>CM047873.1:26199748-26590313 GCA_026212405.1 Petrea volubilis | reverse complement strand
ATCCGTGTTACCTTCTCTGGGTTCCCGGGGACTAGCTCGATAACTTTAGGTTCCCCGATCGACTCGATTCGGGATTCCTTGTTTTTCCTCTTTCGGGAAGAGGTCTCCGCTGGAAGGTCAAGATCGACATTTACCGACGGGACAGCCGACGGGGGAGTTTGTGAAACTTGCTTCTCTCTTTCCAATGACACCATATAACATCTCCAGGCGTCGCGAACATTGCATTTGACCTCCCCCACCCCTGAGGGGGTAGGGAACTTGATTTTGAGGTGGTAGGTCGAGACTATCGCCCGAAATTGGTTGAGAGCAGGCCTTCCCAAGATCAAGTTGTACGCGAACGGGGCGTCCACGACATGATAATCTATAAGCAGGGTTCTCCTTCGGGGTGCTTCTCCTAGAGAGGTCGGCATTCGCACGATGCCGATCGGGGTGATTTCCGACCCCCCGAACCCGACAAGAGGGATATTGACCGGCTGTATCATTATATTTCCTAGGTTCATTTTTTGGAGAGCGGAGTAAAAAAGAACGTTGGCTGAGCTTCCATTATCCACTAAGGTGCATGCCACAGCAAAATTTGACACGTCAACAGTAATCAACGTCGGGTGACTTACCCTCTCCCGATGGGCGGTTTACATCGATATCCTTATCGCTAAATACAATAGTGCTAGACTCGATACTATTGACTTGATGAACTTGATCGAGGACAGGTGGTCCCGCACTTCCTTGCTCTAGCTTTCGAGCCGTGCGCTTCCTGCTCGATCTAGAATCTCCACCGTTCGGTCCCCCAGCAATAGTGTTGATGAAGCCTCTGGTCGGAAGGTTGTGATCGACCGGCTCCTTGCCGCTCCTTCGTGATGGAGATGCATTGCGGCTTGCCTGAGGCGAGCGCAGGGATCGGGATCGTTCTCTCTGGGCTGGAGCTTCCATATGAGCGACAACGAACTCATTGAGCAGGCCCTTTCGTATGAGGCGTTCGATCTCACTTTGGAGGGCATAGCAGTCGTCCGTAACATGTCCGTACTGTTTGTGAAAAGCACAGTACTTGCCCGACTTTCTTGCCCCTTTCCCCTCGGTAATCTTGTTCGGTGTCTTGAACAATTTTCGATCGGTGACCGAAAAGATGTGACCCCGAGAAGAGTTTAGGGGCGTCAGGTCGGAGTACCTCTTGATCGGTGATTCCTGCTTGTCCCGATGTTCCTTATCTTTCTTGTGCCCTCCTTTCTCCTTCTTTGCTTTGGGCTCCTTCTTCTCCTTATCCCCGTGCTTTATGTTGTGCATCTCTTCGGAGATCATAAAGCTGGAAGTGAGGGTCTGGAGTTCCCTCATCGACCATGGGGGCTTAAGGACAATGGCCTTTGCACAGTCTTCGTAGCGGAGGGCAATGTATAGAGCGAAGTTGACGAAATCGATCCGAGGATCGTCGACCCGCAGGACCTCGTTGTTGAACCGGGTCATGAATTCCCGGAGGGATTCTCCTTCCTCTTGGCGGATTCCATGGAGGTGGGTGTGTGGTAATTTTGTGTCCTTCTTGGCCGCAAAATGGTGCAAAAACCGATCGGCCAACTCTTCGAAAGAGTGGATCTACTCAGGCTCGAGCCGGGCGAACCACTGTCGTGCCACCCCAAAGAGGGTGGTGGTAAAAAATTTGGCCATCATTCCATTTGAGAGCCGGTAGACGTCGATGGCATTTTCAAATTGTAGCAGATGGTCATCGGGGTCGGAACTCCCATCGTAGGGGGGGAGGTTGATCGGAACCCTGTCGTGGAGACCGATTTTCTCTTCTCGAATGTGGCGGGCAAAAGCCCTCTGCCTTCGACCGTGATACCAATCGGAGGAGGACCCCTGCCCATCATAGGGTTCAATTCTGTCATCTGGTTGTTCAAGGTCAGCAATCTTCCGGCTTAGATGGTAAGGCTGATTCCTCATCTGCTCGAGTTCCCCGAGGGCCGGGTCGACCCTCGAATTCCCCAAAATGGGGGCCCGGTAAGGGCGCCCCAGATCTGGGTACTGGCGATGGGGAACCCTATTGTGATGGCTTGATTCAGCCTCTTCTTCGTCCAACCGGGATGGTCGAGAACTTGCCGCCCATCCCGAAGTCTGGTGGGACTGAGCCATGAGATCGGCTGGGGTCCTCCCCCGATTCGGCCCCGTCAGGGCGGGGACAACGCTTTCTTTGAGCCTCCCGAAAGCCTGCAGGTTGCATTGCCCCACAAAATCCCTCAACCTTTCGAGGGGAATGGTAATCATCTCCTCCGTGTTGGGAGCGGGGACGCCTGTCCCCACAGGAGGGTCGCGAGCCCGACTTCTGAGGTCGGTATGAGTTGGTGCCAGAGGGGCGTTCACTTGTGCCCGCGATGAACCCGCCAAATCCGTTTGTGCAGGTGGGAGGTTCACCGTTGGTGGCAGCGGCGGAGGGAGGTTATGGACCGAATGCTGGTCCTCCCTTGCCGCTGGGGTGCTTTGGACTCCAGAGGGATTCCTTCTAGTGGTTACCATTTTTCCTTCCTTGGTTGCAGCTAATATCCCCACAGACGGCGCCAAATGATGCGGGTCGATTCTGGGAGCTTTTCGACTCCGGTCGATTACCCTGGTCGGTTATGGAAATGGACGTGTTTGATCGGAAAGTTGGCCTGCAACAAAGGGAAATAGCAACGTGAGCTAGCAGAGATGGGTCTCGGCTATGACCCTCCGATGCTTAAGTCAGCGGATCGGTTCTTAGTAATTTGAACAGAGTAAGGGTGTTGAATGTAATTAATGTCCCTCCTTACCATAAATGCAGGGGTATTTATACCATGTACAAATAGGACCCGCTCCCGGGGGCCCACCTAGCCAAGTAGGCTGCTGGGGACCGACGTGCTCACCCTGTAGACTCGAGGGTAGGGTCATTAATGAGGCATGGGGTTAGGTGGCTCCCCCATGCCTCGTCTGACGGAGCATTTAATGCCTGCAGGGATCCGTTGAACATGGCATGGACCCAATCGACACGCATATCGATCAGGTTGTCGAGGAACGAACTTCTAGAAAAAATCATTATGCCCAGTAAGCCGGCAAGGAGGGGAGCCGCAAATTTGTTCGGTTCCCGTCGAGAGGATTGGATGGGATCCATCGAGGGGTACGCGAGGGGCCGGTTTTCCGGTCGGAAATATGCCACGTCAATATATAATTATTTAAATTATAAAAAGTAATAAATAAAATAGATTGCAAAATATAAAAATACGTAGCACATATAACTTTTTCCATATTATAATCTATCCGTGACCCAAATACGTCCTGTCCCTTTGATATGATCATCTAAAATGATTAAATTATTTTTGTAAATTTTAAAAATATATATGTTTCAAAAGAAAATATTTGATTTAACTATAAAGAATTTAATAAAAATGTCTTGGGAAAACATAAGGAATCAATGCCCAACTTAAGGGGAAAAAAAAAAAGAAATAATAATATGCAGATATCAAAAGACTTCTTAACAAGAAAATATAATGACTTAAGATTGTTACCATCTCGTCTAATAAGAGGAACATACCTATAAGGGATACGAGACAACACATACCTGTTGTCATGTACTATGGAACAAATTACAAAGAGATTCAACTATTCAGCTAATTGCCCAGTAAATTAAGTTTATCTTCATAACATTTCAAATCAATAAAAGAACAATTCAAATTGGGGGGGGGGGGATTGAATTCACTTACTTAAATATAAAATATAAAATATAAAAATTCAAACACCACATACTTAGTAAAAATTCCTATAAAATAATACTAAAGCCTCTTAAGCAAAATGTAATATATGTTAGTTTACATATAATATATGCACTTATTATAATTTTTGGTACTTTTTTATTAACGTATTCTCGTTTAATTTCAAGTAAACATGCTTTGAATGTATACTATCCTTGAACGACTATCACTTTTCTATCCATCACTATACTTATATATGCTCATTTTCATTTGATTTTTTAGGTTTTTAATATTATTTTATTTTTAATCGAATAGAATTTTTTATCGTGTTTTTGGATCTTTGTCAAATTTGAGTTTAGTATTTATAGATCATGATTTTATAGGATCTCAAATTGGATTGATCAGTTGTCAAATTATGTTATCGGATTTGGACTTGGACTTTGTATATCAGATCCTATAACAAAACTTAAAATTCTCTATCTTATTTATTTATTAAAGAACACAACAAGACAAAATTATATTTAAAGACAATTGTCTTTCATTTTACTTGGTTATTATTGTAAACTAAAAGAAAATATAAAAGTACACTCTAAAACAATTCAAACAATTAATTAACCTCATTTAAAAAAAATTAATTTCCACCAGTTCATAAAAAATTTTAACAAAAATCGGCGGAATGTTTCCCCCGGTAGTTCCGCCGGTTTATTAGAAAAACATTCGAAAACAACCAGGGGAAAGTTTCCCCCGAATTTTCCCCCGGTTTAGAATTTAAAAATATCTAAAAAAAAATTTTAAAAAAAACCGGGGGAATTATTCCCCCGGTATTTTCGCCGGTTCGGTATTTAAAAAACCCGGGGGAATAATTCCCCCAGATTTTCCCCCGGTTTAGAATTTAAAATATCTAAAAAACTTTTTAAAAAATCGGGGGAATTATTCCCCCGGTATTTCCGTCTGTTCGGTATTTGAAAAAATCGGGGGAATAATTCCCCCAGTATTTCCGCCGGTTTAGAATTAAAAAAAATATCTAAAAAAATTTAAAAAAAACAGGGGAATTATTCCCCCGGTATTTTCGCCGGTTCGGCATTTAAAAAAACCGGGGGAATATTTCCCCCGGTATTTCCGCCGGTTCACTAATTAAAAATTCGAAAAAAAATCGGGGGAATTTTTCCCCGGTATGCCGCCGGTTGGACATTAAAAAATTAAAAAAAGAATCGGGGGAATATTTCCCCTAGGGGTGGGCGTTTTGGGTTGGGCATCGGGTACCCGACCGGACCCGACCAGACCCGATTGGGATTTGAAAAATCGGGACGGGTACCCGATCCTGAAAATTTAATTCAGGACGGGATTCGGGTATGGGGTTCATACCCGAAATCCCGATCGGGTACCCAACCATTTATTAAAAAAAATATTAAATTAAATAAAGTTTTTTTTGAGTGAACTCTTTAATCTCGAGTCTCTTGGCCTGTGTTCATTTCAAAGTTCAAACAAACCTTTTCTCTCTTTCACCGTGATTGTGTTCCAACTCCCAAATCCCATACTCCCATCTCTTTCTCTTGTAATCTCTCACTCTCTCTCCATCTCTCGCCTCTCATCTCATCTCTCTCAAGTCTCAACTCTCAAGCCTCAACCCATCAATGGAACCGACTAGCAGCAGCGGATAGGGAAGCTGAACAGCAGACAGCAGAGGGCAGTGGCCAGTACAGGGCGTGGCCGCACGGCGCTGGGCAGAGGCGAAGCCGACGGTCGACGGCGCTGGGCAGCGGGGCAGTAGCAGCGACCGACGAGCAGTAGCAGTGGCCGACGGGCAGCGGGTATTAGGCTTGTGAATTGATGTTGTGACTTGTGAGATTGTGAATTGAAAATGTTAGGGTTTTATGTTGTTCATTAAAATTGTGAATTGATAATGATATTGTGAAATTTTGAAGGGTATGAAATGTTAGGGTTTTATGTTTTATGAAGCTTTCCTTTTTCTTTTTCTTTTTTTTAAATTTCGGGTACCCGATCCCGAAAATGCCGGGTACCTGAAATATTCGGGTACCCGATTTTGGGTACCCGAAATATTCGGGACGGGATCGGAGATTGACTAAGTATTCGGGTACCCGATTTCCCTCGGATTTTCCCCCGATTTTTGTTTTAAAAAAGTTTGAAAAAAAATCGGGGGAATATTTCCCCTGGTTGGTCCGCCGGTTTTTAAAAAAATTTAAAAAAAAGGGGGAAATTTTCCCCCGGATTTTCCCCCGTTTTTTATTAAAAAATTCAAAAAAAAAACCGGGGGAAATTTCCCCCGGAATTCCCCCGGTTTTTTACTTTCCGCCATGCTCGTCGCAATTCCGCCGGTTTAAATCCGACGGAATATATCCCCCTGTTTTTTTGGCCGGAAATCAGCATTTTTGCTGTAGTGTTTCAAAACAAAACCAAGTATCATCCAAGAAAAATCGACAACTCATGATTCAAGCTTGACTAAGTAGAGCATGTCTAAGTCAAGATAACACTAAGGACAAATAAAAATGCAAAGAGACAAAATAAATTGAAAAGCTATCATGATATGCCTTCTAAACCCAAGTTCACCAAATATGCACAACAACCCAAAATTAAAGCACATTCCTCAGAAATTCATCAATCACAATTCAAATATTCCTCCCCCACACTTAAATTATGCATTGTCCTCAATGTATGATATAAGAAAAGTAAATAAAGAGAACACGAGTACTCTCTTGACAAATGGCTCCGGAGGTGGGATTGGGTGGTACAATACTCGATTTATTTGGCACCCGGCATTTTCACTGTCAAAATAACAAAAATAGGGTTAAAGAAACCGACGAGGAATGCGCGAATAGAAAATAGTAATAAGAATAATATAGATATATAATACTAATAATAATACTAATAAATATATATAAATATATACTACTACTAATATTAATAAATATATGTAGAGATATATTAATAATAAGAATAATAATAAATATATATATAGATAGATAGATATATATTGCTAATAATATAAAATACAATAAAAAGAGAAAAATGGAGAAGATGGAAAGAAGAGAGAGTGACGGGGAGAGAGAAGAGAGGGGGGGGGGATGGACAGAAGAGAAAGAGCGGTCACCGGTGGTGTGAACGGGTGGAGAGAGTGAAATAGAGCAGCGGCGGCGGGAGAGAAAGATACGGCCGGAGACGATGGCTGGCGGTGGAGAGAAGACGGAGAGAGTGGGGATGGGGCAGCGGTGCTGAGGTTGGGGAGATGGACTGCGGCTGACTACTGTTTTTGGGTTGAACGAAGGAGATGGTGGCGCGCGACTGTTGGAGGTGGAGCGAGATGGTGACTGAGTGGGAAAACTTGGGCAGCGGCTGAGCGTGAAAGCCTAGGCGGTGGCTAGTGGCGGCGGAAGGAGGTCTTGGTCGGAACTGGAGCTGTGGCGGCGCACAACGGTGGCTGCAACAGGGAGGCGGAAGAGGTGACACCGGCTGTGTAGGTGACGGGAATGAATAGGAGAGAGAGGGGGGGAAGACAGGGGGAGGAATATTTGACCAAAAATTTAATTTTGACTTTTTTTTTTTTGCAAGAAAATGAAAATTTAGGTTGCGTCCCAAAAGCGCCCTTGTTATCGTCTTAGGCTAGACGTCAGAAAGTGGGTTTAAGTAATCGAAGGTGAGAAAGGATCATTGTCGGCTCTCCTTATGAACTCTCCATTAGGGTTCTTGTCTCCTTTGGCACCTAGTTTCTTTTTTCTCATTCTTCCCCCCTCAATGTCGGAGATCGGCATATCCATATCTTTTGAAACCTCATTCATTATCGCTCCCACCATTAGCAAATGCCTAGTATTGTGCGATTCATGCTCTTTAGCTAATGGAGTGAAAGCTTTTAGACTGAACACGGAGCACACTTCATTAAAGCATTTCAAGCTATCATAAACTTTAAACTCAACCACTTTTCTATCAAGTTCCATGGTAAGCGTGCCATTATATGCATAAATCTTAGTTTTAGAAGTGCTAAGAAAAGGTCTTCCAAGCAAAATATCATAGGGCATTGAATTATTCTCTACATCTAGAACAAAGAAATCAATGGGAAAAATCAAACCATTAACTTGGGCTAAGATATCTTCTAATACCCCTTTGGGGTGGACTAATGATCCATTGGCGAGTTGAAGAGTTATAGTTGTTTCTTTCGGTGATTTAACATTCAAAAGTGAGAAAATGGACATAGGCATGATATTGACTGAAGAACCTAAATCACACATGGCTCGATTTATGCTGACATTACCTATAATACATGGGATAGAAAACATACCTGGATCCTTGCATTTTTGTGGGAGTTGCTTTTGTATTAAAGATGACATATTCTCCCCCAAACTTACCTTTTGTGAGCCCTCCAACTTTTGCTTATTTGTGCATAACTCCTCAAGCCCTTTAGCATTTTGTGGTAACTTGTCAATTTTATCAATTAAATGATCATTTACCTCAACATTGCGTAAAGTCTTGGGAGTCTCTTTTTTCTTTGCTTCCTTTCTACATCTCATGAATCTTTCTGGAAAAGGGGGTAGTATCTCCCAAGTTGTGGGTAGCTCATCTTCTTTGGATTGTGCTTTATGATGAAATCCCCTCTTTTTTACAGCTCTTGATCCATGGCTCATCAACCCATGTGTTTCCAACTCCTCCATATTTTTCAAGGTAATTGCACTCACATTATGTTTTGGATTGACCACAGTTTGCGATAGCAATTTACCTTGAGATTCCCATTTACTCATCGATGAGGCTAATTGGCTTATTTGATCCTCCAATTTTTGCATGTTGGCCCTTTTTTCCTGTTGAAATTGTTCTTGGTTAGTGGCTAGGGATTTAAAAATATCCTCGAGAGACATACCTGAATTAGTGGGTTGTTGTGGCGGTGGAATTGGAGGCCTTGATTGGAATTGTTGAAAATTTTGAAGATGCGCTCCATAACTCAAATTGGGGTGATCCCTCCATCCGGGATTGTAGGTATTAGAGTATGGATCGTATTTTGTTTGAGGAGCTCCCGGGAATCCTCCCACAGCATTGGCTTGTTCTTGGTTGTCCTCTTGAAGTGTTGGGCACCTGTCAGTGTGGTGTCCAATGGCGGCGTAAATTCTACATGCTTTTACTTGCGAAGCGCTTCCTACAAAATTTTGAACTAACGACGTCAAATAATTTATTTTATCCTCAAGAGAAGAAGAACTTACCTCATTGACTCGTCGTGACGGCTCTTGCCGCATTTCAAATTGTTGAGAGTTATCCGCCATAGTAGAAATTATATCTCTAGCTTCCTCGGGGGTTTTTTTTCACTAGTGCTCCACCACTGGCTGCGTCAATCATACGTCGCTCCTTGGGTATCAAACCTTCATAAAAGTATTGAATGGGTGCTTGTTCTGATATCCCATGTTGGGGGTAGCTTGAGCATAACCTCTTGAAACGCTCCCAATATTCATGAAGTGTCTCAACGTTTCTTTGGAAAATTCCACTAATATCCCTTCGAATGGCAGCAACACGAGATGCGGCAAAAAATTTGTTCAAGAATGCTTGTTGCATGTCACCCCATGAATCGATAGATCCCGATGGAAGGTAAAACAACCAATCTTTTGCATAGTCGATTAAGGAGAAGGGGAATGCCCTCAACTTAATGTGGTCCTTGTCTACATCTTGTGGTTTCATGGAAAAGCGAACCACATGGAACTCCTTGAGATGCTTGTGGGGATCTTCGTTTTCCAAACCTCTAAACTTGGGTAAAAGATGAATCAATCCTGACTTTAGTTGTAGTGATGACTCTAAGTTAGGGTAGGTTATACAAAGAGGTTGTTGACCTATGGGTGGTGCGGCTAATTGGCGCAAGGTTTATCATGGTTGTGCCATCTCTTCGATTTCCAAGTAGGACTCGGAAGAAGAATCTGAAACGGGGGAAGTGGTAGAGGAAGATATGCCTTGGATTAGCTTTTTCAACTTGATTTCCTTCCTCAATCTACGAGCTGTTTTTCAATTTCTGAATCGTATTGAAGTTCGCCCGTATTAGTATTCTTGGTCATTAAAGAAAATAAATTAAATTAGTAAATTCCCCACCAACGGCGCCAAAAATTTGATGGGTGTCGAATCCATCAAAAATAAATCCTACTCCTCTAACTACAAAATTAACTTGTAGATAGGGTGAAAATGGTTGATCCCACAGGGAATAACTTATTGACTACTTTTCAAGATAACCAAGAGTGCAAAATAAAATAAAGAGAGGGGGTTTTTCAATGATAAGATAATAAACGTAAGAAAGAAAACACAAGTAAATCTATAAGAATGAAGACTCGGTCAAGGGTAATTCTTCGCACAACGTTTTCATGGATTTATCTTTGATTCAAAAATAACTTTTAATTTATGCAATAGATTGGTTATAGCCTTCGGAGAACTCGTCCAACCTAATCTTTCCTTAATAATAGACTAGACATGTAAACGCTATGAATAATCCCTAATTAACGAATAACCCTAATCGAACGATAGGATTAAACCTGTTAACAGCATTAAAAACTAGAAAGACCCAAATCTTAGCCAACAAACCTACAAATGTGGTTGTTCGAAACTAGATTGTGTATTTTCTATAGTACAACGAATTATACTACTTTTTACTTGTGTTGATTCAATCAAACAATTACGGATTTGATCTTACCAACTGGAACTTTGAAGTTAAATTAACTGTACAATCGGCCGAAATTGAACAACTAACAAAACAACAATAAGAGATGGAGTTTTCCCAAAAAGCACAAGAAAATACACAAATACTGCATAAAATTAAAAGACAAGCAAACCGATTAGATCTCACAATCCTTAAAGAAAACGTTGGCTTGAATCACTCCTTGACTGAATAACGTAGTTTTAGCCACGCATGGCCATAATAACAACTAAGATAAAAATATAAAAGCTGGAAAATTCTCAAGAGAAAAACTAAGAACTAGAACAAAGAGTAAAATCTAAGATGTCTAAACAATAAAATAACAACGGGTATATATAGGGTTCAAACCCTAAATCCAAATCCTAATAGAGCTAGGATAATTATTTGGCAAACCCTAATAGTTGTAGGCAAATAGAGAATTTGCTTCCAAGTCGAACTCTTGCCATATCAACCCCTTCTTTTTCCAATCTCGCGTAGGATTTTCAGCTCCTAAGGCGTGATCACGCCTTGCGCGATAAACATGATTATTTCCAAATTTAGTCTTCTAGCTTCCTTGTACGACATTCCTCTGCACTTTTTACCATCGTTTGGCCTGTTTGTAGCTCTTTTTCATCAATTTTTATCTATAGCAAGTAAGAATTAACTTTTGTGAAATTTTAACCCATTTAAGATCCAAAATTAATCGAAATAAGCATAATTGGAGCCTGAAATTAGGTAAAAATAACATACTATCAGGGGGCTTGCACGATGATAGGCTCTGCACAGCTCTCATTCTTCAGAGCTTGATAAAGGGCATGCCTCACAAACTCGACACCGACATCCTCCACTTTAAGGAGCTCATTGTTGAACCGCTCCATGAAAGCTCGGAGGGTTTCCCCTTCCTTCTAGATGATCCCATATAAATGAGTATAGGATAATTTAGTGGATATCTTAGCCGCAAAATGGTTCAAGAATCGGTCTGCCAGCGCTTCGTATGACGAAATGGATTGCGGCTCCATCTTTTTAAACCACGTCAAGGCAATCCTTTGGAGGGTGGTGGAGAAGAAACAAGCCCATACATGCAGGTTGTTGGTCGCTACCCCCACTATATCTTCGTAATGAGTCAAGTGTTCCACCGGGTCTGTGGTGCCATCATATCTGGGTAGACTAGTGGGCATGCATTCATCAAGGGCTAAGTGCGATTCAGCGAACTCTAAGACGAATGGGGACCTCTTCAATCGGTGGTTATAGGGCAGCATATATCGCGTACCATCCACCCTTACGCTTTTCTCCCCTTCACATTGTCGGGAGAGTTGCTCTATCTCAGAATGTAGCTCACTGACATGCTGGCCCATACGGGCCAACTCCTCTGGTCTCTCCTCCCTTTGTGGGCGCGGACGATGACCACCAGTCCTAAGCCTAGTGGGAGCATCTACAGCATTACGTCTAGGAGGGGCACGACAGGTGGCGTCATTATTGGACTCCACTACTTCCTCTCGATGGGAGTGCCGGCGGCTTCCCTCCCATAGGGAAAAACTCCGTGAGGGGTGGGATGCCCACTACGGCAAGAGACAATGGGGGCGCCTATCTCGTTGGGCGACAGAGATAGTCCTCCGGACAATAACCGCATCAGCGTCTGTTCATCGTAGGACCGCAGCAGCTGCCTGATGCGGCTGATGGGGAGGGTGACCATATGCTCCACTTATTGCGTGTCCACTGCACGGACCAGTGAGGGGTTATTAGAGGGACCTGCCCTTGGCCCCGCCAGCTTCATGGGGGCGGTGTGCCCCTTACCTTTGTCTATGACATTGACATTTTCCCTTGCCCGTTGATTTACTTCGGGAGGGTCACCGTTGCCCCTCTTCGACAAGATTCCGGACATATGGGTTCGTCTCATATTCACCATTTTTTTCTTCTTCTTTTGAAGATCACCCCTTAGATAGGAAAGCCCTTCCTCTAGCGCCAAAATGATACAGTCGGTTTTTGGTGTGACCATGTGTTGGGATCTGACGAGCTTCTGGTAATAATGCTGGTAGCCCACCTTTCAAAGAAGAAGGAACGCACATGAGACTAGCCGATTTTACCCCGACGTAGGCTCTCCGACACTTAAGTTAATTGTAGGGTATTTGGAGAAGATGATGAATAGTAAATGAGAAGTATTCTTGCTTATCAAGAATGAGTGGAAAAATGAGTAGATCTTATGTTTCTCTTACCCTTGATGGAGAGCCGGTTTGGTATTTATATGAGAGTGAGGTATCCAAATGGGACATGGTTGGTGGGAGTAAGTTAACTTCACTAACATGAGTTGTACGGGCTGTGCTTTTGTCCCTTTTGGAACTCCCGCTGGCAGTTGCTCTCACGTCTCATTAATGGGGGGCCTTATTGGTATTTAATGTGTATCTTTGGCATTTATGACCAAGGATTGTATTTATGACTGAGCATTTAATGCGCTGGAGACCGATAGGATGGACCCATATGTCACTGGGGCGTGTTAAGTGGCAGTAGGTAAGATCTACCATTAGTCTCCAGCTAGATTTCTCCCCGTTGTTCGTTGAGTTGGGCAGCGGGTAAGTATGGGGTTGTGTCCTCCACACAAACACGTTCCAGGACCCCTTAAGCCATTAAACCTCTCGTGCCCTAGGGTAATCCTGGAGGTTACTTCTTTGTGCGAAGTGCCCCAAGACTCATTTCCTGGAATGGACGTTCTCGAGGGCCGTGGGTTCTTTCAAGGGTCCCTGGGCAGTGTATTTGGGCGCATTATCGCAATCTCAGGGACAGTCAGGCTTAAAACCTCGTTCGAGGGTAGCCTGACTGGTCGAGGGCTTCGGCACCCCACACTTGGATTGGTCAAGGTTGTTTCTGCTGACATGGCGGGATGAGGTGGCACCTTGCTCATCAATATATATATATATATATATGTATGTATTTTGGTTTCTCAATGTGAAAACTTTTATATTAATTTTAAGGGCGAATTACAAAAACTTCTCCTGATGTTTGGTAAGATTATAAAAAAAATCCCTCATCTATTGAAAATTACCATTATCCTCTAACCTTTGCATAAATCATGTTATAGTTAATAAAGGGCTGGAAATCTTGAAATTGCTCGTAACGTTTTATTTACGAATGCCCCCTAAGGTTTGTTGACATTACAAAAAAAAAACCCTCAGATACTAAATTTACAGCCAAACCACCGTCAACGACGACGGCCTCCCCATTCGAAAAACTTGTAAAACACACATCTTATGAATCGTTCCACTCCCAACTCTAGAGTGATGAATGGTCAACATTGTCTGACCTAGTTTAACTATTGTTCAATGTGCCTCGATTCTCATATTTCGGTAAACTTTACCAAAGTCCAATGATGTCAAACTACTCAAATTGCTTTGCTTCAGGAATTCTCCCTCCTCTGATCATTATTTGCAAGCCGGTGGTACCGTTGGTCTAGCATTGACACTTTTCTAAATCTCGACCATTACATTAATTATAAAAATCTTGAGAAAAGAAAAAAACAATCGTTTTCTTCCCTCTCAATCACAAAACCCTAATGGTAAGAGTTTTTGTTAAACGGACAAACCTTAAGGGGTGTATTGTAAATTCTAATAGTTGTGTGTGGGGGTGGGGGTGGGGGAGTGTTTTGCATTTTCAACAAACCTCAAGGGAGTTGTTTGTATACACCATTTTTACCAAGAATTAATAGAATATTGAACAAGTGTATTTTGGAAAAAGTACATAATTGTTTGGATGGAAACCTGACGCCTGACGGAACCTTAACAAAAGGAGTTTTTTGTTCATTTATGCAAATGCTTAGGGGGTAAAGGTAATTTTCAATAATTTTGGGGGTTCTTTTGAAATTCTATCAAACCTTAGGGGAGGCTTTCGTAGTTCATTCTAATTTTACTACCGATATCCTTGATTATTGTTTAGTGTCCTCAAATTAGCGTATTTGTAGAAATCATGGAATCTAGCATTCAAGCCACAAATTACTATCTTATCATAATTTTATTCTTGCAAGGTGTTAGTTGTTGTTAAGACATTCCTTTTATGTGCCACTGCAACTAAATATTGATTCTATTTAAAATTAGCATTTTTTTTATATTATATTATAATTTTTTATTGGAAATATTCTTTTTTCTTTTTATATGTTCTTAAGTTTTTGTCTTTCATAATAGCTCGCATAATATTCCTCCAATCCCATAAATTAGTTCAATTACTCTCCACCCCCTCTCCCAACTGGATATCAAATTAAACTTGATTTATCATTGTTCTTTGATATAAGATATAAATGTATCTTGAAGGCATATCGAATTTTGAACATGGTATTTATCGTAGTTGCCATTTCGATGAATACTAAAGTATGGGAAAGTTGACTTTTGAAATTTTCATTTTTCTATTGTTATTTTTTGTTAATCTTAAAATTAATTATTTTTCTTTTCCTTGTTCTTTTGCATTTGGCCCACATCTAATTACATTAATTTTGCGTTCTAAAAAAGATGGCAAGAGATTCATCCACACATAGCTTGCAAATGATAAATCACTAGCGATAAAAATCTATGATCAGAGATAATTACAATTAACCAAAGTATTTCATAATAGATAAATGCTTTGGAAACTAATATATCTTCATATTATATTATGCATTTCATTATGTCATTACACAAAAAAATGATCATAATTAGATATGCCTCTAAGATACATCTGTCGCTTAAATAAAAGAAAAGCTATGATAAATCAAGTTTACTTTGATATCTAGTTGGAGTGGGGGGAGGGGGGGGGAGGGGAGTAACTGGACTGATTGATGGTGATTGGAGGAAGATTATGTGAGTTATTAAGAACATATAAAAGGGAAAAAGAATTTTTCTAATGTAGAATAATGAAAGCAAAAGCTTAAGAAAATACTAATTTTGAGGGGAATAAATGCTTAGCTATAGTGGCACATAAAAAGGAAAAATTATATATATCAAATTTAAGGAAAAATTTGATGAAGTTAACTAATTATGAAATACAACAACATTATAGAATGTCTTAACAACAAATAACATGAAATAGATCAAAATGAAATTGTTCAAATGAATACACAAACAAAATGAAATCATGTCGCCACTAGGATTGAGTGGTGGGGGTTTGAATTGACACCATTGAGATTCTGAGTTCGAACCCTCTTATCTCCTCCTCTTAACCTCTGAGTGAGTTTGTGTGTGCATGTATGGCATTCCAGTTGACATTTATAGAGTGTATTGAGTTGATTGTATCAAAAAAAATTCTATCAAAACGGAATGCAATTAACTAGGGATAGAGCTAGGAATTTGATTGGGGGGGGGCAAAATTTTTCGAGATCAATACTTATTAAAATGCATAAATATAAGAGTTCTATATAATGTTAACATATAAAATAACAAAAGTTATCATATTTATCTGTATACGACCAATTAGAATTACTACAAAAATAAAAGTACTACAATCAAAACAATATATCAAAAATGATACTGAAAAAAAAAGCAAGTTATTCTCTATTTCAAAAGAAGCAAATATAGTGGATAATAAATTACTTTTAAAAAATACTTAACAAATAATTTTTTAACAATACTCGACAAAATTGATATAAAATCACATAATGATATATAACAAAAATTCAAAAAGTATTAAAATAATTTTTGTTTTTCTCACTTTGTTCACACAATCAAAAAATATATTTAAAACTCAAAAAAAACTTTTCCTTTATTTTCTTCATCACATTCTCCAAATCATTTCTCAATTAAATATAAAGTCTCAAATTTGTTAGATTCTTTTAAGTTCAATAGCCCAACAAGTAAACATCAAGATTCATTATATTTAATATTGAACAACTATCAAAATTCATATCAACAATCCTAAGATTCAAATATCTACTCAAAATCAATTTCAAAAAAAGGAGAAATAAATAAATTTGTAGATTTCAAAATTAGCACACAATACCTTGTTGTATATAGGTTTTGAAAAAAAAGTTGAATAATGTAGGGTTTGTGAGAGAAGAGAATTCTAATGGATTTTTGGTTTTTTTGTTGGAATAAAATAGAGAAATAAAATCTAGTAGAATTTTTAATATTTTAATTTGAAGAGAAGAAGAAAAAAGAGAGATAATTTAATTAATTATAGTAAATCAGATTGAGTGAAAAAATCATTGAAAATAAAAAAGAGCAGAGAAAATTAATTTTTTATTATGTAATTTATATAAAAATCAAATTTTCATTTTAGAATGGACGAAATTTTAAAATCATAATAAATATATATACTAAAAAATAAATTTTTAAAAAATTAAGGCAGGTAGCCGCCACCACTAACCCCTTTGGCTGCGTCGCTGGTATTAACACAAAAGTGCAAATGTGCAATTATCAATAAATTTTGAATTTTACATTTGACATTTTACATTATTGTATCAATATGCATCTTAAGCCGACAACATAAATAAATAAAATCATATTTTAGCACTTTTCCATCGTTGACAGATTGCCGTACCCCGCCCCACACCCCCAATGAAAATCGAATTTTTCAAAGTTGTTGGCCACTTGGCTGCCCAACCAGCCCTTAAAAGCTCCAAAGGTCCAAGCCAATCAATCGGATTGGCCCTTAAAAAATTATGAAATCGCATGGAACACAAGCAGATTAAACAAAATCTAGTTAGCACTGACATATCTGATTTTTTTTTTTTTTACTTTGTTTTTTCTTTTTCTTGAATAATTTTTACGTAGCAATGGAATAAACTAACGATAGAAAATTTTAGGTACTGATTCTCGGGATTACATAAACATAATTAATTTTCAATTTTTTTCATGGTGGGAATCTTGATTTATATTTTTCATTTGCATATTGAGGTATTGATATTACTCTACTTGATTCAGTTCCAATTTCACATGGGTAGATAGCCACTGGGGTTGTAGTTTACTGATGGAGGTTCGAATCAGTATCAATGGGGTCCTGAGTTCGAACCTCTTGTCCTCTCCCTCTTTTCGCTTGAGTGAGTGTGTGCGTGTTTGTAGAAGTGTCTTTTCTCTTGACATTTATAAGATGTCTCGAGTTGATTGTAATAAATATAAAAAAAAAAAAATTCACACAGGCAGATAGGGCCAAATCTCACACCAATAACAAGAACCAAAATTAAAGATTGAAGTATGGATTCATAAATGTATTAGTAGTATGGAGCACGGATATTGTTGAATTCAAGACGTATCTTTAGATCTAATGTTCTTAATTTATTTTAAAAATGTAAACATTATACAGGATCCACCAAACTTGAATGTTATATTGGAATCTATGATTCTTTTTTATTCTATTACACATATTTATATTATCTATACTATTATATAAAAAGAGAAACATCTTTAATAATAACTTTAATCTCTCAAAGTTTTTGATTATCACGTTTTTGTATTCTATTTTCTAACACATTTTCTCTCTGGCGTAACCCTTCCATTACAAGTACTCTTTTCTTTTTGCTTTTCAGTCTGTCTCCTCTCTCCTCCATCTTATCTCTCACATCGTACTATTAAGTATTTTAACTTTCTTATATAATTTTTTTAATCCTATAATTTTATCTTATCTTTTGTTAGTATTCATTTTGTCTTAATTTATTACGTACTAAAAAAGTTTTTTCATATATAAAATTTGGTAAATGTTTATAATTTAATTTATTCAAAATCTAAAAATCTGATTAAATTATATATATATATATATATATATATATATATATTTAAATTTTTGCACATTTGTACTCATGAACTATTGCCCCCCTTACTAGTGCATATTATGTGCACACAATTGTTTTCTTAAACAAGCACTTATTTTGAGTTCATTACACTTGACATGTATTTATAAATAAATAATAAAATAGAGAATTTAAAATACCAAAAGTTAACATAATTATCTTTTGGTGGTTAATTTATTATCCATGAGCTTTGAGGTAGCCTATAAATAAAAGCTACTTCTCTGCATGATGGAAAAATTAATCCACCACTTCCCGCCAACAATGGGAAAGAAATTAAAGACTAGTACGAAGCACGTACATTATCAAAGCCCGAACGTGGCAAAAAGTATTCAACCAAGCATTTGTGGCCCTTCTAAGCCACCCACCACCTCATCTTTTGGGCCTCCAGTCGCGTAGTTTATTGTCGATGAGTTCCTCGAGGATTACAATTGAATATTAATAATTATCTTTAATTATCTTTTTGGGCCTCCAGTCGCGTAGTTTTTTTTTGTGTATTAATTTATGATTTTCGCTAAGATATTTTATAATTAAAATATTTATTAGAAAATGAATTGAGATACGAAAGGAGATTATTTATCTAGAGAGAGAGAGAGAGAAATGAAATGAGATTCAAAATGTTCACAACATCGAAGATTCATCTTATGCAAGTTTAGGGCAAAATGTTTCTTTAGAAATTTAAAAGAATATTTACAATATCCAAGATACATGAAGAGTATTTAGTATTTCATAATTTAATTTTTATTTTATTTATATTTTATTTTTATAACTATTCTTTTCTGTAAACTAAAAGTTAATTTTAATTTATTTTACGATAATTCACATCCATATATATTTAGGTGCATGGAAAAAATCATATTGTCACATCTTCCAATGTGAATAATAATCCATGATTTTGTGATTATTAGCTTAAAGTAGCTCAAAGTTTAACATTCATAACTCTAATACATCTAAAAATTTTATTTATACCTTTGGTTTGGATCATATATTTAGATTATTTTTTTTAATTTTTTTGATATGATTTTTTTGACACGACAATTTTTTTTCTTGATTAAATTTAAAAGCTTTAAATATGAGTAAATATTGTTACTTATTTAATTATTGAATTGTATTGAAAATTATTTAGAGTAAACGTTATTTTACTTGAATAGTATATTTTATTTTAATCTTTCTATGCAGTACAATAAATTATGATACCTATATATAGCACGGGTATATGATAGTATATATTTAATTTATTTTTCCCTCATCTTTCATCATCCACTATTCATGAGTTTTCAATTTCTTTCTTTTCTCCTTATCTCTCCTCTATCAATATATATTTTTCAGGTCACTTTTATAATTTCTTTTAATCTCTTCTTTCTTATTTATTTATTAATCTTATAATTTTATTTTTATTTTGAACTATCATTTATATAATAATTTTAATAAAATACATTATAAATAATTAAAAATATATATATATATTCATGTATAAAATTCAATATATATTTTAATTTTATATTCAAATTTTAAATATGTAATTAAATTATATTTTATTTTTATTTTGTACATGCATTGAGTGTTCCCAATTGACTAGTATAAATAAAGTTGATATTGTACACGAATGAGAATTGCAAGGATGAGATTGGAATTCATATGCTTTAAACTTCTGTTTCATTTGACTGTAATATTTTATTTATCAATTCATCCAAAATTTTAGGGTAAAAATCAGAAACTCTCTTAAGTTATATAGATCAATTGCACTATATGTTTTATTGCTTGTCCAAAATGAGTTACATTTTCTGAAAGTTTAACATTAGTTATCCTTTTATATTAGCCTTTATAACATGTTGCGTAGGTTGTATTTCCCTAGAATTTGTTGTGCAAATTCTAATGGCATGTAATCTATTGTTTATTTGTTAGCTAAATTTATCACATCCATGCATAGTCACGTTGTTAGATTAATTGATATTAGGTTTACTATTTATTAATACGTCAAGAAAGCAATTTAATTGCCTCTTAATATATTCCTATAAACCATATTAATCTCAAACTTTCACCTGTTAGTGGAGCATACATAACAAGCTTAATTTGGAAACTAATTGTTTATATGAAGAACTTAAAAATTAAATATTTTAAACTTCGACACATCCATTTGTTTTAGAAGAAAAAAATCATTAAAGAAACATTGATATTTTTTTATTTTTCAAAAAAAAATGATATTAAATATGAAGGTGCATTGTGAAAACCAGCTCGTGTCTGTTGGAAGGTTTTCTGTGAGGACCCCACCCTTTTATTAATCAATCGAAAAATAATTACAATGGAAAATTTGTAAAATACATTAATAGGAAAATAAGAAATCCATAATGCTTAAAAAGAGTAAGTGAAGAGCACTACTCCTTTTACAAATAATAGAGATTGAAATTAAAAATAAAAAAGAGGAGTACTACTCCTTTTACATTGAAATTTATCCAAGCTCATATAGTGCCCATTTATTCCAAGAGTCTCGTAATCTTTGGTCCAACAAGAAAAATAGCAAATGAATAGCCCATGAGCAATGCATTCTTGTAAACATGTCATTTGATGTCGGGCCCACAAGTCGATTCCATAAAATGGCCATTTTGCAAATTGAAATAGCAAGTCGGTGCGTGGCCACTCCATGGCCGTGTGCAAATTGAGAAATCAAATCAACTCCTTGTAAGCCACAAAACACAAGATAATCTTTTGTGCCAATCAGAAATAGTACTAGCCCAGGCCACACTTGTAAATCCAAGTAACATCATAATAGAAGTTGAGATCTGCAGCACAAGCTTTCAGATTTTGTATTTGAATTTGAAAAGTTGCTTATAAGATTCTATTATTTGATTTATACATATAGGGAATGCATAATTTATAAATTGAAATGCTTTTGTGCAATTGGTTAGTTAATTAGTATGCGCTTCTCACTCTCGAAAATAGGTCTGTCAATAAGTAGAGTTTTACCTTACCTTACCTTACCTTACCCATTTATTCTCTATCCATACCTTACTCTTAATCTAAAATTTTAAAATTTACTCATATCCTACCCTAACCCATACTACTACAAATGAATGGGTTAGGGTAGGGTCTTACCCGTTCCTATCATTTGGGTATCATTACCCAATAGATATTCAAACACTACACACATCATTACCCAATGGGTATTCACACACCACACACATTTTTCACACACACACATACTGCACGCACATTTTTCACACACACTACGCACACATATTTTTCACATACACACACACACACACTGCGCACAGTTTTCATACACACACACACACTACACATAGTTTTCACACACACACACACACACTGCCCACAATTTTCACACACGCACGCACGCACACGCACACACACACACAGTGCACGTGCACTCACACACAGTGCAAGCGCACTGTGAGTGCGCTTGCACTCACACACACTATGTGTGTGCGTGTGTGAAAATACACACTACACACACACACAGTGTGTGTGAAAACACAGTTTCACACACTGTGCGCGCGTGCGCGCGCGCACACGCACAGAAAACACAGTTTCACACATTGTGTGCACGCGCACACACACTGCATGTGTGAAAACACAGTTTCACATACTGTGCGCTCGCACACGCACACACACACACAGCAAACACAGTTTCACACAGTGTGCGCGCGCGCATGCACACACACACAGTGTGCAGTGGGAGTGGGAGTGTGTGAAACTGTGTGTGCAGTGTGAGTGTGTGAAACTGTGTGTGTGTGTGAAAAAATATGTGTAAATGCGTGTGTATGTGTTAATTGTGTGTGTGTGCTAAAAAAAACACAATATCAAAAAAATGGCAAATAAAAAAAATATATATAATTGGGTAGGGTCTATACTTTACCCTAAAAATAGGGTAGACCCAATACACATACCCAATGGGTAAATATTTAAATAGGGTAGAATAGAGTATATGGTATATTTAATGTGCTATTTTTAGGATTAGGGTTAGGGTAAGGTAAAACCCTACCGATTGACAGGCCTATTCGAAAGGTCAACACTAGAAAAATCCTAAATTGCGACTGTTTTTGGCGACAGAAATTGATAGGTTCCCGTCGCAAATTGTTGTATGCGACCACATTTGCGACGGTTGAGCACCGTTGCTAAAAGATGGCGTCGCAAATTTTTGCGACGGCCTGAAAAATTGCGACGGTATCAGCGACAGCTCTCTATCCCTAAAAAGACGCCACGTGGAATGGTTGTCTTGCGACGGCTCATCCGTCAGAAAAAAGTCTGAGCACCTTATATTAATAAATTGTGATGGCATTGTGCCGTCACAAGTGTTTTTCTCTTTATTTTCAGATTTCTCCGTTTTTTTAGCCGTTTTCACTTTCGTTACTTTTTCTTGTTTTCTCCGGTTTTTCCTTTTCCGTCCTTTTATTTTATATATCCAACATAATGTATAAATCAAAATTAACCAACAATGACACTAGAACATTCATTTTATAAAATACATGATGAAATAATTACACTAACATTTAAAAAATATATAAAAACTAATGTAGTCCTATTTCAAGATTTTCTTACACAAGCACAAAGGAAATAGAAAAAAAAAGAAAAAAAAAAAAGAGAGCGAGAGAGAGCTGAAAGTTCTCCACAATTTAATTCTAAATTGTACCTATTCGATTAAAAAACTAAAAATCTCATCAAACATTCAATAGGCATCAACCGCCATCCTAATCATCATTGTCACAAACCCTTTCGCCTGTCACCCTAGGCATCAAATGCTCCTTTCACCCAAGTTTTTTCTGCAACATAAGGAAACAAATTAAATAATGCAGGAAGTAATAAAACTTCATCACAAATATAACAAGTTATTAATTCATTGGCACAAGGAGTAAAGCTACAAAATTGATCCATTATTCTCTTACTATGTTTCTCTACTTATATGGAAAAAGTGTAATATTATAACCATAGTATATAGGCACAACCGCACAACTTTGTAATTCCACTCAAGACCCATTTATGATAATGAAGTTACAGACTTACAGTTTCTATAAGTGGCATCTACTAATTATCAATGGCATATTTCGTGATCTCATGCTCTGCAGCTGTTTTTTCTTATGATATCATGATAAAAAATGCAACCCAAATTTCAAAGACACTTTGCTCCAAGCAACAAAGGCCCATCAAATTGGAACAATCACAACAAATGAAATCAAGTGATGATCTTTTGTACTAATTATTATTTATTTATTCTACTATACTATATGGAATGATAGAGGAAAAAACAAAGAGAAAGGCCATAAAGTATGGAATGATAAATATGCAAACTATACTATATTTGAGAAATATAAATAAAGATCAGAGTACTTGTCTTTTATAGAAAGAACTTTTAGAGGGCACCTGAATCATCGCCATATCCACAAGAGATAAGCAAACACTGTGAATTTCTCAAAATATATGTCCTTTGCTCGTTCTTACAGTTAGCACCCCTAACAAATTGACTGCAGGAGTGATTTATGTAATTAATAATTATACAAACCTCAAAGGGGGTTCTCTAAATGTATGTACACCGAATTTCAGGAGGTTTAGAGTGTAATTATCCTCAGAAAAAATCTCGAAATCTTGCTTTTTAAAATTTCCAGAAGAACTTACTATACAAGTTCACATCTGCGGACACAAAGAAAGCTGTTGTTTTGATCTGTCTTTTCTTTTGCAAGGATTAGAATTTTGAATTATTGTCACCATCATGTATTGTGAGAGACGAATTAGTTTTTGTGTAGAACTCACAGGGCATCCTAGAGAGTTAACACCAAACTCAATACTCAGTGAGCTCGACAAGTAGCATTTTTAACATAATTCTAGCAAAATGTCCACCCAAGCTCAACCATATCTTGCGTGCATTATAGAGGATCATATTCAAGAAGCCATGTGAGCTCTTAAGCCTTAAATGAAAAATATTAGTTGCAGTATTACCTCATCTAGATACTCTTGTAACCAGCAAAGTATTGTTTTCAGCATCAGTTCTCTTGCATTGTCTTACTCCTGGCTAATTAGGCTCTCTATTTTCACCAGGAATTGACAATTGGGAATGAAATCAAACCAATAGAAAATGATAAAGCCAAATGCCATGTATATAATAATTGTAAAAAATTGTCTACCTGCCCGGCATCAATTAGAGCTGGCGAGCCCCATCCCATGTTTACCACACGAGACCTGTTGCCTTTTAGTATCAAATACACCTGAACAGATAAACTATTATTTTAGTATGCAGCTCCTTAATTTGAAAAGCACCAAACTTTACAAAAAAACATATCACCAAAGCTAATTTTAGAATCTGACCAAAACTAAGAACTACATTCTTCTGGTATATTTAAGAAATTTGCATATGAATTAATAGATTATATCTCACACACTTTAAAAAGCAGCAATTAAGATTCCCAAGTCATAGTAATCTAATCACTATGTGTAACTTAACTCCTCATTTAATTTTAACTCCTCATTTAATTTTAACTCCTCATTCAACATCATGCCACAATTTGAGATAGAGAGAGAGAGAGAGAGAGAGAGAGAAATTGGCAAATTAAGAACATTTCTTGCAGCAACCACATACACATATGTATAACTCGACGAACAAAATTATCTGCATCAATACATGAAACAGACAGAATGTCAGCACTTAAAAACGTGTGAATTTTCTTGAAACCCAAAGTAAGTGAATTAGTTACGAACTTGACATGTATTGATATGGCAACACAACCTATAGTACCAAAGGCAGCCTCACCAATGTCAAGGTATGTTTCAAGCCCAGGTTTACTGTCCAAACATGACTGTAGGAGGATTCTAGTGTAATAAGAAAGTAGAGCAAAAATCAATAATATGAAAAGCCCAAGCCAACCTCCTTTGACAGAGTACAGAGTAGAAAGAATTCCAACTCCACATAGGATGTTTATGCCTGCATTGAATTGTAATAGATAATCCTCTTTTCTCCAAGTATAAGGACACTCATTTTGAGCACCTTGATTTCAGTTTGCTGCTGTCAGATATTATTACAAACAGAACAAAAATAGAAATCATGGACTAAATCATTTTAGAGTCTGGTGGAGATAAATTAAAGCCACTTGAAGTCTAGGCTAAATCAAGAACTCACAGTTTTCAGTCTGAAATTAAGATAACTATAGCAAGTTCTGACAAACAATGAATTGCATACCATTCAAATCTACATCAAATCTCCTAACAAGACAATTGTCACCATCATTTAGAATATTATCTCTAGCCTACAGATCTTAACCCCGACAACCGAAAATTTTCATACATATCAGTTTCATGATAACAGAAAGTCTTAATTACATCTAAAACAGATACAACCATCTCCATTTCTCCATATATGCATTCGTTTTAAATAACTAGCATCTCAGCATGCAAAAGCTTTTACAGAACAGCTCCAACACAAAAGAAAATAAATAACAGTTTCAACATAAGTCTCATTAATTGAAAGGAAAAATCATATACATAATAACTCAAATGTTTTTCCTTCCACTTGGTTGGATTCATTGAGTATTGCCAGTAATTAATCTTTGGTGGCCCATGGTTATCTTAAAAAAAAAAGGAAAGCAACTAATCAAAAGTAAGAACCACTAAGAAAAACCAAAAAGTACTAACCAAAATCAAATATTTCAAGACAAATTGTTCATATTAATAAATTGATTGGTCAGATAACTCAGCTTCAAAGCAATACCACAAAGGAAAATCAGAGAAGACGAGCGAGACCAACCGAGATCCGCGGCTTTGCGAACCATCATAGTAGCCATTGCTTGTCACCACGCACAAGACTGCAGTTGATGCGAGAACAAGACTCGGTGAGTAGTTTGATAAATGGGGAGAAACCGATAGCCGCTGGCAAATCAGGTGTTAGAGGCGCCATCACCGGCTTTTGCACCTGCGTTTGCCGGTGGAAAGAGGAAAATGAGGGTCAAGGAATGTTCGCCGGCGGCGGCGGCAGAGAACGGTGACCGCGGGGCAAAGACGAGGGGCAGGAATTGGGGAGCGGCAGATGGATGCGGGGAAGTAGGGTTTACATCTCAAAGACAATTATGTCGGAAAAGGGACCGGCGTGTTATTTTAGGAAAAAGAAAAACAAAAAGGGAGATAAATAACTTAAAAGATTGCACGGCCGTCGCAAATATTAGAACTTAAAGGTCATTCTTTGGCAACGGCCACAGCCGTCGCAAACCCCAAAGAATAAAATTTCAGGCTTGCAGTCGCAAAGACCGTCGCAAGGCACCATATTTTGCAACAGAACTCCTAAGCCGTCACAAAACTCCGTCGCAGAAACAGCTTTTTTCTAGTAGTGGGTACTTAGTCTTTGGATGTTATCACGAAACCAAACACATCAGATTCATATATATATATATATATATATATATATATTTGTTTTGCTTAGGAAAAGATATGATAAGTACATTCGTAAGCACTTTACTTAACCTACCCACTTTGTAATTTAACAAATACAATTAAAATTGAGCACATGAAATTGACGTTATTGAGGTTAAAAAATAAAAAGCAAAATACTAATATAACTAGTGAGTAGGGAACGAACACACTAAATTCACCTTATTGAGGGTAAAAAAGAAAAATACAAGTAGAGCTCGTGAATTTGGAATGAACACGCCAAATTCATCTTATTGTGATGGCAAATACACCCCTTCGCACAACCACACACAAAATATTTAATACTATGACCATTATTTATACTAGTCTCCTACTATAGGACATGACTCTTAAAATACTAATTTTATAGTTTACAAACTTAATTATATGCAATAATATTAGTAACTCACGACCGTTTTGCCACTATCATGAATGGCTTTTTGACTTCTTATAATCAAGATTAAACTTTTCATTTCTCAACATCCATCCCTAGTCCTGTTCAAAGTCGTGCACGTCTGGCTCCAGTGAGTGTTCTCAACTCCTCATCTTGTTCTAAGTAGCGCATGTCTGATTCATGCAGAAATGCCCATGCTTCAATGCCATCGTTGTTTTTGGTGTTCATCATAATGAAAAGATCCTTGAAAGGCCCATCAGCCAAGCTCACCCACACGGGTTTCCCGAATCCAAAATCTAGTTCATACTCTCCAAATTTTGACCAGTCTGTTAGCCACACAAGCTTGCAGTCAGCGCTTCTTTCTTTTTCAGCTTCATAAAGGATAAAGTCAATCATGGCCCATCTTCCAAACTCTTTGTCGGTGAGTATTCTCGCACAGTCTTTGATGCCCTGAATGGTAGTCTCACGGATCTTTAAGATCATTCCAAGATAATTGTGTGCCATGCGACGGGTCTCGTCCGCGGTCATATCCAGTAGAGATCCAGAAACCCACTGACCACAAGAATATTTAGGTATAGGTGGAACGGTCCTCTCTCGAACATTGACTGCTTGCTCAATGAGTGAAGATCTCCACTTGCCGTTTTTTGCCCTGTCGGCCCGCAGAAGAGCTTGGGTCAACAATGCCTCCACCACCACCACCCGGGAAGGGGGTTGTTCGCTTCCTGATAATTTATGATATATGCTGCCAACGCTGTCTCGTAGTCTCGCTATTGCATTCTTGTCGAAAACAAACCTCTTCGTAACAATACTCTTGTCCGGTGTTCTCAACACCCCAAAGTTGACCGGGGCCGCATTCTCCAATGGATAGTACTTGGGAGACTCGAAAATTGGGCGTACAACATGTTCCCCCTCCGTAGCCACTGAAAAAAGAAATAAATAAGGCAACAAAAAACCACAAGACAATTTGAAAAGTATTACTAATAACTTGTGTTGAACTTTGTTTGTTACTAATAATGTATATTTAGGTACTCATAAAAGTTTTATGAGTGATATTTATTTAGGTAAGACTGACTTTTATTCTATTGACTATTATCACTATTAAATTTGTGAAGATAATTATTACTGACTTTCTTTTTGGTCGTAGTGACTTGCCGCATTTGCCCAGGCTTCAAGGAATATGCTAAGAGAGCACGAGTCGAAAATCCTGTATGAAACGCACACGCTGATAGCCAAGCCCCCACACTGAAACCTGTTGATTTTAATGGCCAACATTGGATCCGTCGGCTCATCAGCTACGCTTACGCCTAGTGGGAGGAGATGGTTGAGCTGCTCAAGTTTCAACTCGGCGGTGCGAATGAGTTCATCGAGTTGGCAGTCGACTTCCGCCACTGAGAACTCAGCACCCTCGTCGTTGCAATCGACTTGATGCTTTTCCTTGTTGTATCTCCCGCCCAACGGATAAAATTGGGGCAAGATTTGAGCCAGTGAGTCTTCTAATAACAAGATGATGTTTCTTCCCTTAACGGCACCATCAAATGACTTATAGTAGAGGATGCGGGGCAGGTTCATTGCTGGGTTGAGTTCATCTATTGCAGAAATCTTGTAAATGCTGAGATTTGGGGGAGTTGGCTTGCATGGTTTTATCAGCTTTCGACTCACCACATTGATCCTCATCCTCGTTTCTTGCTTGAAATTAACTCCCCTGCATGACAACAAAAATACTTAATTAAGAAAAAAAAAATAGAAGTAACTATTGCAAATCTTTCTATTGGATTTCTAACTATATAACAAAATAAAGAGTGACATTTCAAGAAGAGAATTTGCAGAGAGTATTGGCCACTTGAAAATGTACGTACAATGGTAAGAAGACTGCAATGGACACTTGGAAACTCAAAGATCTCATTAATTTATAGAAGCTGTCCATCATAAACAAATACTTTATCTTGATTTGATGATCGGATTGATAAGACAATTATTGTAATAAATTAATCTTAAACCATGTTTGAAAATTCGTGTTAATTATGCATAAAAAAATCAAAAATAGATGAATATATTCAAATTCATTGCATATATAGGTCCACGTTATATTCAAAACTCTATTCCCCTTTGCCTTTGTGGATTTATATTCAAATTGATTTTGTATGTACAAGATTGTACATACGAATACTATTTAATTGATAATGAGTTAAGAGTACACCGATTTATTTTCTCGATTTCAATCGAATGAACACCCCTTCACTATACAGCGAACAAAATCTTTCATAGATGAATTGTATCTACGTTGGATTATTCAAGTGAATACGTAATTGACAAATATAAGTACTGTCACGCCCCGGGCCCGCAAGCCTGTTAGACTTGAAAGTTGCCTCCGAACCCACTGAGTGCATCCTTAAATTGGGCTATGAACAACTTACCCAAAAGAGATATCCAATGTATGCACATGAGTTCTTAGGCCAAGCTTGTTGACCTCTTTGGTACAACTAAGGTATGTTTTGATATTTCCAAGATATTTGATGTATTCTTAATTTTTGAATTCAAATTATTTCCTAACAAAATATTATTTTCATCTTTTATATTATTACATGTTTGGAAAGAATAAGATTTGATTTATTAATATCTTTCCTTAATACCGAAAAGATATTTGATGTGCTCTTGATTTTCAAATTCAAATGATTTCCTAACAAACATTATTTTTTTCATTTATATCATCACATGTTTGATTGGAAAAAATAAGATTTGATTGATATATTTCCTTAATATTAATTACCACATGTTCTAAATCTTGATGGAAGATTTAGATGAAAGTTTACCGATTGCCTTTCATATTATTATACTCCACATCTTTATTATTGTGGTAAGCTTGACTAGGAATGATTTGAATGCATAAATTACATCTGAAACTTGTCTTACTTACAATCCGGAACTTTATTCATTCTGCTGAAATTAAGATCATATCTTTATTATTCTGGTAAGTTTGACTTGAAATGATTTGAATACATTAATCACGTCTGGAACTTGCCTTAATTACAATCTGGAACTTTATTCATTCTGTTAAAATCAAGATCATATCTTTATTATTTTGTTAAGTTTGACTTGGAATGATTTGAATACATTAATCACGTCTGGAACTTGCCTTAATCACAATCTGAAACTTTAATTTCCATCTAGAATTTTATTTATTCTGCTAGAATTAAGATTATAATGGCTCCTTCCACTTTTATCATCAATATAACCATTTGAACTCGATTTGTTAGTGGTTGGAACTATCATTATTTAAGGGGAACTCTCATCCCTTTGTAAAACGTGATTGTGTAAGAGTCTTATAGTTGAAACGAGAGTATTGAGATCAATATCAAGATTCTTACCATCATATAATTCTTGTTTGCTTGTATTTTCTTTTCTCAAGGGACTTTAGAGGTGAAGAGTGAGATTCCAAGCACGAGAATTCCTTGAGAGTGAGTTGAGTTGTAAAGTGTTGCTGGGTCGTGGAGTTGTTGTTGCACTGGTAGTTCTAGCTAGGTGTTTAGTGGACATTTAAGCTTGCTACACTGAGGTCCTGGCAGAAGTTTTCAACTGCGAACTAACCGCCAGAACCAACCACACTATCTCGCTTCAGGGGCTGGTTAAATTGTTTATTGTTTATCTTTTTATCAAGAGTTTTTAACTCTTGATTGATAGTTACCTGTTACACTGAAACTTATATTGTAACTGTACTAACATCGTTTATTGTTAAAAGGTTACCCTAAGTGAAAAATTAGGAACAGGACGTAGCCCAATTGGGTGAACAAGGATAAATCTCTGTGTCATTTATTGCTTTGCATATTTTATATCATTACTTGCTCTAGTACTATCGCTGGTACTTACAGAACCAATAACTTACTTGCTCTGGTATTATCGTTGGTATTTCCAGGCAGTAACTATCTTTTAAGCAAAGCATTGATATTTAAAACCTTAAACTTTCCGCTGCGTTTTACAAAAATCTTAAAAACGGTTTTAAGGCCTAATTCAACCCCCCCTTCTTAGGCACATCCCATCTATCACAAGCTTATAAAGTGTTCTATTTTTCCTTGATTTTTCGATGTTGGATGGGGTATTACAATCACCCCTCCTCTAGTAAGCAACGTCCTCGTCGTGGTGTGACAACTTTCAGGATCAACCGCTAGACGTTAGGACTCTAGATGTGGCTTCTTGATTTTTTGTTGTTAGATGGGGTATTACAATCATTCCTCCTCCAGTACAGGACGTCCTTGTCGCAGCGTGACAACTTTCAAGATCGACCGCCAGGCATTGGGACTCTAGAGGTGGCTCCCACAGACACAACACTTTACCCCGTAGTCTCAAGAGGTGGCTCCTGAGTGTGTAGCACTTTGCCCCGTAGGTTCAAGAGGTGGCTCCCGTGTGTCTAGCTTTAAGGACCCAATTTTCCCTTGCATTTTTCTATGTTACCTATATATTATTTGATGCTTAAATATGTATCATTTAAATGTTTATATGATTAATTTATGCATTTTATGTGACATTTTCCTTGCAATAAATACTTTGTAAAATACTTTGTGTTATATGCCTATTTTTATTTACAACATGCAAATTATTAGAATTATTTTCCTATTTCATTTAGTAATCATAAAATACATAAAATTCAAACATATATATGTGAATATATATATATATATAGAGAGAGAGATATACCTGAAAATACATATGTATTTATATAGGGTTAGATTATTTTCTATTAAAAACATCTTATTAATGTCATTTTCACCAAATGTGTCATTTTCACACTATAATAATAATTTTTAAATACTAGATCATAAGACTATGATATATACATATACAAATATATCTTGCATTATACATGAATATATATATATATTCAAATTTATAAATATAATATATCAAATTATATTTTTATTTCTTTAGGTATTATTCATAATAAAAATTGGAATAATTATAGAATATGTAAAAAATGTCCTAAAATTATGGGGGGGGGGGGACGAAAATGTATGCATATATATATATATATGATAAATATATGGTGTATATTGTGTCTTGCTCCCCAATTTTCCTAACCTTTAATGAATATACACTTGTAAGTTTTCTTATATATATATATATATATAATATATAAAAGGCTTACATTAAACTAGATTGTGAATCATGCATTTAGGGAAACATTTAAGCTAAAATTAGGTTAACAATTGGGTATTGAGTTGGAAGATTTCATTTATTATACCTCTTAGTTGTAACCCTAGGTAGAAAGCTAATCATAATTAGAAAAGGGTTAATTACGTTAAGCACCCCAACGTCTGGGGCTATTTGCACTTTGGTTCCTAACCTTTGCACGTGTGCGACCGTGGTATCTAACCTTGCTAAATTGTGCGCGGATGGGGTTAATTCGAATTTTCAGGAGAATCTTACGGAATATTCCATTCTAATAAACCCATGTGACCAACATGTGACTTGAGTGAGGGCAAAATGGAGTTTTCAAGTATTTCAATCAGGGCATATAATGTATTTACCCCTTTTCCGCCTATTGTAACTATACTTCTTTAATAAGCTGTTGTGGCCACTGACTTTAATTCAAGCATTGATATTTCATCCCTATAGCAATAATCAAAATGTGCAATACCCCCCCACATAAATACACCCTACTACATAAATCACAGAATTTGCTAGAATGGCGCATACAAATAGTGAAATATTCACTACCAAGACCTGCATTCAATAATACAACCGCCCATTACTTACACACATATTTATACAAACGTGCCCACAAACTGTAACAATAAAAAATTCCAATTGATTTTTTAAAAAAAATTAAAAAAAACAAGCATTTAACACAAAGAAACAAAGTGGATACAGTGAAAGGGACCACTTTTACTACAACCCAAAAAAATCAACAAAATTCAGAGAATCTCACACAAAAAAAGGGAGACATAAGAAAGCACACTACATAAAAGGAGGCTATCTACTAACTTCGAATAATGCAAAAAGATTCTTTAACACCCACTTATATAAAACATTGCAAAACCCTTCACAACACACATTTCACCTAGAAAAATTGGTAAATACACTAACCGTAGTCTAGCACATTTTATCCCTCAATATTGTCTTGATTCTCCCTCAAATACCACGACATTTTTGGAGGACAGTGAAGAAATTAACACAGGCTGAAGAAGGGTGAAAGAATGGGGTATAATGTGCTGTGAAAAAAGCCCTAGGCTCTTTTACCGTTTTCCCTCATTTTCAAATCACTTGATTTCACGTGACTTATTCAGCTAGGATAATGGAATGAAATACTCGAAAACCCCATTTTCCCCTCACTCAAGTCACGTGTTGGTCATATGGATTTATTAGAATGGAATATTTTGTAAGATTCTACTGAAAATTTGAATTAACCCCATCGCACACAATTTAGCAAGGTTAGGTACCATGGTCGCACACCCACAAAGATTGGGAACCAAAGTGCAAATAGCCCCAAACGTTGGGGTGCTTAACGTAATTAATCCTTTAGAAAATGACTTAATTATTTAATAATCTTATTCCTACTCTACATATCTATAAGAATACATCATACAACACAAAACCACCACCCACACACACCTAAACTCATGGAAAAGACACACACTCACTCTTGCACTTGTTTTGCTTCATTTCACTACGTTTTCCTAACACCACGTCACATGTACACCACTTCCAAAATAAAAAGAAAAGAAAGAGAAAATAAGTTAGAAAAGGTAGAAATCTTACCTAGTACATGAGTTAGTTACTTGTGTTGGTTTTTACCATGCAATACTAGATCTTAAAATGCAACTACAAGTTAGTTGTTCTCATGGTTCTAATTGTATATACATTGATATATTTATGAAGTTAAGTGCTTAGGAAAGTAGGGAAATTTCTAAATACATATGTTAGTTTAGTCTTGCAATTTGTTATCATGCCTTATTGCAATTTACTATCATGTTGTTATGCCTTATTATGTGATAGAAGTTGTTAGAAAGCATGTTCCTAGTTGTATTTACACTCTATGTTCATAAAGTTAGGGAGAAAAGCATGTTTACTTATTATTTCAAAATATGTATTTAATATGCTTTGAACGTATGAATATGAGAATATGTTTTATATGAAATTATGAAAGATTATGTGAAATATATGAAACCTATGTGTGCAAAGGGCCCTAATGTGTTCAGAGTGGATTGCTGAGTTTGGCTGGGTGGCAACTGGGCTTCCTGGTCTTAAATGTTCTTGCCATCCATGGTCTTAATCCCACCTTGCATGGACAGAGTGTTCCATGTACTGAAATAGGTCATAGGTGTAATGACCTGGTAAACCACATCCTTTTATATTTGGAATTATGAAGTATTTTTACTATTTTATGAGAATTTATTTTTATAAATGTGCATTGCATTACATGCATTTTTAGAAAATATGATTTAAACCTATAAATTTCTCATTAATGTTTCGAAAAATAATTATCTCTTAATTTTCCCCACGAATCTAAACTATTGGTGTTATTTTCTTGTTAGTATTATTGTTTCCATGTAATGAAATTTCATTTTATATTTCTCCCTATTTTTGAAAATAATGGGAATAATTATTTCAAATTAGAAAATATGCATTTACTAGAATAAATTAATTAAAGTAATTTTTGAAAATAAAATTATGTATTTATATATATGAAACAAAATTAAAATGTATAAAAATTAATTAGATAAATATGTCTTCCATTATTTTAATTACCCATTTATGTCATTTTCATGAAAAATGTAGTAAAAAGGAAGGCTACGTGAAAGTTTCACCTCTTAGTATTGTAATTAGCAAATGTGTATTAATCGTTGCCATCAAAATATAGTTTTATATTTTTATCTCTCCTACAATTATATATTTATATATACATATTTATATATAAATATAAATATAGGAAAATAATTTTCCTAAATTCATCAAGTTTCCTGATTATTTTCTTATTTATAAGAATTTAGCAATTTACTTTCTCTACAAAATTATATTTTCAAACATATATTTTATTCTTTAAATAATTAATAATTACATATCCTAGACTATTATTTCTTGGAAAGTATATTTTCAAAATTAGAATTTAAATTCTTTAATTTTCAAATTTTGCTCAAATAAATCATAAAATACACAGTTTTCAATTATGCATATATATAATTTCGAAAATTCATCTATTAAGTACTTATGAGTTTTCAAAAATAATATAAATAAGTATTTTAGACTTTTATGCATGGATAAGATGCAATTTTGAATAAATTACATGATTTTTCAAATTTTAGGCAAATTTGACATTCGAACACAATTTTCGAAATTCTATATCCTAAAGTGCAATTTTCGAAAATATAACTAAAATTGTTTTAATTTCTGGGAAATATATATATAATTTCAGATTTATTAAGATTAAATTTCATAATTTTGGAATTTTTTTAAATTAATTATGAATTTTTGGATTTTATGCCATAAAACCCTAATTTTCAGTTTTCATAAAAATAAATAAATACAAATTTGAATTTTTAATTAAATAAAGATATGATTTCAGATTTTATAAGATTAGATAAGATTATGATAAGATTTGGATAGGATTAGATAAAATTAAATAAGATTAGGATAAGATATGATAAGATAATAATAATTAGAAAATAACTTAAAGTATATAATAATTCTATTTCTTGCCCTAAACTCTATAAAAAGGGGGGCATTATCTTCATTTTCCACACACACAACACAAAATCCCGCCTATAAGACGCACACCCACAAAATCTTGCACTTTCAATATATCTATCATACAATATCATTAGTATACCTTTCTATATACATATATATATATATATAATTACCCCTCTTCTAAACATATATATATATACACACACACATTAACCTTTCTATATATATATATATATATATATATATATACACACACATTAACCTTTCTATATACTTGTAAAGAAGAAGGTACCCCTTTGAAAGGTATGAGCATTGTTTTTCATGAGTAGAATAGGAATTTAAGTATCTTATAAGTCTTAAATCTTTTATGCTTTTATTTTCATTGTAGTATTATGTGAAATTATGCATCTACGTGCACCTATTAAAACGCACACCCACCTTATGGGGTTGAATGATATTTCTACTCAACTGTTGCGTTAATTATTCTTTATATGACTATTTCTAGACAGAAATGAGATAGCGTATCAGAGTGGCGTAGCGGAAGCCTTTAGAAGCCATTTACGCAATAAAGTTACTTTTGTATTTCTTTTGAAAATTGTAACTTTTGTATTTTGTACAAATTTTATGTGAAAATAATTATTTATACAACTATTAAAATATTACCGTTGCGTTTCAGTCCAACATATTTTACTAAAATAAAAGGATATTTTTCTGGGTCGTTACAATAGGAAATTCGGCATATGCCCCAGATATGATCGCTGAAGTGTTTTGGTTGGGATTTGGAGTGTTTGGTTGAAAATTAGAAATGACGGCATGGTGAGATGAGGTAGCCACATAGATGCGGAAAAAGGTAGAGAATGTGAAAATTATGTGAGTATATGCTCGAATACTTATGTGACAATATGCATGTATTGGTTGGGATTTTGAGTGTTTGGTTGAAAATTGGGAATAACAGCACGGTGAGATAAGATAGCTACACATAGATGCGGAAAAGGTACAGAATGTGAAAATTATGTGAGTATATGCTCGGATACTTATGTGACAATATGCACGTATTTCACACACGCACCTCATGTTACAATGTAAAATGTCTACTCAACATGTATGTTGATGTTATTTTTATATGATGTTTTAGCCGGGAGTGAGGCGGAGACTGCGAACGAAGAAGACGAAGAGGGATGATTTCAGGCTTTTGGCTAATTACATTGTAGTCGTGATTTTGTACCTATAATCATGTATTATGTACTACGTGACTCGTATGTAAACTTTATTCATCTTAATAAAATAGTTGGTTATATGTTTTTATAAAATTAGGCTAGAAGTTTCGGGTCGTCACAATAGCACTTTGTCCCACAGAGCACTTCACTCCTGGTATTTTGACTAGAAAGTAGCTCTGATATCATTTGTCACGCCCTGGGTTTACGAGCCCATTGGACGTGAGAGTTGCATCCAAACCCACCGAGTGCATCCTTAAATTGGGCTATGAATATTTTGCCCAAAAGGAATAACTAATGGATGCACATGTGGTCTTAGGGCAAGCTTACAAAGCATTCTATTTTTTCTTGAATTTTCGATGTGGGATGGGGTATTACAAGTAAAAACAAGCACATATATATATATATATATTGGTCAAGACAATATATATACATTATGAGAGGTTTTGTATTGTGCATTTACTGTTGAGTTATAAAAAATCCAATTGTAGGCACATGATGTTAAAGTTTTACCAAGCAATCCAAGTATCGTGTTTTAATTTTTAGGAATAAGGACAGTTGTTTCATCCTATTTAAATTTACACCCCAGTAAACTAATAGTTCCTTCACCAATAATTACATATCACATAATCACGTGTATCATTTTCAATTATCTTTTAATTTTTCTATTTTTTAAAATTTTAAATTTATTAGAATTAATTTTCTTGTTAAAATTAATTCAATAATCATAATATCCATTGCAAATACATACACTTATTTATTAAATATAAATTTCAAGTCATGAGAAATTAAATACACAAAAAGTTAAGTGATAAAGTTACTATCCCAACTAAAAGGTGGTTGTAGAGGGGTCATTCTATCTAGGAAAGTGATTATCATAGAATTGTGAGCACTAATGAGGTATAACTTCATCTTAAAAACAAAAAGTCTAACTTCTATCTCGACCTGCTTAATGGTTAAAGCTAGGGATGCCATTGGAGTTGTAGATCAGTATTGGGGGTTATAAGTTACGTATCATTGAGGTCCCGGTTCGCACCCTCTTATCCTCTCCCCTTCCCCTTTGTGTGAGTGTGAGTGTGTGTGTGGCATTTTTGTTGATATTTATATGTAAGATATATTTTTAATCGCATAGAACATTATGCATAAATTTAAATTAGCGTACTTTATACCAATGATTTATAGTCAATCAATGTGGATGTTTAGACAAACATCCTTGGCTAGTTCTTCCTCTCCAACTCATACCAATGTTAATAGTTTTCAATGGGACAAGAGATTATCAAAATGTGGAGTGGAGAGAAGACCTAGCCATATATATATAATGTAACCCTATAGCCCTCCCATCACAGGTTTTCTAGGATGGGCCTATACCAGCTGTTAGAACACGTCTGCTAAAATCAAGCCCTTAACAATAGTGGGTTAATCAAATCAGGCCTTATAAGTCAAGCCCCATTAGCTGTAATAATTTAACACGTTTAATTTTATAAAAACAAAATATTTAATTTATAGAGGTCCAAATTGGAATAAAATTTCAACATTATCCAACTTAGAGAAATATTAATTGACGTTTCAACCCCCATAAAAAAATTATTTGAGAAAATGAGCCTCAAGCTAAATTACAAGTTTTGATTGTAGCCACATTTTGAAAACAACAATACGGCGAGGGAACAAGACTTCTGCAATCTGGTCCAGTAAAATGACTCATATTGGATCTTGGTGGTGATTGCATCCTTAATTGACATAAGACCATCCATGGTCACAAACATCAATAATTCTACCAAGATGGATTCAAACGTGGTGGTGTAGCAAGAAATAGCATGACAACATGACGCCAAACATATGCTATTTCATTGTCGGTCCTTTGATTTTCGTGTAAGATATGGATTTCTATACCAATATGAAATCCCAAGAAAAATATGATTTCTTTCAAAATATGAGTGTCTAAAACAATATGAAACTCCAAGAAAACTAATATGGATTTCCTATAAGATATGAGTCTCGATAACTATATGAAACTCCAAGAATATCCAATTTGGTTTTCTTGTAAGAAATGAGATTCTAGAACAATATGAAACTCCAAGAAAACCCAACGACTTCTTAGCAAGTCATGTATGTCGCGATCGGTAATTGCATAATATGGTGCCATTTATGAGACATGCCCATCTCTTAAAGCCAACACCTAGCCTTAAGATATAAAAAATGTGTGCACATAAATATGGATTAATCCAAGAGCTTTATATCTTGATGCACATCATCCAACTTAACCCTATAACAAAATGGGTTAAATAATAATAATAATCATAATAATAATAATAATATATGAATCGAGTTAAATATCTCCAATTGTTTTAATTTACAAAGACTTGATTGCATATACATGTTAAAAATATGTATATCCTAATCGATGAATATCGACCAAACCATCACTTATCGCAGAGTTCCATAATCATGCCATAATCATAAAGCCTTCCTCATCCCACGTTGCAAATTTGGGATCCTTCAATGTAGGGCCTTCTCTCGTAAGATGGCTAATCTTCCCCTTTTCTTTGAATGTAGTCCAAATCAGTTGGGACCACTTTAGATAATTCTTTCCATCTAGCCTGTATGAAGCATGAATAGTGGCAATTCTTGAGTATGATGGACTCCAGAATGAGTGATATCATTGCTCTATGACATTATAAAGTAGTCACAGAAGGGCAGATCCTAGGAATACCTCCAGCAATAGTAGTATAATGGAAGAAAAGAAGAAAGAAGGAAAAAAAATAACACAATCGGCAATGATGGCTGACAAAGAAAGATCTAGGCAATGAAGGCCTAGAGAGAAGAAAACCATAGAAATAGGTTTGACAGTTATGAAGGCCAAAAACAAACCCTAGACAGTCACGACTTGGCTTTGATACCATATTGATTGAGATGAAAACCCAAACATACTTTTGTTCACAGTAGGGATCCTACATATACACATATTATTTCCCTAAATATCAACACTAATATCGAAAAGAAATCAAAGGAATTAATGCTCATACACTCGTCTCCTAAAATTGTTTTTTCTAAACTATTTTATATTCCAACAAAACTCATACTATGCATATATTAAAAAATATTGATTTTTTTTTATGTGAATCCATGTTTTCTTTAACTATTGTCTGTTAGAAAAGAGAAAATTAGCAACATATCAAGTGACAAGTACGTAAAAGTTGTCAATAATTCTATATATTAGGAATGTTATTAAGGTTATTACAGGAATGTTATTGAGGTTATTAAATTGTTTTTTTTAGGTTATTACCATTATTTTATCACAATTTATGGTGACATTTTTTTTATTTAGGTTATTATAGGAGTCTTATTAACTATGGAAAGTGACAATTAAAAGAATAATTCTTGTTACAATAGATTCGTATTGCAACAAAATCAAAATTTTCAGTAAATAAATTTATTAGTGACAAAATAAAAAGTATTATCACTTAATATATATTTTTAATAACAATTTTCGCATTGCCACCTTATTTTTCAGTCACTAATTTTGCTTATTCTTGTAGATTTTCAGCATATATATGTGTAGATTAAACTTATGTTAAATGGAAAAGGATATTTTAAAGTAAGATGAAGCTATATGATTCACTTCTAAAAAAATGACCTAATTTGATAAATATAATATAACATTTTTAAAATATATCTTATTTATGTATTTATCGTGGCACTTCATAAAAGTGTCTTAAACAATACCGAATTTGAACTATAATATATCTTTTGTGACACTACAATGTGTCAAAATAAGCTAGTATTACACTAAAATACATGACACTTTAGCTAGTGTCACCAAACCAAATATAATTTTAGTGACACTAACTAAAGTATCACGTATTTGAGTGTTGCAATAGCCTATTTCGACATTTTATAACACCGTGATAAGAGCATTATAGTTCAAATTTAGGATAAATTATTGAGATAATTTTTATGAAGTGTCACAATACATACACAAATAAATTTCAAATTAAAAATACTGTATTTAATTTAAGATATAGCATAGATAATAAAATTCTTCTACCAATATAACAAATGTAGAATGACTGACAAAAAAATATATTGAATACAAATTCACTATTGCAATAATAAAAACTTAAGAATTTAGTGCATTAAAAACACAATTTAGTTAACTTATGCTTTGCATGATTGTAATACATAGGACACTATTAGTAAAAAAAAATAGTTCAATTACTCAATTTAAATTAAAACATAACATGTCATAGTTTTAGTTTGGATAAATATTAGATCCTTTTGAATGATTATAAATATTCATATACTTGCACAAAATAAAATCTAAGAAATACTATAACTATTTTAAATAATTTATTTTTCTCTTTTAATTTTTAAAATTTCATATTGGAAACAATCGTGTATTAAAAGTTATTATCCATATTGTACCATATACTTACAAAAGTTAAATTTAAAATTTTTAAAAATATCGTAAATAGGGCACTGCAATTTATCATTTATTTTTAAAAAAAATATATATATAATTTTAAAAGTTATGTAGAAATAAGTGCTAGATAATTTAAGTAGTTAAAAATTAAGTGATGGATAAATAATATAAATGAGACATTGTAAATAATACTATCTGCGTTTGTTCAAAAAAGAGTTAGAAAAATGTGAAAAATCGTATATAATATACTCAATCATGTCAATTAACTACTTATCAAAATAAAATCACTTGCTAAATTAAAGAATTGACCATTTTTTTTGTTGAACTTAAAATTTCATTCACAAACTAATTGATAAATAAAAATATCAAAAATTCAATCAATAACATGATATGTTTAATTGTCATTTCAATTGTGATGTAATTAGAGCATGAGGATATATTTATAAAAATATTATGTAAAAATAAGTGATGAATAATTATAGCGATTTAAAGTGTAAGATAAGTTTTCTAAATAGGACACCATAATAAATTTGAATTATTATACAAACTATCTTGTTTTAGATTATAATTGTTAGATTCTTTTAAATAATTACAAAACCATAAACTTACACAAAATCAAATTAAAAACTACTATAAATATTGTGAATAGGATACTATATGCATACACATGGTGGACAATCTCAAGGTTTTCGGAATATAATTATGTTAAATTTATCAAAAAAATAAGATATGTAGAATTCTTTTAGTTATGGATATAATATATAAGCGAAGTAGAATATTTTCACAAATACATAAAATGAGATATTTAAAATGCAGCATCCCTGTAAATAAAATTGAATTAATATATATATATATATATATATATATCTAGAGAGAGAGAGAGAGAGAGAGAGAGACAAAGAAAAAAAATGAAATATGGGAAGCAATAATTAAGAAATTGTAATTTATGAAATTTGAATGAGACTAAAAATGAAAATATCTTATGTTGTCAAAATGAATAAAACTAACTTCTTCTCATCAATACCACATAAGCAAGATACCAAAATATGGACATCATACCGTTTTCTTTTATATATGCTAATATTCACAGTGCATGGCATTGGGAATTAATTTTATTTTATAAAATAAATATACTAATATCATGTTTTTAATCTAATTTGATATGTTTTGGAAAATTATATTTTTAAGTTTTTTTATTATATATTTTAGAGAGTTAGTTATTGTTGGATGAAATCACAAATATTTAGTAAGAAAAAATACAATAGTAGAAATTTCTCTATGATACATTTGTAGAAAAAATGCCACAATAAGGTGGACTTTATTTTAAATATATATATATATATATATATATATAATAGATTAGATTAGATTCCAATGGCAATAACTATTAGTAGAATTTGACTTCAAGGACAATAATGTAATTAAATAGGTTTAATAATAGTACTGAATAGATGATGGCATTATATAATGCAAACATAGAGTAAGGCAATAATTTACATGGCATTATAATAAATTTGTCCGAGAAGTTCATACGTACCATCGAATTAAATAAAAAAAAATACATACAAATATACAAAAAAATGAAAACAAAAAGCGAGAACATAAGTTAAATAAACTTGCCACAAAATCAAGAGTTACAATTACTTCTTTCAATAAAGACTTTAGATTTTCTTACAAATTTAACCTTGTTCAAATTCATACAAAAATAATAATAATAATTAAGAGTAAATATATACAACAGAATACATTTTTAAGAAAATAAATTAGCACTTACCAACAGACGATAGTACAGAAATGGTATGAAATTTATTTCATCTATATGCATTTAAATATTGATGTGGCAAGTGCTACCTTTTCTCGACACTTCAGCAGGGATGGGCCAATTTGGGTGCCAAATGCTCGGCCGTAGAGCCCTTGATTACATGGGCTGCCCTCGAAGAGGTTTTAAACCTGGTTGCCCTCGTCCGTGACATTTTAAGCCATCTCAGCAAAAGTGAGAACCGATACCCTCGGAGTGACTCAAGGTCCTCGAGAGTACGTCTCCTTAAAGAGTGGGCCCCGGAATATGGGACACAAGGGAGAAGGTACCCCCCCCTTACGCTTATCACAGGTTTAGGACTAAAAAGCCACGAGGGACATCTAGAACCCTTGAGGCCCCATAAGTTGGGCCTGCAACATCAAGGCATTGGCAGTTTAATGGCTTGAGGGGTCCTCGGACGTGATTGTGTTGAGGGCGCAAATCCCATACTTAGTCTCTGCTAAGTTCATCGGCCAACGGGAAGAAGTCCAGCTGGCGATTGAAGACACACCTTGCACCAACCGTCGCCTAACATGCCCCAATAGCACATGGGTCTATCCCATCGATCTCCGGCGCATTAAATGCCTAGTCATAAATATAATTCTTGGTCATAAATATATAAGATACATATTAAATGGAAATTGGACCCCTCATTAATGAGAGGGTATGGTCAACTAGTCTTTGGAACTTCAAAAGGAAACAAAAAACAGGTCCACCTATACCTCACACGTCAGAAGGGCTGACCAACCCCCATCATCCGTGTCACTTTAAGGGATCATTTATATAAATAACAAATGGCTCTCCACGTAAGAGGTAACGGATCATTCACCTTTTGAATCATCTGACTTGCAAAACAAGAATATCGTATTCATTGTTCATCATCTTCTCACACTTTCCTCAACTAACTTGAGCATCGGAGAGCCTACGCCGAGGCAAAATCGGCTACTCTCACGTGCGTTCTTCCCTCTTTGACAGTGGGTCACCAACATAATCAATTGAAAGGAATCCTACTCAAACACGTGGTCGGACCAAAAAGCGACCGCATCAAATATTTTTTTGCGTTGTTTTTGGTATAGACTAATTTAATAGCCTTCGTAATTAATTTAATAAACTAAATTAATTATAATCTAGAGTGATAAATAAAGTTCACCAACATAAACCACTAAAATTATCAACTACAAAATTCATATGCATGATTTGCGTATTTAATGGGATTCTAATATAACTTAATTACATATGCACAAAACATTAAACAATACAAACATGTTTATGGTAGTTGATTATGTAGAGAATTTATATGAATTTATTTATGGCATATAAATAACTTATTATTATTATTATTATTATTATTATTATTATTATTATTATTATTATTATTATTGGTGTTGTTGTTGTTGTCGTCGTTGTTGTTGTAGAGACATACATATAGATAAAAGTGGATATATGCATGTGGTTGAAAAATCTGGTCAAATTCATAAGTGATAACTAATATAAATTTGGACTAACATCACGGAATCATAAAGTTTAAAGTAGTAATTATGATTAATTTAAGGAGTTAAACATAAATATGCTTGAAATTATACGAATTAGAAAATATTAATTATAGAAATATTTTAATGTGAATTAAAAGATTGAAAATGTAAATATGAAAAATGTCTTATATGGCGAAATAGTGAAAGGACAACTTGTCCACCTCATTGCCCACACAAGCAAGGGATGGACACATAAGGTGGACTCCATTTTAAATATATACACTAGTTTTTTAACCCATGCATTGCACGGGATTATAAGTACAAATTAAAAAATTTTAGCATGTTTTATATACGGTATAGTATTGATGATAAAACTTTTCTACCGATATTACAAAGGCAAATTAATTAGCAAAAAAAAATGTTGAATACAATTTAATTATTGAAATAATAAAAGTATAAGAATATTTCATACAAATATGACTTATAATTGGACAAAAGGATGTACACAATTTATTTTATTTATTGTATTTAAAAGTATTTTTTTTCCTTATTTTAGTAATCACTAATTTCATGGGCTTTGAGTTTATTAATAAATTCATTTTATATATTGCATTTAAATGTATTTTTTCTCATTTTAGTAATCACTAATTTTAGGAACTTTGAATTTCATGTATTTAATGAAATTAAATTAATTATAATCTGGTTTGACAAATCAAGTTTATTAAAAATTAACCACTAAATTTATCGATCACACAATATATATGAAAATTTTATATATTTAATGGGCTTTTAATATGATTCAATTACATATGCATAATTTGATTGAATATATTTATGGCATATACATATGTATATACAAAATGTTACACAATACAAATAGGTTTACGATAGATGGTTATGTGCACAATTTATATAAATTAATTTATGCCATATATAGAAATAATAATAATTGATTATTATTATTATTATTATTATTATTATTATTATTATTATTATTATTATTATTATATATGCAGATAAAAATTGATGTAAGCATGTGTTAGGAAAATCGGGCCAAATTCATATGTGAGGATATTGAATAACGGAATTGACTTATACATGAAATTTAGGAAACATTTATTTACACACATAGTTGAATTTCATTGATCAAAATATGAAAATAATAATTTATGACATTATATATGAAAAGACTAAGAAATAATTAAGGACATCATTATTAAAATTAATACAAAAATTGTCACATATAGAATGAAACTTAAAAATTATTCAATAGTGAGAAAAATAAGTTGTTGAGTAATTGACTCATCTGGTATGAAAGTCGCGATCCAAAAAACCAATTTAAATTGACATAGTTGAAATTTGTCGACAAATCATAAAATTTTCATAAATAAGCGTGGAGTTGAGGTTAAAGGAAAAAAGTAGGAAAAGAAAAGTAAATAATGGTGCTTACAAAAAAAAAAAAAAAACTAAATCGGTAAAAGTGTAATTAGTTTTCAAGAATTGTGAAATAATTAGTTTTGATAAAAACAATTTGTACATCATATCAAATCATAAGGATTCCAATGGCAAATAACTATTAGTGGAATTTGACTTCAACGACAATAATGTCATGAAATAGGTTCAAAGGTAATAATAATAGTACGCAATTGATGATGGCATTATATAGTACAAACATAAATTAAGGCAATAATTTACATGGCATGATAATAAATTTGTCCTACAAGTTCATGGGCCATCTAATTAAATAAAAAAATGCATACAAATATACAAACAAAATGAAAAACAAAACAAGCGAGAACGTAAGTGAGATAAACTTACCACAAAATCAAGAGTTACAATTACTTCTTTCAATAAGGACTTTAGATTTTCTTGCAAATTTAATCTTGTTCAAATTCATACAAAAAAATAACAATAATTAAGAGTAAATATAAACAACATAATGCATTTTTAAGAAAACAAATTAGTACTTACCAACAGATGATAGTATAGAAATGGTATGAATTTTATTTCATCTATATGTATTTAAATGTATTTTTGCATTGTTTTTAGTATAAACTAATTTAATAGACCTTGTATTTAATTTAATAAACTAAATTAATTATAATCTAAATTGATAAATAAAGTTCACTAAAAATGAACCACTAAAATTATCAACTACAAAATTCATATGCATGATTTATGTATTTAATGGGATTCTAATATAGCTTAATTGCATATGCACAAAACATTAGATAATACAAACAGGTTTGTGGTAGTTGATTATGTAGGCAATTTATATGAATTTATTTATGGCATACACATAACTTATTATTATTATTAGTATTAGTATTATTACTACTACTACTTTTACTACTACTGTTGATGCTCCTGCTGCTGCTGCTATAGAGGCGTACATATAGATAAAAGTGGATATCTGCATGTGGTTAAAAAATGTGGCCAAATTCATATGCATTGACTAACATAAATTTGAGCCAATAGTAATTATAATAATGAGTTTAATCATATATACATATATATATAACATTATATATATAGATAGACATAGATATAGATAGATAGATACTATGTAATATATAGAAATAATAGGAGTTGATTAAGCAAAAATAGTCAAGGTAAAAGATATATATATATATATATATATGTGTGTGTGTGTGTGTGTGTGTGTGCGTGCGTGCGTGTGTGTGTAATCTAAAACATTGCACAAATGAATAAATGGTAAAAGCAAATTTCGTGGACTTTAAATTTAGTTTAGTAAATTAAATCAATTATAATCGAGTTGACAAATCAAGTATACAAAAAAATGAAACGCCAAAATTATCAACCATATATACAATCTATATCCTAGATTAGGTATTCAATGGCTACTCAATTACATATGCATAATATGATTGATTATATTTATGGCATACTATAGAGAACGTTTAGATTTACAAAACAATTATGGCATGTACACAATTTAACGAATGGCTTACACAATTTACACAATATTCAACGAAACATGTACACAATTTATATGAATGTTTTATGGCAATATATACAAAACACAAATTATATATAATGGCAACATGGAATTGGGCCAAAATTAAAGGAAAAAAGAAAGAGGTTAAAATTGCAATTAAGATATTGGGTTTAATGGTTTAAAACAAATATCAAAATATTCATATAATATAAATAAGGAAATAAGTATAAATTCCACAAATGGAGTAAAAATAACTTCTCCACCTCATTATCCACATAAAGAATAGATACACACATAAGGCGTACAACATTTTAAATATATATATATATATATATATATATATGATTTTATAAAAACATCTAAAAATATAAATATTTTAGAAATTTATGTGAAACCACAAATTAAAAGGTCCATACATACAGAAAAAGATAATCCAATATTGAAAATCAATTTTATGAAAGATAATACAATAACCAATCGGATTCTGACCCAAAATAAAAGTGATAATGATATGGTTAAGAAAATAAAATTCATAATTTATTAATATTGCAACATTTTGAATATACTAAAAGATGAAATCATGTATTTATAGAGGTTCATATTTAAAAGGACAAAAGCACAACATCAATGACAGAATTTTAGAATCTTCTAATAATTACTAAAAGAATATTAAACTATTACACCTACATGCAATATATGGCATTATAACAAATTTGTCCTAAAAGTCCATGTACTATCGAATTAAATAAAAAAAAATACATATAGATATACAAACAAAATGAAAAAAGCGAGAACATAAGTGAAATTGACTTAACACAAAATCAAGATTTACAATTGTTTCTTTCAATAAAGGTTTTAGATTTTCTTGCAAATTTAAACTTGTTCAAATTCATATAAAAATTAACCATAATTAGAAGTAAACATAAACAAAGTAATACATTTTAAACAAAAATGAATTATCACTCGCCGACAAATGATACAATGGAGATGGTACGATTTTTTTTATCTATATGTATTTAAATGTATTTTTTTTTCTTATTATTAGTATAAACTAATTTAATGGACTTTTTATTTAATTTAATAAACTAAAATTTATTATAATCTAGATCAATAAATAAAGTTCACCGAAAATGAACCACTAAAATTATCAACAACACATTTAATGGAATTCTAATATGACTCAATTACATATGCATAATTTGATTGATTATATTTATAGAATATATATATATATATATATATAATTATATAATTTGCACAAAACATTAGACAATACAAACAAGTTTATGGTAGATAATTATGTAGACAATTTATATGAATTTATTTATGGCATATACATAATTTATTATTATTAATATTATTATTATTATTATTATTATTATTATTATTATTATTATTATTATTATAGAGACATACATATAGATAAGAGTGGATCCATGCATGTGGTTGAAAAATCTGGCCAAATTCATATGTGACGACTAACATAAATTTGGGATAACATCAAGGAATCAAAGAGTTTAAAATAGTAATTATGACAGTAAGCTTAATCATATATATACATACATATATAACATTATATATAGATAGATAAAGTAGTTAAGGTAAAAGATATATATATACACACACATATATACAAAATCTAAATATTTGCATTGATTGATAAAGAGGTAATCACAAAAAAACTAATCAATGGGTATAATTATAAATTATGGTTAAAAAATAAATAATTAATAAATAGTAATTAAAGGAGTTAAACATAAATATTCTTGAAAGTAATAAAATTGGATAATTTTAATCATAGAAATATTTCAATGTGAATTAAAGATTGAAAATATAAATATGGACGACATCTCACATGGCAAAATAGTAAAATGACAACTTGTCTACCTCATTGTCCACATAAGTAAGGAATGTACATATAAGGTGGATTCCATTTTAAATATATATTAGATTAGATATTATATATTAGATTAGATGTGTCAAATTAGATCATTTTTTTAGTAGTAAAAAACAAAAAGGAAAAGTAAATAAATTAACAAAGAGAGAGGAGAAAAAAGAAAAAGGAAAGGCGTAGAGAACGAAGATTAAGTGGGAACTAATTAATCGGGCCAAAGAGATTAATAGATCTATCATATACGAGGCCTTTTCTATTTTTTGTAAGTAATATACATACATCACCAAATGTATCAAATCAATCGATTCATAGGAAATTTAAGAAATAATTAAGGAGTCATGATATTCCAGCTAAGTCATGAAAATAACCATAACATGTCACATATATATATATATATATATGTGTGTGTGTGTATATATATATATATATATGAAATGTTTGTACCAAATTAAAATCTTGATGAATATGACATTTCACCTAAATCGTTTGAAAAAAGATACTGAAAGAAAATTAGACAAACATTATCAATCAGTCCCGAAACGTGTCCTAGTCTTATATCTCAATTATTTTAAATTTTTTATCAAAAAAAAAACCCATAACAATTCACTATCTCAATTTTCGGGTTGTTAATGGATAATCAAAATTTTGATTACCGTTCGCATTGGTATTCATTTATAGAATAAAATATCCAAATTCATTTAAAATGGATATTATTCGTATTTGATTATAGATATCCGATTATAAATGGATACGAATACGGTAATTAAATATCCAAACTATTTAATATCCACTTTGAATATATTATTTGTTTATATATTCGATTATTTGTCATCAATTAGATCCAATAAATAATGTTTGGAAAAAATAACTTATATGTATACTAAAATTTTTATGTGCTTTTAATAATATTTAATTTTTTAAAATTAATTGATGTTTTTTGATATAATTTTGTAAAATTCATTTTGTCGCTAATAGTTTTAAAATATTATATTTTTAATAATCATATGCATTGTATTTCATATATTATAAGATACATAGAAATAAAAAATAAATAGTTCAGATTATGTGAACGATGAATAATAAATTATTGATTCAAATAAAACACATGGATTTTTCTCAATGGATATTATATCTTTATAACTTACAAAGATATAAAAAGAATAAATAAATAAACATATATGAACTTTAGGCATTATTAATTAAAAAGCATGATACCTATAATTTTTGTTTGTAAATAAGTAGATTATATATATATAAAAAAATATGACTAAATTGCATACACACAAATTCCAATATTCAATTAATTACAATTGAATATCATTTATTTACAATTGAATAATATACTTGAATACTCATAACCGGATTCGGATATTCACATATTTATAAGGGCGAATTACATCTACCTCCCCTGAGGTTTGGTGAAATTATAATTTAACCCATGATTTTTTATAAATTACAATAAACCCCCTGTGGTATGAAATAATTACAAGTGATGGACGAAAAGTGTATAAAGTCCGTTTTGCCCTTTATTTTTTGCTGATATTAAATACGGCAAATTACATCTACCTCCCCTGCGGTTTGGTGAAATTATAATTTAACCCACATTTTTTTGTGTATATTACAATAAACCCCTGTGATATGTAATAATTACAAGTGATAAACGAAAAATATATAAAACCTACTCTAGCCCACAATTACCCTCACCAACGTGTTTCTCATGTCGAAAAGTTTAAGACTCGCTTCAAGTTCACCGAAAAACTTGTCGGAAACAGAGAAATTTTTTTAATATTATTACTTTTAGCCCCACAAAGATGTAATACATAACATACAACCCCAAATATTTTATATATATTACAAAAAAACCCTCAAGGGTACTATCGAAACTTTATATACAAAAACTAACGGAACCCTAACGATCATAAACGGTTGGGGTAAATTGTTAGACGGAATATACCACAGGGGGTTCATTGTAATTTACAAAAAATCGTGGGTTAAATTATAATTTCGTCAAACCTCAGGGGAGGTAGATGTAATTCGCCCTATTTATAATTGAATTTAAATTTTAAACATTACAACCGAATATGGATATATCCAATATTTGTCCAATATCTGGCGGAAATGGATACAAATATTGATTTTCGATATCTGTCAATATTTGTATTCGTACCGATATCTGATAAAATTAAATGGATATGAATATGGAAACGACATATCCTATTCATTTAATATCCGGATACACCCCTACTCAATTTCAATATAAATGAATTTGAATTTGTTCATCAAAATGTTTCATCATATGCATCCATACATATACACATATATGTATGGATATTCAATCACCAAATTATATGAATAATCTGCGGGAAAAAAATAATGCTGAAAGTCATTGATTGTTTGTGTAAGCTTAGTTAGGTACTCAACATCAATTCTTCCAGAAAAGGGAGGTACTCATTAATCAAAAGAAATTAATTATTGCTGTATAATTCCCTCAAAAAAAAAATATTACTGTATAATGGGTGTTTATGAGCTAATTACAAAAAAGGGTTAAATGTTGGAAAATAATATCGATGTTATGTCCCCAACTTGAATTATTGTTGTCCATTCCCCATTAAAGCTCCCAGTCACTTCCATGAATCCTTCTTTTCATGCTTCTTTGATATGTTTTGATCTTTTTTTTCTACCACTGTAATTCTAAATCAAGGTTCAGAAATTAAGGAACTTTTACATTTTTGTATTGTTATTTTTCAAAAAACAACAACAAAAACAAAAAAAGATATTGATTTACTAATGATATGTCAAAGTTTTAAATTGAAGGTGCAATTTGAAGAAAACATAGAGAGATAGATTGTCTTTGATTCTCGTAAAGATAAAGGGGAGAGGACAAGTGAATTCAAATTTAAAACCTCAATGATGTCAGGTATAAATCTCCATCATTGAGCTATAATTTTAGTGGCGTAGCAGTGACAACTTGATAGAAACATAGAATAACTTGTATGAATGAAATCTTATTTTAGAGCAATTGAAGAAAAAAAAAAAAGAAAGATAGATATCAAGGACAAAGTGTCATCTCCATGGGTTTCTGGAGTGTTGCTTATGTGCCAAAACACAATAATTGAGACAACTTTTATTTGTTTGGGAAATCATAATAAAAGTCCAAAGGGTGAAAGCAGCCACATGATATAAAATTGTTTTCTCAAGTCGTTGGTGTTGCCAATGACAAAGCTGGATCAACAACCTATGTTTTCTTATGTGACATGGGAAAAACTCATTTTTGGTACGACATATTTGCTATTTTTCCACCCAAAAAAAAAAAAAAAAAGTCCTAACTGTTTGTATTCTTCGAATTGTATTTATAAGAATGATTTGGTGACAAAAGAAAAAAAAATCGATGAAAAAATCTCCATTGTAAGGGTGATATTAATTGTGAATTTGTGGTATGATTTAAGCACGGATGAAAGGGACCATAGAGTCCCACATCCATCAATACAGCTGGCTATTTAAAAAAGGCGGGCAACGAACATTTAGTACCAAGAGCCTTTCCAACTTGAATTATTGTTGTCCATTCCCCACTTAAGCTCTCAGTCACTTTCATCAATCCCTCTTTTCATGCTCCTCTGTTCATTTTTTGTACCATGGTAATTCTAAATCAAAGTTCAGAAATTAAGGAACTTTTACGTTTATGTATTTGTTATTTTTCAAAATATATATATATATATATATATATATATTGTTTTACTAATGATATGCCACAGTTTTAATTGAAAGTGCAATTTGAAGAAAACATAGAGAGATAGATTGTCTTTGATTCTCGTAATCTTGTAATGGATTGGAACGCCACACACACACGTTCACCCAAAGAAAGAAGGGAAGAGGACAAGAGGACTCAATTCTGAAACCTCAATGGTGTTAGGTTCGAATATTCACCGATGAGCTACAACTCCGGTGGCGCAACAGTAATGGTTTAATAGAAATATTGAATAACTTGTATGAATGAAATCTTATTTTAGAATAATTGTAGAAAAAATGCAAGATAGATATCAAGGACGAAGGAAGTATAAGGTTGCTTTTATCAAGGAAAAGGGACTTTAATTTTACCATAATAATTGTCCACACTTAACATAAGATCATCTTACATTAAAAAAGGCACAACAATCATTTCTCGTGTGATGATATTATTTTTATCATTAAAAGTAATTTAAAATGTCATTGCATGATAACATCAAAATTAAATAACGAATCAATGAGCTACTAGAAGCACATGAATGCTCCTACTTTCGAAAAAAAAAGTAAATATTTAAAATCTAAAAATTCAAAATTTTAGACTCTCAATTTCACCAATTTTCAAGCTTCAACCTTTAGCTGGATATAATAATATTACTAAGCAGATACGATTATAAAATAAGTCTATTTAGACAGCTACAAGTGGATTAATCTTCAATTTACACATTCAAAATATGGATATGGACATGAATGGGTCTAAAATAACATGATCTCAATTGAAATTAACAACAAAGGTTAAATAAAACCAAGATAAGAATATACAAATTCTCTCTCTCTCTCTCTCTCTCTAAAATGGGCCTACAGAATTTGGAAGACTCTGAAAATGTCATCTCCATGGGTTTCTGGAGTGTTACTTGTGTGCCAAAACACAAAATAATTGAGACGACTTTTATTTGTTTGGGAAATCATAAGAAAAGGCGAAAAGGTGAAAAGCAGCCACATGATATAAAGTTGTTTTCTCAAGTCGTTGGTGGTGCGACATATATTTTCTTATGTGACAACCTATGTTTTCTTATGTGACTTATGGGGAAATTTATTTTTGACGCGACATATTTGCTATTTAAAAAAAAAAAGAAAAAATAGTCCTAACTGTTTGGACATTTTTGGCGCGACATATTTGTTCTCTCTCTATTTTAATGATAAGGCTAAATACCTCGACTATAATTTTTTTTCTTTCTTTTTCTCCCACCCAACCCCTATTCCCCCGATTTCAATTTCAGAAACAATGGAAAAAAAAAAGAAAAAAAGAAAAACACAAACTACCATACCTTTTGCATGAACACACCAAAAATCGACCTATAAAATTTGGATGAAACTTTAAATTTGATTGAGTTGCACATGAAACAAAGAGCAATTATGTGAAAATAAATTTGACAAAAATGACTAGGAGCAAGGCAACCGCCCAAAGGTTTAAGTGTGCATTACATATTTTTCTTGTTCATTTTCTCCTTGTTTTGTGGGTGTTTTTTTTTTGGGCGGGGGGGGGGGGGGGGGGTGCTTTCACGTATTTTTCTTTTGTCAATTTCATCAAAATATCAAGGTAAAAAAATAATGATGGGACTAAAATCAATAGAGATCAAAGCATATGGATGCGATATGACAAAATGCAAACAATTGAAACTGAAATCGAAAAAAAGAGCAAACGCAGGATACCGAAAACTGATATTTTTTTGCATGTGACTTATTATTACATTTTGTAGAAGAAAAAAGGTAAAATAATTGCAAAAGGAGATTCTAAACTCTAAAAATAAGAAGTTTCTTACAATAAATAAATAAATAAATCCATTCTATGAGTCCTTCATCTTATGCAACCAAGCCAAAGACAAAATAATTCTCGCTCACCTGGCTCCAAACGCTTTATTCTATACTGAGTAGTTTAGCAAATAATTTAGTAAATTAGCTGAAATGAATATAGAAAATACTATAACCTCATATAAGAAATCCAAATAATTTAGTAATGAACTGTAGAATGCATTTTAAAAAAATACAATGTGAAATGAACTATAGAGTGTACTTAAAAAGAAAAAATAAATACCATGTTCAGTCATTAACAAGTCCTTGAAATCTGGATTGGTAGGAGAAATGTGACATTATTTTGTAATAAATAGGGCATTGACTTCATGATTTTAATACTGCTTACATGGCACGCTGAGGGCGATCTTGTCATCAAAAAGATCATATTAAAGTGGAGCACCATTATAGAATCATTTTTACTAGTTCATTAAAAACTATATTAATGAGTTATACATCCAAATGTGCATGTTGACCTTTAAATTCTAAGTGTATTTAATAAGAACATCGCAAACATGCGTATGAAGAGTAATACTGAACAATCGCCTTTATTTTCATATATCATTTGTACCTCTTTTGATGCCCAAACTTAAATAAAAAATATTCAATAAGACATAAAATATAGCTTTGATTTTCAGATTGAAAAAGTGATCTTTTCTTTTTTGTCAAAACTCAATTTTAATGTGACATTTTAAAAAATTCATCTCCTATTTTAAATTCATCATTGATCTATTATATGTCATTTGTAATAACTTTTTATTTGTGAGTAGATAGAGTATTGATGTACCATACGCCACCTCAGTCAAACACGTCAACATTTGCTAGACAGTCAAAAACTCAAAAGTGTGAAACTCGATACCCTCGAAGAGACTTACCATCCTTGAGAGTGCCTCTGCATGTAAATGAGGGGGGGGGGGGGGGGAGCCGCGGAGTGCAAGTCACGAAAGAGGGCATACCCCCAAGCTTACCCCTCGATTAATTCCGTGGCTCAAAAGCCACGAGGGGCCTCTTTAAGCCCACAAAAGAGACAAAGGCAAAAGTGAGATTATCAATGTCATTGACAAAGGCAAGGGACACAGCGTCCCATTGCCTCCAGCTGGGTTGGGGACTAGGCCTTCCAACACCGCATCATCGGCCAATGCAGCGAAGACTCAGCAGGTGGAACAGACGGTTACGCTCTCCATCAGTAGGGTTTGGCAGCTGTTGAGGGCCTGCGATGACCAAACCTTGATACGCCTACTATATAGGGGGTTGTCCCTCTCACCCAATGAAATGAACGCCCCAGCCATTTCCCGTCAGAATGAGCATCCTACTACTTCACAAAGATATTTCCCTGAAGAAGGGAGCCACTGACACAATCATAGGGAGAAAGTAGCAAAATCAGGTAATCGCGCCTGCCACGCCCCGAACCCGGGACGCGGCATGGCGATGCCCCTTAGCCCAAAAGGACATAGAGACACCAAGCCACGGAAATCAAAACATACTAAAATCATAAAATATTCATTGAAAAACCTTAGTCGAACATTGCAGCGGAAAAGATAATATTTCTAGCTATTACAATCCAAGTCAAAACATAAATGGAAAAATAAGCTATAATAGTCTCCATAAAACAAAGTCTTAAAATAAAATGACGTAACTAATAATAATGTTATATTCTCTAGCCAACAACGTCTTCAATATCATCACCAATCCCAAATTGTCCCTCGTCACCCTCGTTAGTACTATCCTCTGCAAAATAGTTATTAGTGGTGTGAGCGCACTCGCCCAGTAAGGGATCTCTTGACCCTCTATCGAATTTGAACAAGTTACATATATATATATATATATATAGCATTAAAATCACACTTTGCACACATAGACAATATTCAAAAATCAACATTTTCGACTTTCAAGTAACAGAATGGATAACAAAACAGAATCAGACAAATACATTTATATATCCATGTTCGTGAACATTCAAAATCTCTATCGGCCAACTTAATCAAGCCCTAACTATAACCCCGTTAGGTGGGTTCAGACACTACTATTATTACCCGTAGGAGGGCCTTAATTACAACCCCGTTAAGTGGGTTCGGACACTAATATTGTTACCCGTAGGAGGGCCTTAACTACAACTCTGTTAAGTAAGTTCGGACACTATTATTATTACCCGTAGGAGGGCCTTAACTATAAGCCCATTAAGTGGGTTCAAAAATTGCTACTGTACCCCATAACTCGGTTGGAAATTTCAGAACTCATTCCTACCAATAGTATTCCAATTGTTCGGAGCATCTTTGTATATACACATATAGCACAACACAAAATAATTTTAGCGTTTCATATAAAAAATTCGTAAAATAGCATGCTTAAATCCACTATTTATATATCAAAATAACTTTTTCTACGAAAATATAAATTTATGGAAAACTTATTTTTATAAAATAAATAGAGAGAAGAAACTACTTACCTCAATTAATAGGTTTCTTAAAATTCCAATATCTTCGTAGTCAAGTCCTACTCCGGATCAATCAAATCTAATAATATATAAAAATTAGGGGCGAGGTAATCTATAATGATATACTAAATTTGAGTATAAATAACCTATTAATGATTGTATTCTAACTATCCATAATGTCTAAACCTCTATTGGTAGATGGCCTAATGAATCATTTAAAAAAATAGTTAATATATATGATCTAAATATATATACACACTAAGGATATATATATATATATATATATAAACATTAATATGTACATGCACAGTTAAGCTTAATCAGCCTAGGTCTACCTTCATCGTTACCTAGAATAGCAAAGATCCGTGAACAGCATTAACTTTTGGTCATGTTTTGGAAAAGATAGTATAATCTAACAACCTACACACACACATATTATATTATATATATATATATATATATATATATATCCCTATGTCCCCTAAAATCTGTTTATATATCTATACATGTCTCATGGCCAAATACATTAATGCACGAATTCCCAAAACATATAAAGTCTAATTGTGTACTTACTTACCAAGGGTGTGGGTGCACGTGTACATTAATTTGACAAGTATAAACAATTATTCATGTCCATGTAAGTAGAAATTATATTGTGTGATCCTATGCCCTACAAGATCTTATCCAAAGTATAAGTGGGCACACATGCATAGCATGTAGCTTTAATAATCATCACGATGTCATGAATACGGAGTGAATGATGGCTAATTCTATAACCTTCAAAGCATTGAATAAAAGCTAATGCAATAGACCTCCCATGTACTAGGACGTAATATAGGGGGTGTGGAGGTGAGAAAATTACAAATTACTGAGCTAGGAATTACGAGCCTTGCATCTGCTACTCTCGGTCTTTGTGATCTAGTCTCTCTCATCAATAAGGGTAATGCTTATATATCTTATCATTGTGTGTATAGATGTAATTCAAATTCCTAAATCTAATAGGATAGTCCAATAATCCTAATCCTAATCCTAATAAAATAATAGTATAAGTCCAATTATCCTAAGCCTAATAGGATAGCCCCATAATCCTAAATCCAATAGGATTTTATTAATAATAATACAATAATAATCCTAACATTAATAATAATAATAATAATAATAATAATAAAGTAATAATAACAATAATAATAATAGTAATACTAATACTATTAATAATAAGGTTGATAAAAGGGTCTGGGTATCACAGCGCCCCCCACCATGTCCAACACCAACGAAATGTCCCTGACACCCCTGCCAAGTCCGTGACCAATAGCCACCGTCAACACCGATGGAGGAGTGGAAGAGAAGATGAGCTGGCGCACATGCGCTGCTAAGTTAGTGAGCTCCACACCGAAATAGAGTTCCTATCCCGGGCAGGGAAGAGAAAAAGAAAGCTCAGGCGGTCGACACCCATTGCCTGCCGCCTTATAACCCCAGGTTGGAGAAGCCTCCAACTAAGTTGGCATGATGAAATCCGTGCCTCCGGACCTAGTGCATAGGCGGAGATTGAGAAGGCAATGCTTGAGGCATGCTTTAGATGAAGAAGGAAGATTATTCCATAAACCCTTTCTAGGATCACCGCTCAGGTTTCTTGTCCCTTCCAAGGCTCGAGAAGTCTTATAGTCAATCCACTAAGGAAGCTGCGAAAACCATATAGGCAGGAGCTCTCCTGCCAAGAAGATTATGAGAAGTGGCTTCTAATGGCCCATGATTAGAGGTGTCAAACGGGCCGGGCTGACCCACGAAACCGGTGGCCCAGCCCTGTCAGGCCCGGCCCAGGCCCGGCCCATGAACAATAACAGGCGGGCTGGGCTGGGTTTTGGATAGTTTGTGGGCTCCTATTGGGCTTAATGATTATAGCCCAGCCCAGCCCGACCCAGGCCCATAAAAACCCGGAACCAGGCCCAGGCCCGAGCCCGTGACCGGCCCGGAACCAAGCCCGGCACAGGCCCAGCACAGGCTCGGCCCAGGCCCGGTTATGTGTATGTATAATATAAAAAATTATACATTTATACTTATAACTTATAAGTTATAATTATATAAATATATATTACATAAATATAAATATACATATTATATAAATATAATATAAATATAAATATATATTATATAATAATATTATATAAAAAAAGACAGCCACAATATTTGACTTTTTCAACCCTTTGACCCAATACACATAGTAGCCGCAATATTTGACTTTCTGACCCTATTTTCGATTTTTTTTTTAAATCTGAATTGAAGTTTTTAAACCAAATTAAATTTGAGCCGTTGGATTAGGCCAGGCACATGGACATGATCCAACGGCCCAACGTTTTTGACCGTTTTTTTTTGACCGTTTTTTTTACCGTTTTTTTTACCGTTTTTTTTTACTGTTTTTTTTACTGTTTTTTTTGACCGTTTTTTTTAGTATAAATATGGAATTTTTGTAGATTTTATCACTACAAATTCTCAAATTTCTCTATTTCATCTACACTCTCAATCCTTTCTATTTCATCTACAATAATGATTGCCACGTCAAAATAATGATTCGGATGATGAAACGGCATTTGAAATATCAACAATTGCAAGTACTTCGGCTACAGGGGAGGATTTCGATTTTGAAGCCATGTACTATCCACAAAATGCACAATACCAATATGGAAGTTCTTCAATGCCTCCTATATACGATTGACAAATGATCCCGGATTAAAGTTGTATAAATTCTTGATGTAAAAATGATTTTTTTTTGTTAAACCTTTATGCAATATTTTTTAAAGTTGTTATATGTACACTCTCATATTTTAAAGTTAATAAAATTTATTAGAGTATTTTTTTTATAGTAAAGTTCATTTTCATTTTATTATTCAAAAGTCAAAACTATAGTCTATAATATAAAAGTAATAAATACTTGAATAAGTTTAATAAAAAAATACTAATTAATATTTAGGTATGAAATATAAAGTATGTAAGATAAGATCTTTTTAAAGTAAAAAAAAAAAAAAAAAATTGAAGGCCAGGCCCGGCCCGCAAAAGCCCAGCCCAACCCGCCAAACCTGGGTTCATGGGCCGAGCTGGGCCCAGCCTCACGTCTCTCAGCCCGGCCCAGGCCCGACCCACCTCTTGAAAAGCCCGGCCCATTTGACACCTCTACCCATGATGATTATACACGCAGATGTCCCAATTGCCAATTCCATGCCAATCTCCCTCATAAGCCATCCGCCGAAATGGTGAATGTCGAAATCTCGTAGCTTTTTACCAATGGGGGATTGATGCTGCGGGACATTTCCCAACAGGTAAAGGTCAAAAGGAAATTTTCATAGTAGTTGATGAATGTTTTACGAAGTGGGTCGAAGCCAATGCAGTTCCCAAGATAACCGATGCCTTGATTTAAGCCTTCATCTGGAAGAACATCATTTGTAGATTTAGGGTCCCTCGAGTTTTGATCTCAGATAATGGCACTCAATTTCAAAGTCAGAACACTATAGAATGGTGCTAAAGTTATGGCATTGAGTAATGATTTACCTTAGTTGGAATCTCTCAAGACAATGGTCAAGCTGAGCTGACTAGTAGAATCATTTTACAAAATCTGAAGACTTCATTGGTTGCCCTCAAAAGAGAATGGGCGGACGAGTTACTTGGAGTTCTGTAGGCTTATCGCACAACCCCTCGAACGGTAACAAGAGAGTCCCCATATGCCCTTGTATATGGGTCTGAGGCGGTGATACTAGCTGAGATCTTGCACAATACTACCAGGGTTGCCCACTTCCTAAAGTCCAGAAGAGACAAGAACCAAGCTATGGAGTTGACTCTCCTTGAAGAAAGAAAAAAAAATGCATGGTAAGAATGCAGAAGTACCTAGCCTCCATGGCCTGAGCTTACAACAAAGGTGTGCGCCCCAAGAACATCCAACTTGGGGACTTAGTGCTAAAGAAGATTGAAGTATCCAGACACATGGGGAAGTTAGACCCAAATTGGGACGAGCCTTACAAAGTTATAAAGGTCTCAAAAAACAATGCATATCAGCTAGAGGACATGAAAGGAAGGGAACTACCTAGACCATGGAATGCTTCCAACTTTACAAAATTTTATGTGTAAAACAAGATAAGTCTTCTATACCTTTTTGTTGTTTACAATTTATCTAGATGTTGCGCATATAGTACGCTATCTCTTTCGGGAGGGGCGGTGGATCATACCTTGTAAATTTGAAATTATGAATCTAAAGTCTTTTTCAAACATCCTTATTATGAAATTCTATTTTAAATTGTTTAGCCAAGGTATGATACAATGCCATTAATATGCCTCAAAATCTTAAAGGGTTAAAAATCTTTTTTAAGTTAATGTAGTTAAGTCAGAGCATACCCTTGAAATGTATTTGAGATTATCTTGATCTTAACACTTGTAAAAAATTCAAAAGAAATGAAAAATTACAAAAGAGGCATCCATTGATAAGCCCGAAGGCAGAAGTACAAAGGGCTTGAGGGCTAAAGAGTAAAAAAGGGGCTAGTCTAATCATTGATGTCAATTGGATCTTCTTTGCCTTGACTCCCATTGTCGTCGTCCTTGTCCCTGAAGTTGCTTCGGGAACTCGACTGGGCAATTTGTTTAGCTGACCTCTTGTTATCAAGCCCGGTCGGCAGAAAAAGGTCTTCTTCCTTAGAAGATTCCCCTTGCACACTTTTAGGGACTGGAATGTCAAGGTGGTGGAAGGTGAAGTTGAACTCGTGGATGACGAAATCAAACTCTTTAGACCCTTCAGCATCTAGGGACTTCTCTTTAACTGGCCTTCCCTAACGATCGAAGGAGAGCCCCACGGTGTCCTGATCAAAATGCTCTTCGAGACTCGCTCAGGACTAGAGCTGATCGAGGATGAGTTCGATAGCCTTGGCAGAATCCTTGAAGGTCAAGTATGTTCGGATGTACTTGAATGCCTGGCTCACAAAGATTATGGAAAAGGCACATTTAATCCTCTTCCTGCACCTCTCGGGGAAGGGCCATTCAGCCCTTTTGAGGCCAGCCTTAATGCCTTCACTGTAATTATGGAAAGTTGTGGCTTCAACCTTAGCTCTCTTCTCATTCACGATCTCGAAGTGGGCCTTGGCAAAGTCGTGCTCTTGTTCAGTGGCTTCACACTGCTCCCTCATCTACTCCTGGGCCTTTACTATTTTCTTGACCTGGTTGTCCAAGTCCTCGCATTTCTTCTTGACCTCAAACACTCAATCTTGGGAAAATTCGAGGAGCACCTTACTCTCTACCACTTAGGCTTGAAGGGATAGTTTGACAAAGCCAATTCCATGGCAAGCAACTCTGTTTCTTTGAGGTGTTTGGCCAAATTTTCAGGGACTTGCTGCCTCTTCTTTTTCTCCTCTTTGTACAGCCTCTTGTACTTATTTTTCTCCCAGCAGAAAACACTCGCTCGTTGGAGAAAATGAAGTGAAAGTAGCACAACAACCTGTAGAAGAAAATCAAGGGAAGAAGTTAGTAGAGTAAATCAAGAAACTCAATTAGCAAGACAATTCGAGGATAGGGTAAAAGAACACTTACCCGAATCAACGCATTTGCAAGATTGGTTTCAAGCTCAACCACGGAGCACTTGAGTAGTGCTCGTTGATCGGATGGGAGCTAGAGTCCATGGAGGAGTTGGACGTTCATCTTTGTGTTTGTCTTGTTACTCCCCACTCCCGTGATCTAGAAGTGGAGGATTGGTCTTGGAAGTTTATGGGGTTACTTGGCCCCACATCACAGCACTTGAGGATCTCTTTCTCCTCATTTAACTCTAAGGACTTAGGACTGGCCGCCCTCTTTCCTTTCCACTTGGGGTCCGTATTTTGTTTTTTGCCTCCTCCTGAGGTTGCTACCTCAGTGGCCCTCTTTCAAGAGCTAATCGTCCCACCCTCGCGGATGGAAACCCCTGGCATCAATTTTTGAGGAGTAGCAGGAGATGGGGCAAGACTTGGTTGCGTGGTAGCAGGGGTGCTTGGAGAGACTTCTAGATGAGGTCTTCATTTGGGGCATCCCATCGAGTGGGAGGCATTGTTCCCCTTGGTGACCGTCTGCCAGGAAAGGCCCTTTGTGAAGAAGGCATTGGTAAAGTTGAAGGGGAGTTCTCGCCCATCCCTCAGCATAAAGAACTTGTTCTTAGGCCTCACTCATGATCCGAGGAATGGTTATGGCTTGCTGGCTCGAGCTCTCGCATGCAGGCTAACCATTTTTACCACCATGAACTTTCTAGGTGATAGGTCTTTGGTAAGGTGTCACCCTGGGACAAGAAGGCTAGTCTTGGCACCTTTGTTTGTCCAACTTGGCAAGCAAAGTTTGAAGTGCCTCTATCAGAATGCTAGGGTCTGCATCAAAAAGAGAAATGCATTAAAAAACCAAGTGAAAAAGAGAAGAATCCTAATATTTCTAAGGGTTAGACTACTCCCTAATTGTTAGTAAGGTACCTTGTACTGGGGTGCTCGCTGGGGCCAGGGTTACCAGAAGCCCAAGTTGCCCTCGATCTTCCACAAAAACATACTTTCTCTTCCACCCAGATTCGTGGGAAGATTTGAGGTTGTCTAATACCTTAACAACGGCGAATCGGGCAGAGAGATACAGGAACCTGGGCTCTTTCACTATTACCTTGCTAGGACTAGATCTCACAGAATCATTCGAGCAGAAGAACTCGAGGAAGTTGGCAGGACTAGGGTCCTTTCCTAGACATTTCATGATCACCACAAAAGTGACGATGATCATGATAGACTTTTGCACCAGTTGGCTTGGGCACACCGCAATGAACTCCAACAGCCTCTAAATATCTGGGGGACATAGCAGTCGAAGCCTAGCTTCCAAATGGTGCAGATTGAAGGTGGTGCACCTAGGTTGAGGCTCCTGTATATTTTCGCTAGGGCTGACCATAAAAAAAGGGAACGACATCCTAAAATCCTCTCTGATTCTATCCATCTTTGCCAGAGTGATGTTATTGGGAATGTCGTTGTGGAGGGAAGCCCCGTCCTAGGACCTTGGATTTTTGGCAGGGGACTCACTAAGACTAGCACCCTCACTCGTGCATACTGTGCTCTTTTTTTTTTATTTGGGCTAGGGATTTTTGGGACTGCATCTTCCCAAAGATCTTTATTTTCTGGCACCCCACCCACTGAAGTTTTCACTACCACAGCTCTCTCTCTCCACCACCAAGTCCTCAAGCGTCGAGTTTGAGTCGTCAAGTATTCTTCTCTTATGAGGCATGGTGGCTAGGGTTTCTGATTTCGCTTTGAAAGTTAGAGAGTTAAAGAGAAGGAGAGAGAAGAAAAAAGAAAGTCACCAGGAAGCTGATAGTATGTTATTTTTACCTAGTTTTAGGCCTCAATTATGCTTACTTTGATTAACTTTGGATCTTAAATTGGTTAAAATTTCACAAAAGTTAATTCTTACTTGCCATAGGTGAAAATTGATGAAAATGAGCTAAAAAAGGCCCAAAAGGTAGTAAAACGTTCAGAGGGATGTCGTACAAGGAAGCTGGAAGGCTAAATTTGGAAATAATCATGTTTATCGCGCAAGGCGTGCTCACGCCTTATGGGCTGAAATTCCTACGCGGGAATGGAAAAGAAGAATCTTGATATGGCAAGAGTTCAACTTTGAAAACAAATTCCCTACTTGCCTACGACTCTTAGGATTTGCCAAAGAATTATCAAAGCCCTATTAGGAATTTGGTCTAGGGTTTGAACCCTATATATATCCGATTGTATCTTATTGTTTACACATCTTGGATTTTAATTTTTTATTCTAGTTCTTAGCTTTTCTATTTAGAATTTCTAGCTTTTATATTTTTATTTTTATTGTTATTATGGTCATGCGTGGCTAAACCACTTTATTCAGTCAAGGAGTAATTCATGTCAATGTTTCCTTCAAGGATTGTGAGATCTAATTGATTTGTTTGTCTTTTAATTTTATGCAGTATTTGTGTATTTTTCTGTGGTTTTTGGAAAACTCCATCTCTTATTGTTGTTTTGTTAGTTGTGCAATTAGGGCCCATTGTTCAATTGATTTAACTTTATAGTTCCAGTTGAGGAAATCGAATCCGTAATTGTTTAATTGAATCAACACAAGTGGAAAGTAGTATAATTCATTATTCTATGAAAAATACAGAATCTAGTTTCGAGCAACCACGTTTGCAGGTTTGTTAGCTAGGATTTGGGTCTTTCTAGTTTTTAATACTATTAACGGGTAAAATTCTATCGTTCGACTAGGGTTATTCGTTAATTAGGCATTATTCATAGGATTCGCATGTCTAATCTATTATTAAGGAAAGATTAGGTTGGATGAGTTCTCTAAAGGCTATAACCTATCTATTGCATGAATTAAAAGCTATTTTTGAATCAATGATCAATTCATGAAAACGTTGTGCGAAGAATTACCCTTAACTCAGTCTTTATTCTTATAGATTTCCTTTTGGTTTCTTTCTTGCTTTTATTAACTTATTATTTAAAATCCCCCTTGTTTTACTTTCTTTTTTATGCTTAGTTATCTTAGAAAGTAGTCGATAAGTTATTCCCTGTGGGATCGACCCTTCTCACCCTATCTATTAGTTAATATTGTAGTTAGAGGAGTAGGATTTATTTTTGGTGGATTCGACACCCATCATAAGCATTTCGTGTGGTTTGGTGATGAAGATGACGACTACCGCCACACCCTCTAGGGGATGATGTTTCAAATTTTTTCTGGTTGAAGATCTGAGTGAAAACGAAAGGGAAATCCCTATAATCAAAATTCTTCAGTTATACATAAAGAGATGTTAGAGAAAGAGAACAGCAATGGGAAACACCACCTGCCATAATTATTGAGAGGTAATTATGTTAGGGTTCAGTAATTATGGCAGGAACATGCCCCTGCTATTATGACGAAGTGCTGCTAGACATTAAAGAGCAGGCACGTCCCAAAGAAAAGCGCGTGAGCCGTCAGAATTCAAAAAAGGTCCAATTCTTTTTTAAAAAAGATGATTCAAATTTGAAATCACAAATATGACTGGCAACCCACGGGACAAAATTAACTCTTGAGGCTAACATCATGATCAACTCAAGAGTGGGGGGACTAATGATGTACCATGCATCATCTCAGTCAAACACATCAACATTTGACAGATGGTCAACAATTCACAAGTATGACACCCGCTGCTCTCAAAGAGACTTACTATCCTCGAGAGTGTATCTACTTGAGGAGGGGGGGGGAGCCTCAAAGTGCAAGTCATGAGTGGAGGCATACCCTCAGGCTTACCATTTTTAATAAGTCCATAGCTCAAAAGCCACAAGGCTCTTTGAGCCAACAAAACCTCCTATGCAGGGCAAGCAAAGCGAGGAAACAAGTGGCTTTAAGGCATGAAGTGCCCTCAAACGCTATGATTTCTAGGACACGTATCTTCATCCCAACCGTTGACAAATTTAACTAATCCATCGGTAAAGTCTTAGCTAGCAAAGCTGGCAAGTCATGTACCTACCGCTACAAAGCCTGCACATACTGCACATGGGTCCATCTTATTAGTCGTAAAAGCATTTAATGCTCTCTCATAAATACAATCATTGGCCTTAAATACTCAAGATATGCATTAATTGCAAAGTTAAGGCCCCATTAATGAGAAGTAAGGTCAGCCGCCATTTTGAAGTCCAAAAAATAACAAAAAGTATGTCCACTTGTATTTCATGTGTCACATCTACTGACCAACCTTCATCAATTATATCATATCAAGGGCCCTCTCTCATATAAATAACAAAAAGGCTCTCCCACATGAGGTATCTAGCATTTTTTACACAATACATGCAAAAATAGCAATTTCACTATTCATATTCTTTTCAAAAAAAATATCTTATTGCTAACTTGAGCGTCGGAGAGCCTACGCTAGGGCAAAACCGACTAGTCTAACATGCGTTCCTCGCTTTTTGATAGGTAGACCGCTAGCACATCAACCAGAGCATATCAAACTCCACCACATGGTCGACCAAAAAGACCCCACATCAACTATATTCAAACATTAAAATAACTTTGTGGAGCTATAATGAACATTCTGATAAATTCTTAAATATGATCTTGCCCAAACTTGGGAAGTGGTGTATTTGGTTTTTCTTTCATCTATTAGAATCAAACAATTTTTTCCCCTTTAGGTTCAATCAATAAATTACTTCAACATGCTCCTATAATAAACTACAACAATCAATCACTATCAAGTAAAAACAAACACAAATAAGCTATTGTACAGTAGATAAAAGACTAGGGATGACAATCGATCTGCATACAACCTAGACCTGGCCCCAAACTCGCACCAAATCATTACAAAAAAATAATAGGCTTTTAGCAATTAACTTTAGTGACCAACCGTACTTGTCATGACTAGTTATAGATTCATGACCGATTAGTGACTAATTAATTGTAAAAAATAGATGATAATCACTAACAAAATAGTGACTGGTTGGTAGCTGACTAAAGCAATATATTTCAGTCATTATTCTATCATTATTTCATTTGATGGCCATTGATTTGTCGCTAAGCTATAAGTAAAATCTCATGCATATTCATTGTTGTGTAAATACTGATCACTCAATTGTTATAAACTTATATCGGTCATGAATCAGTTACTCATGTTAACTGATCATTAGGTTACTAATTGTTGCGAAATGAGGTTGGTGATGAATCCGTCACAAATTTGCCAAGTTTTAATCTGTTACTAAATAGTCACATTTTTTGACCGATATTGTGATCACTATTAGGATTCAGTTACGAATCTATCACAAATTTTTCCACTTGTCATTTCCCACAATGGGTCACTACTTGTGACCGACGTAGTTACAAATCCGTTACAAATTTACTGCAAACATTAATTGGTCACAATATTTTTCTATATAATTTTATCGACATAATCACTTATAATTCATTTAAAATTTATAAACGAAAGAAAAAAAAAGAAGAAACTTTTAAAGACCTTTATGAATACTCATAATTTATCATAAATTTTTGTAGGTCAATGTCGTAATTCTTTTTAAATCTTTAAACAAAATTTGAATCATTACTTTATCAAATTTTATGTTATTTGCATTAGATTCTCTATATGCAAATTTACGCTTGAATGAGGGTAATGTCTAATAAAATTAGAAAAATATAAATAAGAATTAATCTAATAAAAAATTTAGCTGCGAGATAGTTTTTTTAGTTATTGGTGATGTAAATTAAGTAATCATTTTATATCAATTTAGGCTTTCATTATTATGAACATAATTAAATAGTATTTTGTTTTGCAATTGTATGATGATTTTATACGGATAGATAGTACTTTTCACTTCACGTGCTATGTATCCATATTTTACATTTATTTATTAAAATGAATTTGTTAATATAATTTATTCTATACTATAATTTGATTAGATATCCTACACGCATTCTACATTTTACTGAATTTTAAACCTTTAAGTTCTGTCAATATTAATATATCAATGGTTCAATAGAGAGACAAGATTTGGAAGCACAAAAATAAAGGAAAATTAATAAAAGAAAAAAAGAGTACACATAAATTTTATACAATGAAAACCTTTTAAATTTGTGAGTATATTTTATTTAGTACTTTGGCTTAAAAGTGTACAAAAGATAAAAATTGTTTTTAGAAAATATTGACTTCAAGCAAAAAGGGAAAACATAGTATTTTGTTGCATGTAGGATTTGTGAATAGAGTTATATTATATGTAAATGAATATTATTAAAAATCAATAACTAATATTGACCATCTGTCACTTATAATTAATTGAATTCAATTTGTCAATTTTCCTAATTCAATTAATAAAACGCTAAATGAATCGCTCAATTTTCAAAAAAAAATTGAAAATTAGTTGATTCAAATTGTGTCAATTGGTCAATTATAAAATTTTGAACAATGCAATTTTGGCTAGCTGAACTCAGAAGGGTTTCAGATTCAATTATTTCAATGGGTCAATTATAGAAAATTAAAATAAATAACTTGATAATTTAACCTTTTTTTCAGTAATTTGTCAAATATAATGCTAAATTGTACAAATCAATGATAAACAAGTAATAAATTAATAAAGTTAAAATTAATTAATTATAATTTTTCACAACTATATGATAAGTAAAAAATAAAAACAAATGAAAAAAGATTCAGAATGGCCTAGCGGCAGGGAAGAGCCTTGTTTATGTATGAAACTGAGGTCAAAACTCCATTTGCCCAAAATTATGGGGGTGTATGGTCGCCCTTGCCCATCATGCAAATCGAGGTTTGGTTTCCGACACGTGTGGTCCTCCTTGCCAATAGGCGCAAGGCTGAGTTCCATTCCCGGTTACTGCAAGCGAGTTTATTTAAAAATATCGAGAGCATTGTGACGGATGTTTCACTCACTAAGCTATGACTGAAAAATTGGTCACAAGTTAGTGACACAAATATTTTAGTCACTAAGTTGTGAATGACAAATTGGTCACAAGTGGATCACTATTTGTAATGCATTAACAATAAATTTTGTCATCTTCACTAACGAAATTGTGATTGAAAGTTTAAGAGTTGTGACTGAGCAAAAGATCAATCACAGAAAAAATTCTTTAGGAGCAGCTCATGCTTAAGTGATGGTTCCTATATGCACAGCCCTTAGCTCTGGATATTTCAATTGGAGGACAGCTCTAATACGATTTATCACGCCCACTCAATGCAATAGTTGCCTCTGAACTCATTGATCGAATGCAACCTAGAATTGAATTATGAACAACTTGCCCAAAAATGATACCGAATGGGTGCACTTGAATTCTTTGGTGAAACATTTATGGAGATTCTTTTTTTACTATAATCTCAATATGGGATTGTGGTGTTTATTCCTATAGTGATAGCTTAGTAATAAGGAAATTTTACCACAATTTATGGTGACATTTTTTTTGTTATTGAGGTTATTCTAGGAATGTTATTAACAATGAACAATGACAATAAAAACAATAATTCTTGTTACAATAGACTCATATTGCAACAAACTCAAAATTTTTAGTAAATAAATTTATTAGTGACAAAATCAAAAATATTATCACTTAATATATATATTTGTTTTGACAATTTTCACATTGCAGCCTTATTTTTCAGTCACTAATGCTGCTTGTTCTTGTGGATTTTCAGTGAATGTATAGATTAAACTTGTGATAAATGGAAAACGATATTATAAAGTAAAATGAAATTATATGATTCACTTCTAAAAAAATGACCTAATTTGATAAATATAATATAATAGCTTTATTGCATTTTTAGAATAGGTAAGATCCTACTTTTCACATTGAGGACACATTTTATTGAGGATAGCAAATGTGGGACAGGAACCTTTTTTTTTTTTTTTTTTTTTGCTAATGTTAGGACTTCGGCCAATTTTCCGGCCATCTTTGTCGGAAAATGACACATGGTGCATACGTCATCGCCGAAAAATGAAATGGCACACACATGGCGCACACATATGCATATTTTGTGATGACGTGTGCGCCACGTGTTATTTTCCTGTCCACGTGTCAAAATGGCCGGAAAATTGGCCGGAGCACTAACGTTGCAAAAAAAAATAAAGTTCTTATCCTACATTTGCCACCCTCAATAAAATGTGTCTTCAATGTGAAAAGTGGCATCTTAACTATCCTAAAAATGCAATAAACCCATTATATATTATTTTTAAAGAGCGTCTTAATTGTGTATCTATCGTGACCCTTATAAAAGTGTCTTAAACAATATCAAATTTGAACTACAATGTATCTTTTATGACACTTCAACGTGTCAAAATAAGCTATTATTACACTAAAATACATGACACTTTAGCTAGTGTTATCAAACCAAATTTGCTTTTAGTGACACTAACTAAAGCATCCTATATTTGATGGTTGCGATAGTCTATTTTGACATTTTATAACACTGTGATAAGAGCATTATAGTTCAAATTTAGGATAATTTATTGAGACAATTTTTATGAAGTGTCACAATAGATACACAGATTTGGCACTTCCATATTATATGTGTTAACTAGTTTTTTAACCCATGCATTGAACTAGGTGATAATTGCAAATTAAAAAAAATAGTATATTTAATTTAAGATATAGCATAAATAATAAAATTCTTCTTCAAATATAATAAATGCAAAATGATTGACAAAAAAAATATATTTAATACAACTTAATTATTGCAATAATAAAAACATAAGAATTTAATGCATTAAAAACACAATTTAATTAAGTCATGCTTTGCACGGACGAATTTTTTCTCCATTATTAGAATAAAATGTGAAATAAAAGGATATCGACTTCATTAATTAACGAAAATATAAAATGACTAAAGTATATATGCAAAATATGTAACAAAATTGTGAAAAAAAGTTTTAATTGAAAAGGTGTATTTATGGACATTAAAGTAAACATAAAAGAGCATAAACTATACAAACAAATAGCAAATATGATAAATCACAGTCAAAATGTGAATTGAAGTAAATGTGAAAAATCACAATCAAACATAAAAGAACATAAACAAATAGCATTAGTAATTTCTCAAAATGTGAATTAAAGTATCACAATCAAAATCATCCAATGCCAATGACTACATCTTTTGTTGAAATCAAAGAAAAACTTAATTATGATAAATCAAGCTTAGGGGCAGGGGGACGATTATGTGAGGTATTATGAAAGGAAAATGTTTTAGAATATATAGATTGAAAAGAGACTGTTTTTAATGAAAGATTAGGAAAGTAATTAAAGAAAAAGAAATTATAGGAATAACACAAGTAATTGATTTTGATTTTGAGGGAATGATTGGTTTAGTTTACCGAAATCCATATGCACGATTTACGTATTTAATGGGCTTCTAATATGACTCAATTAGATGTGCATAATTTAATTATTTTATTTATGGATTATATATGCACGAAACATTAGATAATACAAATAGGTTTTTGGTAGATGATTATGTAGACAATTTATATAACTTTATTTATGGCATATACGTAACTTGATATTATTGTTGTTGTTGTTGTTGTTGTTGTTGTTGTTGTTGTTGTTATAGAAACATACATATTGATAAAAGTGGATATATGCATGTGGTTGAAAAATCTGGCCAAATTCATAAGTAATAACTAACATAAATTTGGACTAACATCAAGGAATCATAGATTTTAAAATAGTAATTATGATAATGAGTTTAATCATATATATATAACATTATATATACATAGATAGATAGATACTTTATAATGTATAGGAATAATAGGAGTTAATTTAGAAAAAGTGGTCGTGGTAAAAGATAAACATGCACACACACAATCTAAAAATTTTCACTAATTGATAGAGTTAATCATAGAAAAACTAATCGATGGATATAATTATAAATTATGTTTAAAAAAATAATTAAGTAATAAAGAGTAATTTAAGGAGTTAAACATAAATATTCTTGAAATTATCGGAATTAGGAAATATTAATTATAGAAAGATTTTAATATGAATTAAAGATTGACAATGTAAATATAAAAACGTCTTACATGACAAAATAGTGAAAGGACAACTTGTACACCTCATTGTCCACATAAACAAGAGATGGACACATAAGGTGGACTCCATTTTAAATCTATATACTAATTTTTTTTAACCCATGTGTTGCACTGGCTGATAATTACAAATTAAAAAATATATATATTTAATTTAAGATATGGCATCGATAATAAAATTCTTCTACAAATATAACATATTCAAAATGATTAACAAATATATATATATATATATATATATATATTGAATACAACTTAATCATTGCAACAATAAAACATAAGAATTTAATGCGTTAAAAACACAATTTAATTGACTCATGCTTTGCACGGACAAATTTTTTCTCCATTATGAGAATAAAGTGTGGCATAAATTGATATTAGCTTCATTAAATATAGGAAATATAAAATGACAACGATATATATGTGACAAAAATGTGAAAAAATTTTAATTGAAAAGGCGTATTTATGGGCATTAAAGTAAATATAAAAGAATATAAACTATGAAAATAAATAGCAAGTAATAGTTTATAGCTTTGTTTTTAACAAAGTTTTTCGAAACTAATTTATCACAATATATACTCTCTTGTAGTTTTAAATCACATTTTGAGAATAGAATTTGTAGAAATTTTTTTAGCATATAAAACTTATTATTAACTTTAACCGCATTTGTAGTAATGTAGGAGGAATGCCTTTTACGCCATAAATATTATAATTTTTTATATAATTTATATATGACTAAATAAAAACAAAGTGGAATCGTTGAGAAGATATATATATTTTTTGTTTGGTAATATTGAGAAGATACTGCTATGTATTAACTTTTAGAAAAATAAGGATACCCCATCTCTAGAGGTATATTAACAATTTTATACTTAAAACTTTCAATAATAGAAATTATAATAACAACAACAATAATTATCTATTCAAGATACAACAATCAAAAATTTAAGAAAATAATTATAAAAGAAAGGTTTATAATCACATCATGGGGGAAATGTTTGTGCATTATAAGAATAATATGTCACATAAATGAATATCGACTTCATTTTTTTATAACATATATGAAAGGACAAAAACATATATGTTACGAAATTGTGAAAGAGAATTAATTCAAAAGGTGTATTTATTGTCATTAAAGTAAACATAAAAGAATACAAACCATGAAAATAAATTGATCGAGATTTAACCTTATAATCTTATTTGTTCATCAAACAGAATCATATCCAACGAGAATCATATACTACGAGAATGAATCGCCACTTGATGTAATGAATGACACCCCACATTCTATTTATTTGTACTTCTTTTTATCCAATTTCACTCTATTAGAGATAGCTGCCTGAAAAGTCGATTGTCAATTGTTCATGCTTGAGAAAATGTATCTAATTATAACAAATATCATATTTAGAATAAATATTTAATTCATTTACAAAATATGCAAGACTTTTGATAATTCACATTATCGTAATTCATAGGACACTATAAGGGAAAAAAAAATAGTTTAGTTAGTTAATTTAAATTAAAATATAACATGTCATATTTTTATTTTGGATAAATATGAGATCCTTTTGAATGATTATAAATATTCATATCATTAGACAAAATAAATCTAAAAAATACCATAAATATTGTAAATAATGTATTTTTCTCTTTTAATTTTTAAAATTTTATGCTGGAAATAATTGTGTATTAAAAGTTATTTAGAAATAGGTGATAGATAATTTAAGTAGTTAACAACTAAAGTGTTGGATAAACAATATAAATGAGACATTGTAAATAATACTATCTACGTTTGTTCAAAAAAGAGTTAGAAACAAGTGAAAAATGTATATAATACCTTCAATCATGTCAATTAACTACTTATCAAAATAAAATCACTTGCTAAATTAAGATTTATTAGATAATGATATTAAAGAATTGTTCTTTTTTTTTGTTGAACTTAAAATTTCATACACAAATTGATTAATAAATAAATATATTAAAAATTAAATCAATAACAGGATATGTTTAATTTTCATGTCAATTTCGATGTAATTAGAGCATGAGGATATATTTAAAAAAAAATTGTGTAAAAATAAGTGATGAATAGTTATAACGATTTACAGTGAATGATAAAATTTCTAAACATGACACCATAATAAATTTGAACTATTATATAAACTATCTTGTTTTAGATTATAATTTTTAGATTCTTTTAAATAATTATGAATAACCATAAACTTTCATAAAATCAAATTTAAAACTACTATAGATATTGTGAATAGGATACTATAATTTTGTCATTTATTTTTTTAATTTTATATAGAAATAATTATACATCAACACTATTATAAATATCGTAACATATACATACAAAAATTAGAATCCAAAAACTACTACAAATACTGTAATTAGGACACTTGATTTGTCATTTCAATTTCTTTTTTATAAAAAACATTACTTAAAAATAAAAGATAGGTAAATACAGTATTGCAATGCTAAAGAGAATGATAAATATTAGATATAAGACGTTGTAAATATAAATTAATTTTGTCCTTTAATTTTACTGAAAATATAACATGTCTTAATAGACGTTGAATTCTTTTAGATAACAACTACTAACCATATACGCAAACAAATTAAAATTCAAATTATTATAACTTTTGTACGTGCAAAAATAGACCATATGGAGACTATGGATGTGGGTGTACACATGGTGGACAGTCTCAAGGTTTTTGAAAAATTACATGTTAAATTTGTCAAAAAAAATGAGATAAAAATTATATGTAGAATTGGTTTGATATTGATATAATATATAAGCTAAGAAGAATATTTTCACAAATATATCAAATGAGATATTTAAAATGGAGCATCCCTATAAATAAAATAGAATTAATTAATATTATATATATATATATGTAGAGAGAGAGAGAGAGAGAGAGAGAGAGAGAAATTGAAATACAAAAAGCAATAATTAAGAAATTGTGATTTATGAAATTTAAATGAGACTATATATGAAAATATCTTATGTTGTCAAAAATGAATAAATTAAAACTAACTTATTCATATCAATAACACATAAGCAGGATACCAAAATAGGGACACTACACTTTTTTCCTTTATACATGCTAATATTTACTTGTACATGGCACTGTGAATTAATTTATTTTTATACAATAAATATGCTATTGTTTTTAATCTAACTTGATATGATCTGGAAAAATACATATTTAAGTTTTGTTTAATATATTTTAAAGATTTAGCTATTGTTGGACAAAATCATAAATATTTAGTAAGAAAAAAAATACAATTTTAGAAATTTCTCTATAATATATTTGCACTTATAAGTATGATCCAATCATTTCGAAATTTGCATAATACTTTACGTAATTTGTTATAGTTTTGAACAACAAAATTGGGTTATGTCACATAATTAATTTATATTATTTTTTGACTTATAATTATTATGTAAGTTTAGAGCTAAAAAATATATTATAATTTATAGGGACATATTGGGATTGAAAAAAATAAACAAAACAATTCCAATTTTAAATATATATTAGATTAGATGTGTCAAATTCGGTCATTTTTTTAGTAGTAAACAACAAAATGAAAAGTAAATAAATTAACAAAGAGAGAGGAGAAAAAAAAAAAAGGAAAGGTGTAGAGAAAGAAGATTAACACTGTGTTTGGTGCAGAGAAAGAAGATTAACACTGTGTTTGGCAGAGGAAAGAAAATAGGGAGGAAAGAAAATGAAAGGAAAGAAAATAAGTGGATTTTAATTTTTCACATGTATGTTTGATTGAAAGGAAAATAGAAATCTATTTATTTTTCCTTGTTTGTTTGAATGGAAAAGTAGAATGAAAGAAAATAATTTATGTATTAAATGATAATTATACCCTTATAACATTATAAATTATAATTATGTTATAAATTCATGTATTAAAATAGATTAATAAATTTGTCTCAAAAAAATAGATTAATAAAATTAAACTAAATAAGTATAATGCAAATAAAATATATAAATTAATATAACAAAATATTTGGTTACATTGTGTCAAATGACAACTAAAATCTTATATAATTATAAATATAATTAAGTTATAAATATAATTATGTCATAGATAATTTCATGAAAATAAAATAAATAAATATGTGAAATATATTTTTAATGTATTATACAAATGAACACTGATGCGGTCCGGATTTGGTTGGTCCACGTGTCCGAATACTGCGCACTCCGAAATAGTATTTGCTGGTGGCCCACCTGCTAAAGAGGGAGGAACGCACGTGAGACTAGCCGATTTTGCCCCGCCGTAGGCTCTCCGACGCTCAAGTTAGTGGTAGGTTCAAGAAGAAGAAGATGAACAGTAATGGTATCAGCTTGGTTTGCAAGGCAAATGAATGTCTTACCCTTGAGTGGAGAGCCGTATGGGCTTTTATATGAGAGTGAGGAGCCTGATGTGACGTGGTTGGTGGGATCCGGTCACCTTTAGCCCTGTAACTGTTATAATATGTGCCTTTTGTCCCCCTTTTTCCAGTCTTTTGGCGGCTGCTCTCACTCATCATTAATGAGGGGTCATACCCGGCATTAAATGGATATCTTGGGTATTTATGACCAAGGATTGTATTTATGACTTGGCATTTAATGCGCCCACGTCTGATGGGATGGACCCATGTGCCAACGTGATGCAGTAGGTAGCAGTGGGCTTGCGCCTGTCAGTAATCTCCAGTTGTACTCGTCCCGTCAAAGTTCCCATCTTTGCAACGGTTAAGTCTGGGATTTGGCCCTCAATGGGAGCACCATCGAGGGCAATCTCTCCATTCGAGGGCACCCTTGCTAACCTGTTGTCTTGTGGATTTTCTTAAGGGAACGAGGCTGGCCTGTGAGTGCCCTTTCGAGGGCCTTGACGGCTTCGAGGGTGGCAATTCCATACTTAGCGGATTTGTGACTTAGGGTGAAATGGCACTTGACTCATCATTAGCCCCCCCACTCTTGAGTGTGACGAGGACGTCAGCCTTCAAGAGTGCATTTATGAGCAGGATGTCAGACGTCCCTTCGTTTTTTGAATTTGAAGCGCCATCAGGGCATGAAGAGCCGCACCTTTTCAGCCTGTCAGCCCACGCGTCTATTTGGGGGGACGTGTCATGTCCCCAGCCATTAATTTTGGGCGGCCGAAGGGTTTTCACGCGAAAGGGCGTGTTCTGTCGCCATTATTGCAGGCTTTTTTGGGTCATCGCGCCCGAGGTGCCATAATGGTGGGTGATTTCCCGTATAACCTATAAATAGTTGCAGGTTTCACCACAATCCGATTTTTTCTTCCGCCTGCTATACTTATTCAGATGACTGGCTTAAGGATTTCCACCACATTCACGACATTTTCAAGCTCTCGTCGCCATTTCAGGTGAATCACCTTTTCCTTCTCAAATTTCCCCTTCTTTTTTGTAAAAAACCCTAGCCGCCATGGGACCTAAGAGAAAGATACTGGACGATTCTGACCCCACGCCTGAGGACTTGGCGACGGAGAGGGAGGTTCACCTCCCCTCCCAGTCGGTTTCAGGCACCGGGGTGGGTCGCGCCAGTGAGGACACGGGAGCCACACTGGCCGGGGTGCCATCAGAGGGCGGCACGAGAGGTGAGGCGTCGGGCAACGCGCCGGAGAGTGTCCGTCCCCGTCCGAAAAGGAAGATGACGGGACCAGCCAGAGGGGATGCAGGACCAAGCGGGTCGCCGGTCAAGAGCCCAAAAGCACGAGGCGCCGGAATGGGCAGATTTCAGACAGCCTCCCTTCCCCGGGATATGTCCAGCAACATCACTGGTGGCGGAAAATCGAGAAAATCAGGGAGGAATACGGGGTCCAGTTCCCTATTCACATATCGGGCCCAACGGAGAACATGGTGGAGCCAGGGGAAGGGTGTGTGGCCCTCAATCTTCATTACTTCGAGGCGGGATTGCGCCTTGCTTTTCCTCCAGAAGTCCGGCGATTACTGGAGTTCACTGGGGTTTGCCCCTGTCAATTGGTGCCGAACTCCATCATGATCATCATTGCCTTCGTGGTGATCATGAAGTGTTTGAAGGAAGAGGCGAGCCCCGCTAATTTTTTGGAGTTTTTTAGATCGAACGAATCGGTTCGGTCGGGCCCTGGCGAATCGGCAGATGATGGGCCCGGATTCTTGTACTTGTCAGCCCGCTCTGGCTCCTCGAAGGTACTGGACGGCTTCAAATCCTCCCATGGGTCGGGATGGAAAAGGAAGTTCATCTTTGTGGAGGATCGAGGGCAGTTGGGTATGCCCACGACTTGGCGTCAACCTCCAATACTTAATCGAAACCAGTTCCACGAGGAGCCAAGCTTTGACGAGGGGAAAGTGGGGGACTTGGCGAAGATGGGGAGGATGTGCGCAGTTTATCTAACCTCCGAAGGACATACTTCGCGCGTGCCGCCTCTCGAACGCCACTGGTGACCCCGGCCCCGGCGAGCGTCCCGGTACGCGGTGTCAACCCTTTAACGAGAACCACCTTAGGGCCTAAGTCTTCTTCCCCTTGTTTTTTCTGCACTTCATACTGTTTGTCGAGGTTCTTGCGGGATAATAGTCTCTATTTTTGCAGCTTTACAAATTCTTATGGACGCACGCAAAGCACTATTGGCGAGGCTCGACCGCCAAAGGCGCCAAACCCAGCCCCCACGACCTATGGTGACGCCGTTTCACAGACCCGTCACTCAGAAGGCGAGGAGGCCAAGAAAAGATATCGGGGCCGGAGAGGGTTCCAGCTAAGGGGTTGGGGCCTCCGAGGAAGAAACAGGGGCTGAGATCCCTCGATCAGCCGAGGGAACTATACCAGCAGAGGGGGCGTCTCCGGCCGAGGAGGCGACGGTCGCAAGGGGCGATGAGGGTGGCCCATCGCCCACGGATCAAGCAACGCTTCAAACAGAGGCTCCCACTTCGGTGCTGACCCCAGCTTCTAGGGCGCCGGCCCCTGCTACAACTACTTCAAGGCCTTCGCCAAGGTCAACATCAACTGGGGCTCCCACCGAGGCTTCGCCTCGAACTAGGGTGAGCTCTGCCAGCCCCCCCACTGGGACAGCCCAGTCAGCGCCTTCAACCCGGCCAAGTCCCAAGGGTGCCGCCCCTCGAAGGGTTTTGCGGGGGTCTCCATCCGCGAAGGGGGCACTGAGGGCTCTCGGAAGAGAGCGGCGGATGAGGAGGCTGCCCGGGGGGCTAAGAAGCAGAAATCAATCCCCACGGGAAAAGGCAAACGAGTGGCAAGCCCCGAGCCCCCGGAGTCGGACGAGGAGGACGAGATCATCAAATGTGTAGACGTAGGGCCCAGTAATCCTGTCCACCTCGAGCATCACCACTCTAATCTTCGTATCACCGGGATAGGGGCCAACGAGACGGATACGAAGATGAACCTGGCCCTTCTTCGGGGTCTTCAGTTTCCCAACGACCATCGGGCTCTATTGAAGTGCTCCATGGCTGATCTGGAGACCAATCTGGCCAACGCCCTAATTGTGGTAAGAATACACGCCCCAAACTTCATTTTTTCTTTCTCTCCTTTTTTTTTTTTTGTTTTTTGAACTCATTATTCATCTGACGACTTTCTGGACAGGTGGTTGCCCCCTTGTCTCACCATTTCCTCCGCCGTGCGAGCGTATTCCGACGGGGGAAGAATAAGTACAAGAGGCTCTTCCGAGAGGAGAGAAAAAAGAATAAACAGGCGCCTACCGAGGTAGAGAAGCGCCTCGAGAAGACCGAAGTCCTTGCTGGGGAGCTGGCCTCGACAAACGACAATCTTCGAGGGCAGTTGCAGGAGAGCCAGCAGCTCCTCGAATCTGCCCAGACACGCATTGCGGAGCTCGAGAAGAAATGTGCGGGTCTTGACGACGAAGTCAAGCGCACAGCCCAAGCTTAGGGAGGAAACGCGGGAGTTGTACGAGCGGGCCGAAATGGCTCGCGACTTTGCGAAAGAACGCCTCGAGGTAGTTAACAATAAAGTTGCCGAGGCAGAGGCCAAGGTTTTCCGCAACTATGGGGAAGGCGTCAAGGCAGGGCTTCAAAGAGCGGAATGGATATTCCCCGCACGATGCCATAAGAGGATCCAGCGGGCCTTCTCGAGGTTCTTCGTGAGCGAGGCGTTCGACTACATCAGGACGTACCTCAGTTTCCAGGATTCTGCGGAGGCCATAGAACTGGTCCTCGATCAACTCCAAACTCGAGGCGAATTAAGAGAGGACTTTGATCGAGAGTCGGTGGGGCTCTCCTTTGACCGCAGCGGGGCGCCGGTGGATGAGGCTTCGCCCTCGACGGGGAAATCCAAAGAGTTCGACTACCAAGGAAGCGAATTCAACTTTGCCTTCCGCCGCCTCGAGATTCCAACGCCGGAGACTGCGAAGGGCGAGTCATCGGGGAAGAGGACGTTCAAATGCCTTCTGTGCCGGCCCCCGAGACCTGGAAGGAACAGATGGCCGAGCCTATCACTCCCACTGACCCTGAGGACGGGAATGGAGAGGACGGAGCGGGGGCATTTGCCGGTGACGGGGGCGAAGAGGGTCAGGAGGATAGGCCCGTCGAACTCAGCGACTAGGTCCAGTAACCCCCACCCTTTTTATGTAATCTTCCCCCCCTATTTTTTGTTTTTTTCCCACTTAAGTCCTTGAAACCTTTTCGTCCCTCGGGCTCTTTTAATGAAATGGCCCACTCGAGGCTTCCCCTGTTAAGTAAAAAGATTAGTTCTCACGCCTATATTACTGTTATGTCTTTTCTTTATTTTTGTCGTTGAATGATACTTTGATGAAATCGAGAGGCGCTGTCTCATTTGTATGAAGTTAAATGAAATTGGTTAAATCATAAGTGGAATCGAGAGACACGGAAGTTTTATCATTGCGTCAAACCATATTTCACCAAGGCTTAATCGTAAATGTGCGAGAACACTTCAAAGATAATCGAGAGGAAAGGGATTTTTATTAAAACATCTTTACATTTTCCTCGAATCAAAAAGCATCCTCAACACAAATTTCTACCAACTATCGAGGAGGGGTCGAGCAAACTTATCTTATACATAGAATTTTCTGAGATTCGAAGCATTCCATGGTCGAGGTAGTTCCCTTCCTTCCATGTCCTCGAGCCGGTACGCATTATTTTTTGAAACCTTCACAACTCTGTAAGGTCCCTCCCAGTTAGGGTCTAATTTTCCCACGTGCTTGGATACTTCAACCTTTTTAAGGACCAAGTCGCCAAGTTGGAAATTTCTGGGGCGTACTCCTTTATTATATGCTCGAGCCATGGAGGCTCGATATTTTTGCATCCTCGACCAGGCTGCACCTCTTCTCTCCACGAGCAAATTTAGCTCCGTGGCTCGGTTCTCCTCATTCCTGGACTCGTTGAAAAATGCGACTCTAGCCGTGTCGTGCAATATTTCCGCTGGAATGACTGCCTCGGACCCGTACAGTAAGGCATACGGGGAGTCTGCCGTTGCCGTTCGAAGGGTGGTACGATAAGCCCACAAGACCCCCGGCAACTCATCCGCCCATTCTCCCTTGAAAGCACCCAACACAGTTTTAAGGTTTTGGAGAATGATGCGGTTGGTTACCTCCACTTGGCCATTGGCTTGGGGGTTTCCCACGGATATGAACCGTTGCTCGATGCCATGACTTTAACACCATTCCGTCGTGGCTCGACTTTGAAACTGGGTGCCATTATCTGATATCAGCACTCGAGGGACCCCGAAACGGCAAATAATATTCTTCCATATGAAGGACCGGATCGAGGCATCGGTAATTTTGGGAACGGCCTCCGCCTCGACCCACTTAGTGAAGTATTCCACGGCCACGATGGCGAATTTTTTTTGGCCTTTTCCCATAGGAAAAGGTCCAACTACATCGATCCCCTATTGATCGAAGGGCCATGAAATCTCCACATTCACCATCTCGGCCACCGGTTTGTGAGGAAGGTTGGCATAAAGTTGGCACGTCGGGCACTTCCGAATGTAATCAAATGCATCTTTTAGAATAGTTGGCCAATAAAAGCCACTTCTCATAATCTTTTTGGATAGTGACCTCCCTCCCGCATGATTCCCACAACTCCCCTCGTGAATAGACTGCATTACTTCTCGGGCTTCCGAGGGGAGGAGACATCTGAGCGGGGGTCCCAGAAAAGATTTCCAAAATAACCTTCCCTCACTGTCCAAGGCATATCTCGCGCACTGTCTTCTTAGCCTCCTCGACCGATTTCTGTCAGAAATCTCTTCTCCCGACAGGAAGGCGCGAATCTCATCCTGCTAACTTGGTTCGAGGGGTTGGATAGGTAAGATTGGGGCGTCCCCCTTATGGATTGCAGAGGTGTCGAGAGTTTGAAATCTGACTACATGGTCCCTCGTGCCTTTCAGGGCACTTGCAAATTTAGACAAAGCGTCTGCACGCTCGTTTTCTTCCCTCGAATCTGCTCCAAAGTGAAAGATTTGAAACTTTCCTTCAGCTTGGAAACATATTCCAGGTACTTGGTCATCATGGCATCCCGGGCTTCGTATATTCCCCCGATCTGATTGGAAACTAGTTGAGAATCTGTGAAGGCTCGGATATCGGAGACTCCTTCTCGAACTGCCAATTCGAGGCCAGCTATGAGGGCCTCATATTCTGCTTCATTGTTTGTGACGGGGAAATTGAGCCTGATAGCGAACTCCACCACATCCCCATCTGGGCTCTGTAGGGTGATGCCAGCTCCCCCTCCTTGCGTGGTGGACGATCCATCTACATGTAGGAGCCAAGGGTCGGTGATAGGCGGACTTTCTTCCGACAACCCCACTCTTTCGAGAAGGAAATCAGTCAGCACTTGGGCTTGGATGCCGGTTCTTGGTTGATATAATATATCAAAATCCCCGAGCACTATAGCCCACTTGATAAGCCGGCCCGACGTGTTAGGCTTGGAGATGACTTGCCGAAGAGGTTGGTCAGTAAGCACTACCATGGAATGTGATTGAAAGTACTGTATCAGCTTCCTTGCGGAGTGGATGAGGGCCAATGCAAATTTCTCTATCTCCAGGTAGTTCTTTTCTGGCCCTTGCAACACTTTGCTGAGGTAATACACCGGTAGATGCTTCCGATCTCTTATGACCACAATTACTGAGCTGACCGCTTCTGGAGATACAGCGAGATACACGTACAGCTTTTCTCCTGGGTTCGGTTTTGCTAGCAGAGGCGGGGTGGCCAAATATCCTTTGAGCTCGCGTAGGGCTTGCTCGCATTCGGGGGTCCATTGAAAATCAGGAACTTTCCTCAATTTTTTGAAGAAGAGGAGGTTCCTGTCCGCCGACCGAGATATAAATCTGTTCAATGAGACAATCCGGCCGCAGAGCCTCTGGACGTCCTTAATAGATTTGGGGGAACCGATTTTTTGCAGAGCCTCGATTTTTTCTGGATTGGCCTCGATCCCCCTCTCGCTGACCATGTAACCCAGAAACTTCCCCCCTCGGACTCCAAACGTGCACTTCGAGGGGTTGAGTTTTAAATCAAATTCCCTTAGTACTTGGAAGACCTCTCTAAGGTGCTCGAGATGATCGCTTTCCTCCGGGCTCTTAACGATCATGTCATCCACGTACACTTCGACAATCCATCATATCAACTCTTTGAAGATAAGATTCACTAACCTTTGATAGGTCGCCCCCACATTCTTGAGGCCGAATGGCATAACCAGGAAACAGTAGACCCCCATCTCTACCACAAACGAAGTCTTGGATTGGTCTTCCGGGGCCATGGAGATCTGATAGTACTCTTGATAGGCATCCATCATACTCATCATTTCGCAGCCCGCCGTCGAATCGACAAGCTGATCAATTTGAGGGAGTGGGTAGGGGTCTTTTGGGCACGCCTTGTTGAGGTCCGTGAAAGTCATTGCACATTCTCCACTTTTCTTGCCCTTTGGGGACCACCACCACGTTGCACAGCCACTACGGGAAGTATATAGGCATGATATAGCCGGCTTTCAGCAACTTATTCACCTCCTCCTCGATTATCTTGTTTCTTTCGGCCCCAAAGATCCTCTTTTTCTGTTTAACAGGCTTGAATGTGGGATCGACATTCAAGCAGGTGTACAATGACCTCGGGGCTTATTCTAGGGAAGTCCGAGGGCTGCCACACGAACACATCCTTGTTCTCTCGCAAGAAGTGAACAAGCATCATCTCCTTAGCTTGATCGAGTTGAGCCCCTATCTTGGTCATTTTCTCGGGGTTATCGGGCTCCAACTCGATGGTCTTAGATTCTCCGGTAGGGCTCGATCCTGCTGTCCTCGAGCTTCCTTGTTTTCGTCGGGGGCAGTTCTGCCCATCCGGAGTCGTTATCCGAGCTGGCCTGGGGTGATTTCCTTTTCGAGGACCCAGGCTTCATCCCCAGTGAGACTGAATAGCAGGTCCATGCGTCAACTACATCGCATCTCACCTGTCCGATCCCGGTCTCGGTGGGGAACTTCATCATGAGGTGGTAAGTCGAGACCACTGCTCGGAATGCATTAAGCGCCGGTTGGCCCAAGATTAGATTATAGGCGAAGGGGGCGTCCACCACCAGGTAGTTCACCATCAAGGTCCGTCGGTGGGGCTCTTTGCCGAGGGATGTTGGCAATTTCATTTGCCCCAAGGGGTGAATCTGGGACCCCCCAAAGCCTACCAGGGGCATCCTCACCGGCTCCAAGTCTATTTTTCCCATGTCCATCTTTTTTAAGGTCGAGTAGAATAGGACATTGGCTGAACTTTCGTTGTAAATCAAAGTCTTGGTAATGGCGAAGTTAGCTACATCGGCCGTTACCACCATAGGATAGTCGGGTTGCTCAGTCAGACCTTCTGGGCTCTGGACAGGGATCTTGTCATTTCGGTTAACTCGATCGAGCATCCCTCGATAGCATTGACCTGCCGGGGGTAATCCGGATCCTCTAGGGCAAACCGGTCATACCAGAGCTTCCTGCCAACTTTCTTTCGAGAGGATCTAGTATCACCCCCTGCTGGTCCTCCCGCGATCATGAGGATCGTGCCCTTTGTGGGGTGATTGTTGCTCAGGGGCCTCTTGCCGGCTCTCTTCGAAGTCTCTGGGTGCCTTTGAGGGCTCGCCTTTCTAGGTGACCTCGACCGATCTCGATGGATCGGGGAGGCCTGGCTGTCGTAGTACTCCAGCTTCTTAACAAATTCCTGGAGCTTCCCACCACGGATCAGGGCCTCGATCTCGTCCTGTAAGTTATAGCAATCCTCTGTGTTGTGCCCATGTTGTCGATGATAGGCACAATATTTTCCACTCCTCCGGGCTTTCCTCCCCTCGGGCAACCTCTTAGGCGTTGAAAACGCGTGGCTCCCAAGGAGTGAAAAGATCTCAGCTGGGGTCTTGGTAAGGGGAGAGTACTCTTTGTATTTCCTGACCACCTCCTTCCTTTCGTTGCCCCTTGATTTGTCTTCCCGGGGTTTAGTACTACCTTCGCCCTTAGCCTTGGGCGGGTGCTTTATGAGGTTGAGCTCCTCCACCTCCATGTACTTGGAGGCCAGCTGCTGAATCCCAGCAATGGTACGGGGGGCTTGCATAATAATGGCCTCCGCACATTTCTCATTCTTTAGGGCTTGATATAGCGCATGCCGGACAAACTCGACCCCCACATCTTCCACTTTGAGGAGCTCATTGTTAAATCGTTCCATGAAAGCGCGCAGGCTTTCATCTTCTCTCTGGACTACTCCATACAAATGAGTATGGGACAGCTTAGTAGACATCTTGGCGGCGAAGTGGTTCAAAAACCTGTCTGCTAATTCTTCATAGGAGGAGATGGACTGTGGCTCCATCTTCTTAAACCATGTAAGGGCGATCTCTTGGAGGGTGGTAGAGAAGAGACGGGCCCATACATGAAGGTTGCTGGTTGCCACCCCTACTACGTCCTCATAATGAGTCAGGTGCTCCAGCGGGTCCGTAGTACCGTCATAATGGGGTAAGCTGGTGGGCATACGTTCATCTGGGGCCAACCGGGACTTGGCAATCTCCAAAATAAATGGAGATCTCTCCAATCGGTGGTTGTAAGGAGGCAGTTGTCGCGTTACTTCCACCCTTAAGCTTCTATCTCCTTTGCGACGCCTGGATAGGCGATCTATCTCATCCTGTAGGTCGCTGACCTGTTGGCGCATGCGAGCCAGCTCTTTCGGCTCCTCCCCCTTCGAGGGCGCGGACGATGACCGCCGGATCGGGACTTGGTGGGAACCCTGGACCCGGCAGGTGCATCCACGGCATTTCGGCCAGGAGGAACCCTTCGAGTGGCTATATTGCCTGATTCAGCGACCTCTTCCCTGGGGTTATGTCTATGACTCCCTTCATGCAGGGACTGGCTCCGGCGGGGATCATGGTGGTCGTTGCGGTGAGATACGGCTGGGGGCCCTACCTCATTAGGGGATGGAGATAGATCCCCGGATAATAACCGGACTAGGGTTTGGTCATCACAAGCCCCCAACAGCCTGTCTGATCCGGCTGATGGGGAGGGTGACCATATGCTCAACCAGCTGCGTCCCTGCTGCTTGAGCTGGTGCGGGATCGTGGGATGGTCCTACCCCCAGGCCAGCAGGCAGTGCGGGTGCTATAGGCTCCTTTCCTCTATTTACGACGTTGACGGCTTCCTTTGCCCGTTGAGTCACTTCGGGAGGGTCGCGGTGGCCCCTCTCCGATGTGACGGACATGTGAGTTCGCCGGGTGTTCACCATTCTTCTTGCTTGAGAAAGAATCACCTCTTGAACAGGATTAGGCCCTCCTTCTAGCGCCAAATGATGCGGTCCGGATTTGATTGGTCCACGTGTCCGAATACTGCGCACTCCGAAATAGTATTTGCTGGTGGCCCACCTGCTAAAGAGGGAGGAACGCACGTGAGACTAGCCGGTTTTGCCCCGGCATAGGCTCTCCGACGCTCAAGTTAGTGGTAGGTTCAAGAAGAAGAAGAAGATGAACAGTAATGATATCAGCTTGGTTTGCAAGGCAAATGAATGTCTTACCCTTGAGTGGAGAGCCGTATGGGCTTTTATATGAGAGTGAGGAGCCTGATGTGACGTGGTTGGTGGGATCCGGTCACCTTTAGCCCTGCAACTGTTATAATATGTGCCTTTTGTCCCCCTTTTACCAGTCTTTTGGCGGCTGCTCTCACTCATCATTAATGAGGGGTCATACCTGGGCATTAAATGGATATCTTGGGCATTTATGACCAAGGATTGTATTTATGACTTGGCATTTAATGCGCCCACGTCTGATAGGATGGACCCATGTGCCAACGTGATGCAGTAGGTGGCAGTGGGCTGCGCCTGTCAGTAATCTCCAGCTGTACTCGTCCCGTCAAAGTTCCCATCTTTGCAACGGTTAAGTCTAGGGATTTGGCCCTCGATGGGAGCGCCATCGAGGGCAATCTCTCCATTCGAGGGCACCCATGCTAACCTGTTGTCTTGTGGGTTTTCTTAAGGGAACGAGGCTGGCGTGTGAGTGCCCTTTCGAGGGCCTTGACGGCTTCGAGGGCGGCAATTCCATACTTAGCGGATTTGTGACTTTTGGGAGATTGTGATGACGTGGCATGGTGAAATGGCACTTGACTCATCAAACACGTTGTATTTGCCATTTAAAAAATGCAAAGATTCATACTGGTAGAAGAATCAATATTATTTAAACGCCTAGTTATACATATGGGCAATTTTGAAAATCTTATTTATAGATATCCTTGTATTATTTTCCTCTCCTTTTCCATCCGATTTTGGGTGGAAAAAAATTTAATGGGCTCCATACTTATTTTTCCACCCTCAATTTCTTTCCTTCCCTTTTTCTCCCATAACCAAACAAGGAAAAATATGCATTTTCCTTTCAATTTCCTTCCATCCCCTCCCCTTCCTCTTATTTTCCACCCTACCAAACGAAGCCTAAGTGAAAACTAGTTAGTCCGGCCAAAGAGATTAATAGATCTATGATATACGAGGCCTTTTCTATTTTCTGTAAATAATATACATACATCACCAAATGTATCAAGTCAATCAATTCATAGGAAATTCAGCAAATAATTAAGATATCATGATATTCCAACTAAGTCATGAAAACAACCAAAACATGTCACATATATATATATATATATATATATATATACGTGTGTGTGTGTGTGTGTGCGCGCGTGCGTGTGTGTGCGTTCGTGTCAATTCAATCAATTCATGGGGAATTCAGCAAATAATTAAGGAATCATGATATTCCAACTAAGTCATGAAAACAACCATAACATGTCATATATATGTGTGTGTGGGTGGGTGTATATATATATATATATATATAGTGGCGGATCTTGATTAAAATTATTGAGGGGGCCAAATTAATTAGAATGTATTCAAAAAGCTTTATATTAAATGAGTGCATGAGATAATCACAAAGAATTTGAAATATTCGATGATACTTTTTTTCAATTTATTTTCATTAGAATGATTGATCAACGTTTGTTTTAGAGATTCTCTTTTGTTATCTTAATCATCTACCAAAACATATGACGTGTATTAATAGGTAGAGGAGAAAATATAGAACAATTATATATCAGAATATATGAACTATTGTAGTTTATGAGTAATTGACAATTAGATTTTAAAATTGTGAATGGATTCTTAATTGTAATGGACAAAATAGATCAAAATTTTATTCTTTTTTTATATATATGTTCGGATCAATGGATATCAAATTGTGATGGTTTTCTTTTCTAATCATAATTGGTCTTTAATGATACATATACGATAATACATATATGACAATTAATATAGTAATTATGTAATTTTTCAACCTTGGGGGGCCATGGCTCTCCCTTGTCACCATTAAGATCAGCCAGTGTATATATATATATTATATGTTTGTACCAAAGTAAAATATCGATTTTGTAAGCATAGCCTCAAATCTCGATCAATATGACATTTCATCGAAAACGTTTGAAAAAAGCTACTGATAGAAAAAAGGCCAGACATTATCAATCAGTCCCGAAACGTGTCCTAGTCTTATATCTCAATTACTTTAGATTTCTTATCAAAAAAAAAAAATCATCACAATTCACGATCTCAATTTTAGGGTTGTAAATAATTAATCAAAAATTTGATTACCATTTGTATCTGTATTCGTTTATAGGATAAAATATTCATATCCGTTTAAAGTGGATATTATCCGCATTTGAATATAGATATCCGATTATAAATGGATACGAACACGGCAATTAGATATCTGATCTGTTTAATATCCGCTCCGAATATATTACTTATTTATATATTCGATTATTTGTAATTAATTATATCCAATAAATAATGTATGGAAAAAATAACTTATATGTATACTAAAATTTTTATGTGCTTTTAATAATATTTAATTTTTTAAAATTAATTGATGTTTTTTGATATAATTTTGTAAAATTCATTTCGTCGCTAATAGTTTTAAAAAATTATATTTTTCATAATCATATGCATCGTATTTCATATATTATAACATACATAGAAATAAAAAATAAATAGTTCACATTATGTGAACGATGAATAATAAATTGGTGATTCAAAACAAACACATGGATTTTTTTCAATGGATATCATATCTTTATAACTTACAAAGATATAAAAAGAATATATAAATAAACATATAAGAACTTTTGGCGTTATTAATAAAAAAAAAAGCATGATACCTATGTATGTGTGTGTATAAATATAAATATTTTTGTAAATAAGTAGATTATATATAAAAAAAAAATACGACTAAATTGTATACACACAAATTACAATATTCAATTAATTACAACTGAACATCAATTATTTACAATTGAATAATATACTTGAATATTCATAATCAGATTCGGATATTCACATATTTATAATTGAATTTAAATTTTAAAAATTACAAACGAATATGGATATATACGATATTCATCCGATATCCGGCGGAAATAGATACATATATTGATTTTAGATATCTGTCAATATCTGCATTCGTACCGATATCTGATAAAATTAAATGGATATGGATATGGAAACGACATATTCGATTCGTTTAGTATCCATGTACATCCCTACTCAATTTCAATATAAATGAATTTGAATTTGTTCACCAAAATGTTTCATCATATACATCCATACATATATACAACCAAATTATATGAATAATCTGCGGGAAAAAAATATAATGCTGAAAGTCACTGATTGTTTGTGTAAGCTTAGTTAAGTACTCAACATCAATTCTTCCAAAAAAGAGAGGTACTCATTAATCAAAAGAAATTAATCATTGCTGTATAATTCCCTCAAAAAAAAAATATTACTGTGTAATGGGTGTTTATGAGCTAATTAAAAAAAGGGGTTAAATGTTGGGAAATAATATCGATGTTATGTCCCCAACTTGAATTATTGGTGTCCATTCCCCATTAAAGCTCTCAGTCACTTCCATCAATCCTTCTTTTCATGCTTCTTTGATCTTTTTGAGCTTTTTTTTTTTTTTACCACGGTAATTATAAATCAAAGTTCAGAAATTAAGGAACTTTTTCATTTATGTATTGATATTTTTCACCCAAAAAAAAAAATACTTGATCTACTAATGATATGTCAAAGTTTTAATTGAAGGTGCAATTTGAAGAAAACATAGAGAGATAGATTGTCTTTGATTCTCGTAATCTTTTAATGGACCGAAACGCCACACACATTTATTCACCCAAAGATAAAGGAGAGAGGACAAGTGAATTCAAGCTTAAAACCTCAATGGTATCAGGTTCAAATCTCCATCATTAAGCTACAACCTTAGTGATATAATCAATACAGATCAAAGCATGTGGTATGCGATATGAGAAAATGCAAACAATTTAAACTGAAATCGAAAAAAAGAGCAAATGCAGGATACCGAAAACTGATATTTTTTCCATGTGACTTATTATTACATTTTGTAGAAGAAAAAAGGTAAAATAATTGCAAAAGGAGATTCTAATCTCTAAAAATAAGAAGTTTCTTACAATAAATAAATAAATCCATTCTATGAGTCCTTCATCTTATGCAACCATGCCAAAGACAAAATAATTCTCGCTCACCTGGCCCCAAACACTTTATTCTATACTGAGTAATTTAGCAAATAATTTAGTAAATTAGCTGAAATGAATATAGAAAATACTATAACCTCACATAAGAAATCCAAATAATTTAGTAATGAGCTGTAGAATGCATTTAAAACAAAAACCATCAAATGTAGAGACATTCATATGACTCGAATTAAGACTTGTATTTATGACATATCTCAAATAGGAGGATGTCATATTTCATAGATATCAAATGTAGAGACATTCAAATGAGTTCACTAAGGATCCCATCAAGAAACACCTAAATGGGAGTGTTAGTTTCACATCGAATTAGGCTTGTTTCTCAGCTTATAGTGTGCATTAATTAATCTTTAGACTTGAGGCTCTATAGTAATCTTCTACATGTACATTTATACTTTGATATAGATACCGATCCCATGGCAAGTCTTAAGGTGCCTATGTTAAGTATAGATCTCCCATGTATGAAGGTTTGTGATAGTCAATAAAAAATCCATTTACTCACCTCATAGATTGAGTGAGTCTCCTATGTATTTTATTTTAACTAGTCTATGAAAATCCATGGTCATGGTAGAGACAATGATGAGAAATGAGTTTTTTCGATTGATTGTCGAAAAGACTAATTATAAATAAGAATCATAGAATTGAGGTTAAAGGGATTTTTGATAAATCTCATATCCTAAATCTCAATCGGGGAGATTAGATAATAGACGGAATGTATTTGCACAGTAATCGTAAGCATACAGGTTCACACATTATACTTCACTTATTAGCTAGGCTTTGTGAGTTTGTTGTTGGACATTGACCACGATAGATGGATACTATTTTATTAGAAAGAGTTCTAGTTCAAATGTGATTATATTAAATGAGTTTAATTAATCGATTAATGAATTTATCTTCTAAAATATTGCAACGAATTGCGAGCTCATTTCTAATATATTTGGTGAACCTAAGGGGTCACACACAAATGAATAGATAAACTTCCAAACGTACATGACATGTTTGATTGGATTAAATCAAAGTATTTATTTAATAGATTGAGATAGAATATATTTGATTGATTAAGTTAATTAATTGATTGATGATTTAATCAATAAGTTGAATAAATTAAATTAAAGAGTTAATTTAATTGGGCTTGACAGCCCAATCCATTAATTAATAAAGTTTTAATTAATCAACAGAATATGTTAAATTAATTGATTGACTTAATTAAATTAAATAGTTAATTTAATTGAATAAAGTTAAAGAGTTCATTTGATTGGGTCTTAAGGCCCAAGCCCATTAATTGATTATAAAATCAATTTATTGAAATTGGTGGAGAAATCAATTAATTTAGAATTAACTAATGACATCAACTAAATGGAGATTTAATCGATTCGGGGTTATTAAAAATATGGTTCTTATCCTAATCAAAGAAAGAAATCAAGAGGGAATTTTTTTCTAAAGTGTTGGAAATATATTAAAAGAGTTCTATACATATATATAGATATATACACGCATATAAATCTATAAATAAATGTATAGACAGATATATTATATATAAGGATATATATATATATACATATAACGTATGCATATAAAAATAAATATATATAATATTATAATGTCTATATGTGTGTGTGTGTGTGTGTGTGTATCATATGTACAAGGTATCTAGAGAGGGCATATATCACATGATACATAAATATAACTGTAAATTGGGTTGCCGGATGAACAAACGAGATTGAGATATTACACATCATATGATCTAGAAATATACGTGCGCGGCCGGCAATGATTATAAAAAAGGGGGAAATTAGTTTTCTCAATCTATAGCATAGCACACTAGAATGATTGTGTTATAATCATGATATATTTGTTAATAAGTTTTTAGTTTTTGATGATCATATAATTAAGATACAATTAAAAAATAAATTCATATATCGCAATTTATTCATAAAGGAGTTTAGGAGTTATTTTAAAAGTTAGAATATATATAATTTCATATACACAAAGACGGTTTTTAATTCGATTCCAACATAGAATCCATAACTCCCGAGGAGATCCGTTCATGTGGACTATCTTTAGAGGTAGAACGCTTGAGCTCCTATTCATATGGATATGTACACTACAGAAAAAATGGCGGATTCAGGCGGAATTATTCCGGGAGAATATTCTGCCGGAGTAAGACGGGGGGAAATCATGCGGAATTTCCTCCAGATTTTTTTTTATTTTTGTAATTAAAAATTAGAGGAAATCTGGGGGAAAATTTTCGCCGGTTTTTTTTTTTGAATTTTTTAAAATTAAAAATCAGGAAAAATCCGGGGAAAAATTTCCCCAGATTGTTTTTGAATTTTTTTTAATTAAAACCTGGGGGAAATCTTGGGAAAATTTCCCTCGATTTTTTTTTTTGAATTTTTTAATTAAAAATCGGGGGAAATACAGGGGAAATTTTTCCCAATTTTTTTTGAATTTTTTTAATTAAAACTAGGGGAAATTCAGGAATTTTTTAATTAAAAATCGAGGAAAATTCGGGAGAAAATTTCTTTCAATTTTTTTTAATTTTTTTTAATTAAAAACATAATATTACTTTATATTTAGGCAAAACAATAAACAATTCTCGAAGTAGTTAAATGGCAAGTTATTAAATTTGTATCCAAAAGGTTCCAAGTTCGAATTTATGCAAGAGCAAAAGTTATTTAAATTTTTTGAGAGCAAATCGGGAAAAGTCCGGGGGAAAATTTCCCCTAGTTTTTTTTTTGAATTTTTTAATTAAAAATCGGTGGAAATCTGGGGGGAAAATTTTCCCATTTTTTTTATATTTTTTTAATTAAAAAAGGTATTATATTAATATATATTTAGGCAAAACACTAAACAAACTTGAAAGTAGCTCAATGGCAAGGTATTAGATTTGTATTCAAGATGTCCCAAATTTGAATCCATGCAAGAGCAAAATTTATTTAAATATTTTTAGAGCAAACCGGGGGAAATTCGGGGGAAATTTTCCGCCAGTTGTTTTGAATTTTTTTAATAAAAAATCGGTTGAAATTCGAGCGAAAACTTTCCCCCAATTTTTTTAAAAAATTTTTTTTAATTAAAAATGTAATGTTAATATATAGTTAGGCAAAACAATAAACAAGCTTGGAAGTAGTTCAATGGCAAGGTATTAGATTGTATTTAAGAAGTCTTAAGTTCGAATTCATGCAAGAGCAAAATTTATTTAAATTTTTTGAGAGCAAATCGGGGGAAATTTCGAGGGAAAATTTTCCTTATTTTTTTAATTTTTTTTAATTAAAAATCGGGAAAAATACCGAGGAAAATTTTCCCCTTTTTTTTAATTTTTTTAATTAAAAAATAATATTAATATATATTTAGACAAAACAATAAACAAGCTTGAAAGTAGCTCAATGGCAAGGTATTAGATATCTTTCCTAGTGGTCTTAGATTCAAATCCAACTAAGTACTTCAATATATATAATTTCAATATAAATGATGTTAATATATAACACTCTTTGGGGAAATATATATAATTTCAATATAAATGATGCTAATATTACTTCTACTATTTTGTTTCCTTAAAAATTGTGATTGTTCATTCAATATTTTTTCTTTTTACAAATTAAAAGAATATAAACATATGTTTATATAGTATATGTTCGTATAATATATAGAATATATATTTATATAGTATCAATAATATCTTTTAACTATTATTATTTATACTTTCTTTTAATTATGTATAATGTATTTATAGGTATACATATGTTTATATTGTATATATATTTTTATATAGTATATATAATATATATGTTTGTATAGTATCAATATTATCTTTTAATTATGTATATAATATACTTATAGGTATACATATGTCTATATAGTATATATATGTTTATATAGTATATATAATCTATATGTTTATATAGTATCAAACAATATTTTAACTATTATTATTTATACTAGATTTTAATTATGTATAATATATTTATAGGTATACATATGTTTATATCTATTGTTACTTATACTATCTTTTAATTATTTATAATACATTTGTTTTGTTTTTTAAAATCGAAAGAAAGAATATTAAAATAAGAATAATCAAATAAATATATAATAAATATAAAACAACACAAATTAAAACACAACCTCTAGCAATAACTTGGTAGTGAAGGGTTGGTTATCAAATCTTGAGGTCACGAGTTTGAATTCCCTCAATTACAAATATTTGCACATTTTGAGAGTTAATATTCCAGCAGTGGCCGGTGGCGACGGTCCGGTGGGGAGGCGACGGCGGGGCGGGCGATGGCGGCGGTCCGGTGGGCCACCGGCGTTGACCGTCAACAGTAATCTGGCGAAAATTTCCGCCGGAATTCCGTCAGACGGTCACTTCGCAGTCCTCCGGCAGAATTCTGGTGGAAATTTCAGCCGGAAACTCCTCCGGCGGAAATTTCTGCCGGATTTTCCACCAAACGGTCTCTCTGGCGGAACTATCCGGCAGAAATTTCCGTCTGAAAGCTATGCGGCGGAATTCCGGCGGAAAACGCCGTTTCGTGGCCATTTTTTCCGGCGAACATGTTTCCAGCTGGATTTAGCATTTTCTGGCGGAAATTCTGCCGGATTTTTCCCCCAGAATTTGCGTTTTTTCCTGTAGTGATTCTGGTTAGTCGATGCGATCAAGTCAAGACTCCAAGGATGATTCTTATTTGAATATGATAATTTCCTACATTAAACGAAAGGCTTGAAGGTATAATTTCGTTTTAACTTTAATAAATGTGTTGGTTGTTTGCATAAGATCCGCGTCGCAGTAGCAATGAGATGCATTTATACATAATAGCTATGTGTTAAATTTTTATATTTCCATTGCGTAAGCATTCTAGGGTCTATGTGAATCTAACAGTAACAAGCTTAACTTAGAAACTAATTATTTATATGAAGAATTTAAAAATTAAGTATTTTAAACATCAACAAATCTAATTGTTTTAGAAGAAAAAAAATTCATTAAAGAAACATTGATACTTTTACTTTAATTTTCAATATATATATATATATATATATATCAAATATGAAGGTGCATTGTGGAAACAGCTCATGTTTGCTGAAAGGTTTTCTATAGGGGCCCCACCCCTTTATTAATCAATCCAAAAATAATTACAATGAAAAATTTGCAAAATAAATGAATAAGACAATAAGAAATTCATAAAGCTTAAGAGAGAGTAAGTGAAGAGTGCTACGACCTTTATAAATAATGCAGATTAAAATTAAAATTAAAAAGGAGAAATACTACTCTTCTTACATTGAAATTTATCTAAGCTCCTATAGTGCCCATTTATTCTAATAGTCTCGAAGCCCTCTCTTCACGTAATCTTTGGTCCAGCAAGAAAAATAGTAAATGAATAGGCCATGAGAAATCCCCTATTGTAAAAATGTCATTTGATGTCAAGCCCACAAGTCGATTCAATAAAATGGCCATTTGCAAATTGAAATTGCAAGTCGGTGCGTGGCCACTCCATGGCCATGTGGAAATTGTTTGTTAGTTTCCATAGGCCCCGAAATGATTGCGTATTGGAAATATAAAAATTTAATACATAATCATTACGTGAAAATGTATCCCGTTACTATTGAAATGCGGATCTTATGCAAATAACAAACATGTTTATTAAAGTTTAAATGAAATTATACCTTATAAGTATTTTATTTTATATGGGGAATTGTTGTATTCAAATACAAATCATCATTAAGTTCCTGTCTTGATCTCGATCATCAGAATCGCATCCACGAACTTGATCCTGATCAACTCGAACATATCCACGCGAATAGGAGTTGAAGCGTTCTCCCTCTAAGATAGTCCACACGAATAAATCTCCTTAAGTTCTCGATTCTATATTGGAATCAAATCGAAAACCATTTAGGTGTATATAAAGCTATATCTATGCTAACTTTTTAGAAAAGGCAAAATTACAATTTTAGGACAGTATGTTGCACGTTTTGTAATTTTGGAACACTAGCCTACTCGATTTCAATTTTAGGACAGGAATTTCAAAATTTTTGACACATTTAGGACAAACCTTGTCCAATGGCCAGAAAAATACACGTGGCATGTCCAATGGCCGGAAAAATACACATGGTATATTAATGCATTGTTGGGAAACTTAGGTGGAAATATTTTGATTTAGTGTAAAATAAATAATGTAATAATATAATACAAAAAAAGTCAAAACATTTTAACTTCTTATTAAAATATACAACATATTTTTTACAATAAAAAATCTTTTAAATTTTTAAAAATTTTGATTAATCATTATAATTTTATTATTTAATTATTTTTCATGTGAAAAAATAATAACAATAACCCCCACCCCCCTCCCCCACCCCTGTACCATCATCCCCCCACCACCCGAGCCCGCCAACTCCGCCGTCCCACCACCTGCAACCTAGTGCCGCCGCCCCTCCTCCCCCCCCCTCCCCACACCAGCGCCACCCCACCCCGTCGTCCGACCACCCTAGCCCGCCAGCACCATCGCCTACCACTCGCAACCCAGTGCCGCCCCTCCCCCCCCCCCACACCAGCATTGTCGTCCCACCACCCGCAACCCAGCGTCCCCTCCCCCACATCCCATCCCACCCCTTCAGCACCACCATCGCCCCACCCCAATCTTCTAGCGCTGTCGTTCCCCCTACCCCAACACCACAAAACCTTAATTCACACCCCCACCCCAGCGCCGTCGCCCCCCCCCCCTCCCACCCCAGCGCCGTCATCCCCCCTCCCCCTACCCCAACACCACAAAATCCTAATTCACACCCCCTCCCTTCACCGCCGTCCCCCCTACCCCAGGCCCCAACGCTACCATCCCCCATACCCCACCTCGGTCCCTCCCTCCCTCTCGATATCTCTCTCAATCGATCTATCTCTCTCTCTTTGTCCATCTCTCTGTCGATCTCTCCTTTCGTTTCTCTCGTCCCGGCGGCTACGGGTTTGTGGATATATATATATATGTATGTAATGTTTGTGTGTGTGTGTGTGTGTATATATATATTTATATATTTATATTGTATTTATACATAAAAATTTTAATTTTTTTTTATTTAATTTCAATTTCATCCCATGTGGATTGCCACATCAAAAAAATATGCCAAATAAGCGACATGTCACGTATGGCGTGCCCAACTTTCCCAATTTTTAACCGGTGACCGCATTATCAGTCTGATTTCTTTCAATTTTCGGTGAAATTGCGATTTTCGATGCAAATTGTCCTAAATGTGTTAAAAAATTTCAAATTCCTATCCTGAAATTCAAATTAAGTAAGCTAGTGTCCCAAAATCACAGAACGTGGAACATACTGTCCTAAAATTGCAATTTTGCCTTCAGAATAATTTCCAAATTCGTTTAGGAATAAATTGAGAATGGTAGTTTTATAACTTCTAAATATTTCTTAATTTTATGATCATCGATTGACCAAAATCTAGAACACACACAAAAGGATCAAGAGGCGAAAGAAAACATGGCTTTCAAATGCGCCAAACGAAAGAGTGTATCATAGTATGCCACTTCAAGAACTCGATCAATGAAGAATGTCAATTAGTGCATTATTAAAAAAACCAACAATTTGATCGTAATTCCATTAGCCACTGTTCATAGGCGCCTTAAGACCCGCCATGGGGTCCGTACCTATATCAACGACTTGGAGTGATTTAGATCACGCCTTAAAGACTTATTTCAAGATCGACATCTTTATGCGAGGTCGATTCCGATAGCCTTACATGATCTTGGAGCTTCAACCATATGTGCATAAATTATCCTTGAGTATAATTTATACATTCTGATTAAAGAGACCAAAAAGTATAAACTTTCATTTCTATTATTAATTTAAAAAAAAAATTGTTATGAAAAGTATTTAAAAGTATCGCTAGTCTCTTTGGCTTGTCGAGCACTACTCTAATATTGAGAAATCAAGTCAACTCCATATAAGCCACAAAACACAAGATAATCTCTTGTGCGATTAGAAATAGTATTAGCCCGGCCCACACTTGTAAAGCCAAGTGGGCAAGTACCATCATAATAGAAGTAGAGAGCTCTAGCACAAGCTTTAAAATTTTGTATTAGAATTTGAAAAACTGCTTATAAAATCTGACTATTTGATTTATTTACATAGGGAACGCATAGTTTAAAAATAGACATGCTCTTGTAAATTTGATTAGTTAATTAGTGTGTGTTTCTATCTCCCAAAGGGTATTGGGTCTTTATATATGATCATGAAAGTAAACACATGAAATATATATATATATATATATATATATATTACTTATGAAAAGATATTATAAATATATTCATGAGTTGAATTATGAGATGATAAAAAGTCAAAACCTAGAATTATTTGAATAATCATTTCAAATAACTCAGTTGATGAAACCTAGGCTCTAGTTTTTCTTACTTGCTTTTTGTTCGACATCATTTGCTTGCGTTATTATTTCACTTTTCTAATCTTTCATCAAAATTCAAAGTTTAAACAATAAATAATTTAAAAAACTGGTACTTGACAATTCTATTTATCGTCGGAATGATACTCTACTAAATTCTTTATTTTTTGGGCGACCCGTACACTTGCTAAAAAATTACAATAAAGTTTTTGTTGCCGTTGTCAGGGAAACAGTGATTATCAATATCGATAGAGTATTAGTATTTATTGATTTAGACATAAATTTTATTTTTATTTTTATTTTTATTTACTTTTTTTTAAGAACAAAAAAAAAAAAGCATGAGTGGATTTGACAGTTTTTATGCACTAATTGATAACTTTGATCTTTGGTTTAGTAAACTTGATCAAATTAATATGAATCATAATCTATCTAATTCCTATTTTATTCATAATGTACATGGTGTTTAACACTCGGCCTCTTATGAGTGCCATGCATGGAATACATTTGGACAATACTTCATCAATCAAGAACAGTTCGCCTACAATATACCTCAAAGTACAACACAATACTATGTTCAAAGTTCAAATTGGTATTACGATCCCAGTATGCCATGACGAGAGAATCATAGTTATGAAAGATATATCAACTAGGAAATTCCAAGTTTGGAGTTTTGGATTGCCAGGACAACTAGAGTGTGTGTTATATTGAAAAAAAATTGTTAATTGTGCAACTTCTGAACACCAAATTGTTGGCTTTTTGAAAAATTTTAAGTTTAGAAATAGTGCTTATATTCAGTGGCGGATCTTGATTAAAATTATTGAGGGGGCCAAATTAATTAGAATGTATTCAAAAAGCTTTATATTAAATGAGTGCGTGAGATAATCTCAAAGAATTTGAAATATTCGGTGATACTTTTTTTCAATTTATTTTCATTAGAATGGTTGATCAACGTTTGTTTTAGAGATTCTCTTTTGTTATCTTAATCATCTACCAAAACATATGGCGTGTATTAATAGGTAGAGGAGAAAATATAGAACAATTATATATCAGAATATATGAACTATTGTAGTTTATGAGTAATTGACAATTAGATTTTAAAATTGTGAATGGATTCTTAATTGTAATGGACAAAATAGATCAAAATTTTATTCTTTTTTTATATATATGTTGGGTCATGAATAATGGATCAATGGATATCAAATTGTGATGGTTTTCTTTTTTAATCATAATTGGTCTTTAATGATACATATACGATAATACATATATGACAATTAATATAGTAATTATGTAATTTTTCAACCTTGGGGGGCCATGGCTCCCCCTTGTCACCATTAAGATCCGCCAGTGCTTATATTGATCCTTTTCTAGAATGAAAGTGAGAATTTAAGCTTAGAAATTGATATAACATTCGCTTAGACTTGTTTTGAGCTTTTGTTGCATTAATGAGCTTTGCTGACACTTGTGAATTGATTGTTTTTATGCATGCTAAAAATCTAGAATTTTTCGCTTTAGGTTTGAGTTTGAGTAGATGTCGTAAGTTTAAAGTAAATTTTTGATTAAATTCTTTGAGAATTGAATATTGAGTTAGTGTGATTACTTTTAATGAATAAAAGAAAAGGAATTATGCTAACTATCATTTCTATGCCTAGTCCGAAATGCATTTTAAGTGATTAGACTCGTTTCTTTCTTGGTTGTTTTGTGTCAAATTTATTAGTGTTCTCTTTATGTTCATGGGTTGCTTGAAGGAAAACAAAGGAGAGAAAGAAAACAAAAAGAGGAAAACATATTAAACCTATGTGTTAACTGAGTAGGGAAATTCTATCGTTAGTCACAGTTCATAGGTGACTAACGTTAGTCACCTTTAATTCTAGCCATTAGATTTGTGATATTTAATCTAAACCATTAATCTGTATATGACTTGCAACTTGTTATGCGGGTAAATTAGAAAGGCTACCTGCTATGCAGGTTAGCAATGGATTTTTTATACAACCATTTTTATAGTAGACCAACCCATTAAATATTAACCAATTAAAATATTATTTTTAAAATAAAAAAAGAAACCATGGTACTTATTATATTTTTTTTTATTTTTTTAATACCATTGTTCCATTATAATATTGTGGTACCATTATAATCAGTTAATTTTTTATGTTTTAATACCATGGTACCATTATTTTTATTTTTAAATTATAAATATCATGGTACTTTTTATAACTTTTTTTTTTAATTTCAGAAATATGTATTAACATGGATAATTAATTGAAAATTGTGACAAAAAAAAATAAAATACTAAATTGATACCAAAATAAATATTATTTATAACTCAAAAATTCGAATATATGTTAATAGTGGATAAAAATTTACATTTAATTCAATTTTTTTAACATATTTCAAAAAATGTATCGCATTCATTATAAATTATTTTAAGAATATATATAGAATATGAACATCTATGTTTTTTAAAAAAAAATTATAAAATATGGATATCATTATTAAGTAAGCTGTTTGTATTATCGATAAATTTATTTCAAAATGATTGATCTGTAGTGATATTGAATAATGTATTTTTAAAATCAATTTATATGTATAAAATACAAAGAAAGGAACTAAACAAGCATTAGTTGGTAAAAAAAATTGTGCTTTGATTATTAATGGAGATATGCTATGAAACACAATAATAATAATAATAATAATAATAATAATAATAATAATAATAGTTTATTGATTTGAATAGTTATGGTTAATATGTATAATGAAATATTATTTGTACATAGTTTGTTTGACTTATTTAAAATAAACAAAATAAATGTAAATAGTTTATTTGAATTTATTTTTTTTCCTATAATTTGTATTTTATTTGTACGTCTATGAATTCATATAATATTTTCATACTAGCGGGTCAATATTTTAATGATAACTTGGAGAAAATATATGTACTTATATGATTGAATGTTGAATATTATTTGTCCCTTATCATAATAATAATAATAATAATAATAATAATAATAATAGTTAAATTCATCCATGAGAACACTTAAAAGAGAATAATAATATTATTATCTGTAAGTAATGAAATAAAATATGATGTAATTTTTATTTAATTGAAGCTAAATATTTAAATTCTAGTAGAAATAATTTATACTAAGAAGTCTTAATAATTAAGGAATTTTTTGTTTAAGGTTAATAATTAAATGATTGATTAGAGAGAGAGACAAATAAGATATGGAATGCTAGAGAGAGAGAAAGAGAGAGAGAGATTAGAAGTATGGAGGGGGGGGGGAGAGAGAGAAATTTTGACTTATGATAGAAGGTTATTCAAAAATTAAAAAAACCTGCAACCTATTAAAATATTTTAAAATTGTACACATGTCATTTTTTTAGAGGATGACTAAGATTAGTCACCTACGATTGTGACTAATCATAGAACTCCCCAACTAAGTAACCCAATACATGTATCACAAATGTGTGTTATCGCGTAAAAAGGTTGCGTATAAATGAAGAGAGAGAGAGTAAGCAACCTTTCAACTGACAATGAATTAGTTGTAGAAACACAAGTTAAATATCTATGAGCCTGTTTGAATGAACTTAAAAACAATATTTTTCGAATGGTGATTTTTCGGACGGGATCCCCTATCCCAAAGCGATGCCCCATCTCATGCCCCATACTCTAGATTCGTGACACGTGTAAATCTTCAAGATTTACTTAACGACATATTTTTTAGTTATGTTAATTAGATTTTTACATGATAGCCTTTTTTTAAGCCAAGCAATTGCATTTGAATACAGTAATTAAAAGTATTTTAAAAAGTGCTTTCATTTGAAGCTACTACAGTGTAGTTTTAAAAAAAAAGCTCTCTTTGGCTTTTTTTTTTCTAACTTCGTTTAAAAAAAAAATCCACCCAAACACCATCTTTTTTCTCTAAAGTGTCTTTTCCTTTTTCAAAAATAAGTATTTCTTCTCTGAAAAATATCCATTCAGACAGGGCTCTATATCACTAACAGGTTTGTTTTAGGTAAAGAGTGTGAAATTCTTGTCTAACTAATAAATTTTCCTGATTTCTTGAAAGTTTGAACTACTTGCTCAATAATTACACATGACACTGTTGGAAAATTTCTTGAATACACGTTTCCCACTTAATACTCTAAAATTAAGCAATTAGGCAATCACCATATACAATAATGACAACTTTACAAAAAAAATTACCAAAGAACACAACAAAATCATAAAGGAAACACGTGAAAGACCCTAAAAGCCAACCCTAATCAAATACATCGGATATTTTAATCAAATAATAGAAATTCATATGCAGACACAAACAAAACAGTAAGGAACAGTGACAATTTTGAAATGCCAAGTTGATTAAATGACGATCACATAAATCACCAATATATTCAAAGAATGATAGTCCAACTACTAGAACAGCAAACACCCGAAACAAACATTATCCAATCAAACCTCATTGGTTGACAAATAGCAAGCCAAGGGGAGTATATTGATGTGTTAAATTTTCCGCCTCTAGTTTATATTTTTCATGTTAAAATTTCTTTTTAAGTGAATTAATGATGTATTACAATTTAAACCGGTTAGTGTATATATGGGATCCAAAATTGGGTGTATAAAAAAATTTTCCGAAAGTGTAAAGACTTCAAGAAATTATAGGTCATTTTTATGTATTTCAACTAACCCCGCTAAATGTAAATTTGTATAAATACTAGTTAAGATTAATTAAGAGGAGTTGTTACAGACATTGAAAATAAAAGATACTTCTTTTGGCAGGATTAAGACCCAAGTTTCTTTCAAAAGTTACTTAGAAAATATTTAATTAATGGCTACCTAAATTTGATGCCTCAACATAGATTACCCTAGGATTTGAAAATTTCAGATTCCTAAACAAATTGCAATAGATAAATTAGTATGACAGGCTGGCTATTATGATTGCACCAATCTCCATTAACACTGATTACAAATTAAACTTTCTTAATTGTTACTCGAAGAAGGCAAAACGTTGGTCGTTACAAATTATAATAGCCCCGTTGGAGTTGGATTGTCATATGCTGAATACATTTTGAAACATAAAATAACTACTGTCTTTTCGCTATAGTGGAAAAAAATAAATGTAAAAATACTAAAAATTTCCTAAAATCAAGTTTTGTTATATGTGTGTGTGTGTGTGTGTGTGTGTGTGTGTGTGTAAAAAATTTCCCAAATATTTCTCACACACTGATGGGCTAGCTCGGGTGAAAAAGCTCAATTCTTCACGAACTAGATGGAAATTTAGCACATATCTATGTCTCTGTTAATCTGTGTATGTGTGTATATATATATGTATATATATGTGTGTGTGTGTGTGTGTGTGTGTGTGGTCATTGCAAGTGAATCATTTACAGCGAGAATTTTTCGGTTTGTGAGTGAAATCACTGAATCTGAATGAAGGCAGATTTTCTTGGAGCTGAGTTTCTTGATACAAAACGGGCTCCAAATAGTTGTAGAAACCTATCTGTTGAGTGGGCTTAAACAAACCCAATTCATCTCTCTCTCTCTCTCTCTCTCGTTGAGAAAAAAACTAATTTTGTCCATCTAAAGAGTAATTATTTTAATTAGTAATATTGACATATTCCATGCATGTATATAATAAAAAGATAATATAAATTAACGATAGATTAAATTTTTTGTAATATCTATACTATCACAATATATGTAAAAATAGAATAACTTAAACTAAAAAAAAAGAAAATAATTACAAAGAAAGTAAAAAAAAAATGATATTGAAGAGTATTGTAAGATAAAAGAGGAGAGAGAGGGAGAGGGAGAGAGTAAAAGAAATGCGGAAGATGAAAGAAGAGAGAGGAGATAAAAAGTCAAAAGAAAAAAAAACAGATCAAAAAAATTGATAGATCAAAAATAATTACTAAATGGAGTTCAATCTTTATATAATAGCATAGATGACCCATAATGTTATTTGGGTGCCCATGATATATATATATATATATATATATGATGCGGTCCGAATCTGGTTCAACCACGTGTCGGGGTGAGTTGTACTCTGGGGTGTTCCTGCTGGTGGTCCACCCGCTAAAGAGGGAGGAACGCACCTGAGACTAGCCGGTTTTGCCCAGGCGTAGGCTCTCCGACGCTCAAGTCAGTGGACGGTTAAAAAAGAAGATGAACAGTAACAGAGATGTATATCATTCACAAGGTAGTGTGTCACCCTTAGGTGGAGAGCTATTGGGGGCTATTATATGAGAGTGAGGAGCCTGGATGTGACATGTTTGGTGGGATCTCGTCCTTTCGGCACTGTAGCTGCTCTAATATGTGCCTTTTGTCCCCCTTTTTTAATCCTTTTGGCGGCTGTCCTCTCTCTTCATTAATAAGGGGTCTTTCTCGGCAATAAATGGGTATCTTGGGCATTTATGACCAAAGATTGTATTTATGACTTGGCATTTAATGCGTCCACGTCTGATGGCATGGTCCCATGTGCCGCTGGGATGCGTTTAGGTGGCGGTGAGCTGCATCTGGTAGGGGTCACCAGCTGTACTTGCACTACTAGAAAAAGAGCAAATAGCAACGGATTAGCAACGGTTTTCGATGAAAAAAAATTTTGAGCTTTAGCCACGGATTACCCGTGGCTGATTTAGCCACGGCCAAGCCGTGGCTAAATGTCGTGGCTAAATTTGGCGCCAGTTTTGCCGCCAATGGTTAGCCACGGCTTGGCCACGGCCTAGCCGTGGCTAATTTGGCCACGGCCAGACCGTGGCTAAGCCGTGGCCCTTAGCCACGGTCTAGCCACAGCCAGGCCGTGGCTAAGGGCCATGTCTAGAAAAAAGTGGCCAAAGTTGGCCACGGTTTGCCCGTGGCTATTAGCCACGGCTTGGCCGTGGCTAAGCCCAGCCGTGGCTAAAAAGCCGTGGCGAAGGTTAGCCACGCCACTTTTAGCCACGGAAAAAATCTGTGGCTAATCCGTGGCCAATCCGTGGCTAATATCCTTGGCCACGGATTTTTTGCCAAATCCGTGGCTAAAATCCGTGGCTAAATGCCTTTTTTCTAGTAGTGTTGTCCCATCTGGACGCTCAATCTTGCAGCAGCTAAGTGAGGGATTTAGCCCTCGATAGGAGCACCGTCGAGGGCGGCTTCCTCATTCGAGGGCACCCTGAGTAGCATGTGACGTCTTGTAGGTTCCTCGAGGGAAAGAGGTTAGATGGTGGCCCTTCGAGGGCCTTCGTACCTCGAGAGCGGTAATCCCATACTTAGCGAGTTTGTGGATTTTGGAGCTTGTAGTGACGTGGCGTGGTGGGTGGCACCTAACTCATCAATATATATATATATATATATATATTATTTTTCATATAGATCTAAAAAAGCGGTAATTACATATTGCATTTCACCCATCATATTTATCACTAGGAGAATGGGACATAATCTAATAATATTTAACATATATATTTGAACATTATTTTTAGGGTAAATATTAAATTTCTGACAAGTAAAAAGATTTAATTTAAAACAAAATGAAATTGTATGCTCAGAAAGTAAATAAAATGAGACAATATAAAAACATGGGTTGGAATTTGGATAGAAGTTAGAAGCATACAAATATGTTGAATATGAAGAGAGGAGAGAGATGAGAATATAAAGAGAAATAGAAAAATAAAAGGTGGAAGAAAATGAGAGCGAATGCTGCGCATGCAAAAATGCTTTTTCTTTTCCTTTTTTAATAAATTGATTAAAATTTCATTGAACGAATATCAACTATCAATCAAGACCAACAATTGTTACAATTATCAATAAATCACCACCTTCAACTATCAATTAATGACGGTGGACCTATAACCCCAATAATTTGAACTTAGCACCATTGAAGTTCTTGGAATTGAACTTTCCACACCCACCCACCCACCCCACACCCATCCTTGGGTGAGTGTTTGTTTGTGTATCTTTTTGGTTGACATGCATATGGTGTCTTGAGTTATTATATATACTAGTGCATTGGACACACTCAATGCGTGTGCAAAACAAAAATAAAAATAAAAATATATTTGAGTTAATTTCATTTTTAGTCCCATAGAAAATATCCAATTGCACATTTAGTCCCATTAGATTCATTTTGCCCCATTTAGTCCAATAAGAGTGATTTTTACGCCACATTAGTCCCACCAATTGATTTTTCGATCTGCAATTTTTAAAATTGTTGACATATCTAGCAAAGTAGACCAGGTGGCATTAATCATTGTTGACATAAGAAAAAAATGCTGAGATGACATTTTCCAACATTTTTTTTTTTGCACATGTGGTACCTGACATGACAATAACAATGCACCCAATTCATTTAAAATATAAAATATAATTTAAATAATATATATAACTAAATAATATAAAATTTATGTAATAAGAAAAATGAATGTTAAAAATAAAAATATAATTTAGAATTTAAAACATATATATAGAAGAAAATTGATATATAAAAATAGTATATATATAATACATCTAATGTCCTAATACATGATATAAATATAAAAAAAATAAATATATAATATAATATATGAAAAATTGAAAACAATTATAAAATATGTGTATTAGAAAACAAATATTCAATAAAATATAATAATTAAAATTCAATAATATTCAGGATTTTAGTGAATATCAAATCATCACCGTTTGGCCATTTGAAGTAGGCTTCCTCGATGAATGCAAAAATGTTGAACATATGACAATGTTTGAAACCCGAACCAAACCTGCCAGTTCAATTGGTTCGATCGGGAACCGAAAGCCTATTCGATCCGGTTGATCCCAAAAAACCACCCTCCAATTGACCCAATGTAAACCAGCCTGAACCGGTTAATAATCAATTTAACCGATGATAGTTCAACCACTTGAACTAGTGGGCCGTTGTTTTCTTTTTTTAAAAGAAAAAAAATCTTATTTGCCAAACAAATTACAAGATATTTCTATAGAATACAAGACCAATAAAAACCTTGATTTTTTGGTACGTTTTCTCTCTCTGCTTCATTTTTAAATTAAAAAGAAAAAAAGAAATTACTCCTTAATGATCGATCAAAGAAGCTTTTTTTTTAAAATTTTTGCTATAACTCATTTTTCTTGTTAAATTTCTCGTAATTAGTTAAATATTCTCAAGTTAGAACCCAGGCCTAAGTATATAAAGTGCTTTGGCAAAAAAAATCACATTTGTATCTTGTCTGATGTACAATTACGAAAATAGACAATTTTGTTTTAAATACATTCTTAATTTACTAATGGCAACTGCTTGATTTCGTTGTGTCCTTCAGCAAATTTTTGATTCCTACAAAAAGATGTAAACCTAATTTTTTTAACTTAAGTTTCAAAATACTCAAAAGTGTTTTTCCCCCCTTAAAATTGCATAACTCCAATGCAATCAAGTTACTTAGCACAAATGAATATAAATAATAATAATTTGAATTTGTTAAAATTTGTTATTACAACTACAAGCTATGGTGAAGTCAATAATCTTTTGAAACAACAAAGAAATTAACTCATCGATAAAAATGATGATTGAATATTTTTGTCCTGTAATAGATTTTGAAAGATGATTTCATTGATTAGAACTTTGTGACTAGAAATACTTGTAAACTTGGATAACGGAGCAGAGGCGGAGCTTTTAGTGGACAAGGGGAGCCATTGCTCCCCCAAGGCTTAAAATTTTCCCAATTACCTACTTGAATGTATAGATATGTATATATAATTGGGGCCACCAAACAATGTTAATTGTCCATTATATTGGGTTGCAAATAAAAAAATTAGCCCACTAAATATAACTAATAATATGGGCCAACTAATAGATTAATAAAAGATGTAAAAATTTAATGATAGTCCAACTAATAAATTGATATAAAAGTGACAACTCAATACGTGGCCTAACGAATAACTAAACATAACAAATGAATTCTTGGGCCCAACAAAAAATTGATTGAATAAGTAATTGAATGACCCAATTAATAAATATTTTCTTGGTTGCAATAAATAAGCAGTTGCAAGAGTTGAATCACAAGTTTAGTGAGGAAGCAATGGAGCTTTTAATCTTAAGCTTAACTTTAGTTCCTAAGGATGGTTATAAAGGTTTTAATGTTGATGACATATGCACACTTGTGAACAAATTTTATCCTGTGGATTTTAGTAATCAAGATAAGATTAGTTTGAGATTTCAGCTTCAACATTTCATTCTTGGTGTTTCTACCAATTCAGTTTTCAAGGACTTGTCAAGTATGAGTGAATTGTGTACAGTCTTAGCGAAGACAAGAAAATCAAACACATTTTACTTGATTGACCAATTGATTCGTCTCATTTTAACTCTTCCGGTCTCTACAGCTACTACAAAAAGATCATTTTCAACAATGAAGATTATCAAGACAAGGCTACGCAATAAAATGGAAAATGAATTTCTTGTAGACAACATGGTGATATACATTGAAAAGGAAATAACTGAAAGCTTTAGTTTTGATTCAATAATCAACGATTTCAAATCCATGAAAGGACGAAGAGCAGCACTTTAGATAGAAATAATTTATAATTTCTCATTACTTTGTATGATATGTTATGATATGCTTATAATATGCGTTGTATAAGTTTTAAAAAAAAATTACACTCAGTTACTTTGACCCCCCCCAAAAATTTTGATCAAGCTTTGCCACTGTGACGGAGTTTGTTATCCGGTTTGATTAATATTTTTTGAATTTGGGTGAGTGTTTGATATGAAATGATATTTTCTTAATAGAAATTTCAAAAAATTATGATTATTTGAAAACTTTCTTTTAATGTTTAATTTTCTTTATATATTAATTGTACTATTTTTTATTAATATCTATAACATCTTATCTATATATATAATATTAAATATATTTTATAATTTATTATAACATCACACCTATCAAATCAATGGTTGAACCAATCAAACTGGTTAAACCAATAACCAGTAAGACGGTTGATTTTATGTTATAAAGAACATTGCTATACAGAAACAGGAAACATCTTCCCTTTGATCTGCACGAGCAATAAACAAAACTTACTTTTGCATTTTCGAGCAACAACGACTAGAAATTGGAGTAACTAATATTAAATGCTCAACAGCCAGCCCGTGATACTAGTTAATTTATCTTTTGCTTTTTGTCTAGTGATGTGTGTTTTTTAAAATCCTAGGATAATGTATACGAAAGCATTCGAAATACTGATTTATCTATTGCAATTTGCATAGGAATCTGAACTTTTGAATCCTAGGATCATCTTTACCAAAAGCATCAACTTTGAAGCCATTAATTAAATATTTTCTCAGTCTACAACATGTGACTATGTCGACATAAATTTCGGTTTGAGCCCTGCTAAAACAAACACTTCAATTTCATTTTCACATGCCAAAGCTTTGGTTTTCTTGCAAATCTTATAGTTGCTATTCCACTTTCACCTGCTTTCTCTAGTCTTGCTTCACATTTTTGAACTTAAGTTTACAGATATGGCGGCTTATGCGGCTCTAGTTTCTCTTATGCATATTATAGACCAAATTGAGAACCATCCTCGCCCTCCAATTTCTCTTGACAAAAAACAAGTTGAATCTCTCACCGTAAAGATCACATTCTTGCAGGATTTTCTTGAAGTTAACAATTTCCATGGTGACAACCAAGAAGTAGAACAATTGCAGAGTCACATTAGGGATGCAGCTTCTGCGGTAGAGGATATAATCGAATCCCATATCATGGATCAAATTCTTGCTCGATCCACAAGTACTCATGATGAAGATAATGGTGGTTCTGCCGAGTTCTTCCAAGATCTGCAGAAAGCGATAGAGGACATCGATTTTATCATGAAAGATGCCCTGAAGATTAAAGACGAGATGGGAATAATTCAAGATAAGCTTCAAAGAATTAATACAACATCTGCCGTTTCATCAAAATCTTCTTCAAAGGAGCAAAAAACCATGGTGGGTTTTGGTGATGTCTTAATTGAAGTCTTGGATAAGCTCACCGGACAACAATGCAATCGCCGGATCATTCCAATTGTTGGAATGGGCGGCATTGGTAAGACCATGCTTGTTAGAAATGTTTTTGAAAATTCTCTCATAGTTCAACACTTTGATGTTCGTTATTGGGTTACCATATCTCAAGAGTACAGTGTGAAAAAAATTCTCTTGGAAATTCTTGATCAAAGAACCCAAGAAAATAAGGATAGCTTGAGTGAAAAGAGTGAAGAAGATTTAGGCTTGCAGTTACACAAAAGTTTGTCAGGTAGAAGGTATTTGATTATAATAGATGATATGTGGATTATTGATACATGGGACAAAGTAAAGTTTTACTTTCCAGATAACAACAATGGAAGCAAAATTATTATAACCACTAGGTTATCAACGTTGGCTTTGGATTTAGTTGGCACCCATGGCCTCATGATGAGTTTCCTAGATGAACATGAAAGTTGGAATCTACTGTGTAAAAGTGTGTTTGGAGAGAAAGGTTGCCCACTTGAATTGGAGGGAATTGGAAGGAAGATTGCACAAAATTGCAAAGGACTTCCTTTGTCAATTGTTGTGATTGGAGGACTCTTAGCAAAGTCCAAACAGACACCAGAGTATTGGGAATATATTGCGGATAATTTAAATTCTATTGTAAATTTTGAGGAAAATGAGCGGTGCTTAAAAATATTACAAACGAGTTATAACCAGTTACCAATTCATTAAGCTATGTTTTCTCTACATGGGAACTTTTCCTGAAGACAATAGAATTTATGTCTCCACACTCATCAAACAATGGGTTTGTGAAGGATTTTTAAAACCAATTAGAGCCAAAAGCTTGGAGGAAACTGCTGAGGAGTTCTTGATGGATCTTATTGATAGGAACCGTATTATGGTCAGTGAGCGTGGAGCTTCTGGAAAAATAAAGTTTTGCAGCATCCATGACCTCTTGAGGGACCTATGTTTAAGAGAAGCTTGGAAAGAAAAGTTTTTTTGGATCCCAAGCTCGTTTGGTCTTAATATTTCACATGATGAATGCATAAAATCCCAAAGGCGCATTACTATTCACAAAAGTACATTTAAGGAGGAGCATTTTGATAACTTGAAATCTGCGTCAAGTACTCGTTCTTTGATATGCTCTTTTCAGGCAGAGTTACCATTCCTTGAGTTTCGATTGTTGAGGGTAATGCAAATGGGTTACTGTTATTTATACGACCAACCAATCGAAAAATTAAGCTTAGAAGCAATTTTCAATTGTTTAACTTGCGATACCTTGCATGCCATCATTTGAATATAAATTCTATATTTCCTTCTTCCGTCTACCTCATTTGGAATCTACATACGTTAATTTTGGAGGATGATCATATGAGAAGTCTTGCACGACCAGCTGAAATTTGGAAAATGCCCCAACTTAGACATGTTAAGTTCCCTTATTGGCCTCTTTCAGATCCTCCCATTAGCCAAATGGATGCTCAAGATGACATTGTCATGAAGAACCTCCAAACGCTCAAGGGAATAGTAGATTTAAGGTTTGGTGATGGGGTGGTCAAGAGAATCTCAAATGTCAAGAAGTTGTCAATAAATTATATGGAATTTAAATGGGACTATGAGGTGGCATCACAATATTGTCTATACAATCTTGGTCGTCTACATAAACTCGAGTCACTTGGTTTCTACCACTGGTATGGAACGCCAAGTCGAAGTAATTTGCTCATAAACCTTATCTTTCCGCATGCACTCAAAAAGTTGACTTTATACAGAACCTTTCTTAATTGGGAAGACATGAGTACAAAGATAGGTGTGTTGCCATTTCTTCAAGTGCTCAAATTGACAATGTGGGCCTTCAGTGGACCAAAGTGGGAAACTGTTGAAGGGCAATTCCTGAGCCTAAAGTACCTGCTAATTAGCTCTTGTAGTGGTCCAAGTTACTGGATCACGGACACCACCCACTTTCCATGCCTTAAGCAGCTTGTTCTTCGAAGAGTATCCTACTTTGAGGCTATCCCTTCGGTCATTGGAGAAATACCAACACTTCAATCAAGTCAGGTGGAAAGGTGTTACGATTCTGTAGTCATTTCAGCTAAACAAATACTGGAGGAACAAGAGGAACTTGGGAATGATGGCCTCCAAGTTAGAGTTTTATTATGGAACGAGAATCCTCAACTGCAGAGCTTGGCAAGTCACAACTTTCATGTTGCTGTACATAGTGATGATGATGATGATGACTAATAAATCTGGCAAGTTTTCATCCTTTGTTTCAACTTGGTGAGGTTTTCTAGGTATCTCTACTTTCTTTGTTTTCTTTTTAATTTCTCTAATTTTCGTAACTACAGCTTCTTTGAAGCGGGGGAGATTGTACTTTCAACAAGTGTTTAAGTTCTATCAATAATCTGAATACATAAAGTTGAGTTAGTCGAACAATACTTTCTGCTGAACTTTGTTGCATGATTGCTGCAGATTGTAGCACAGAGTTTCTGCACAAATTTGACAGCAAGGCACAAAAATTTTACGCGGTTCTGTGGCTGCTTGAAATTTTCCCGAGCTTTCGCCAAAGTGATTATGTCATCTGGAGTGCCATTTTACTTGCTAGAGAAAACTTTCGGACAATCTAGCTAGTTCACAACATAAGGTTATTATTGTGTACATCTCCTTTTCCTCTACTTTGATTATGCTTTGATTGCAAAATAGAATAGTTAAAAATTGTTCAGTTGTAGTCAATACTGTATTGGTTCATTTTTAGCTGTGAGTTTGATGGAATTATAGAGGATAGAGATGGTAGCTTATATATGTGCAGCCACTTTGAATATGTATTGGTTGCAATACTTTGAATTCGTTATGAGTTCTTCTCTAGTAAGTACAATGGCAGTCCAGGTGAATCCTTTATGTTAGCTTGGTGGAAAGGGTGGTTCACGACTATATATGAGGTAATGCGTTTTGAATCTTAGCAATTTAATTATTGCTTTATTGTACAGTAGTTTTCATCTGCACATTACTACCATCGTGTTTGATAATTAATAATAATCGAATTCAATCTTGATCTAAAAGAATATATATATATATATATAATTGATATATTGAAATGAAATAAATTCCTCCTCCTTAAAAAAAATTTGTTTAATGCCTTGGCGGGATATCGGCTCTGGAAAATGATTAATATAACGGTTTGTTCTTTGTTTAAAAATATTGAAATAATTGATTGCAATATGTCAAATTGCTTTCAATATGAGAAAGATAATAGCAATAGTCAAATCGCTTTTTATTTAAACATTATAACATTTTCATTTATATAAAATATCAGTTTGAATAAATTTGTTACATAATGATTTTACATCTTATTACCCATGTTTTCCCTTCTTATGAGTTATGACCTGATTTAGACTTGTACTGAAAGGGGCCCGATTAATTGAAAAATATAAGGATTAGGCCCTCAAAATTGCTGTAGTATATTACCAAATATATTTTAGTTTTCAATTTGTGGCACAGCACAGCTAAAGAGTATATTAGCGAAAAATTCCATGCATTGATATTAAATTTTGGGGAAAAAAATGTAATTTTAGGACACTAACTTTGTACAATTTCACATTTAGGATATACAAAATTTGGGGTGACAAATATGATATAAAAAGTTTCGAAAATTTTGCAATATTAGGACTTTAGTTGGAAATTGACAAGCCATCATCGGAAATTGCTTATGTGACTATTAATTTGAGGATTTGGCACACATAGCCAATGACATGGACTTTAAAATGAACATTTTGAAGCCAACTAGATTAAATTAATAAGGGAAAATGAAATCAAAACAAATGAATATAAATTAATTTGAAATAAAATTGACGTGGCCGAATCTGCCTTGGCCACGCAGTGCGCCAATTCAGTTCACACGTCGACTCCAGCTCAGCGCAAACTCCCAATCTCGGATCACCACGTGTCAGGCCTAATCCGATCAGGCTCTAGTTTCTGTCATGTCGGCCAGGTTCCATCAGAAGCCATCATGTCTCCTCGGCTTATCGATCCCATCCCGTCCTCGGAGTCATTACCATGACATTCGTCTTCAGCAACGGATGTACCCGACGCGCCCACGGCGCGTGTCAAGGAGCACTCCTATAGCTAACAACAGGGCTGGGCCAGCCTAATCCTAGTCCGGCCCACCTGCTTCTAATTATTATAAATAGTATAACGGCACTGTTCATGGGGTAAGAACATTTTTAATCCACTATTACGCCCATTATTACCTTCCGACTGTCTACTCGAATACTGACTTGAGCGTCGGAGGGTCTTCGCCAGAGACACTTCCGGCTAGCCTCACGTGTATTCCATCCTTGTAGAATATAACCCGACCAGCTTTCATACTCTCCTGATCGGACCTTGGATCAAACTTGGACGTCCATACTCGGACCATACCTTTGATCGGAGTAACGTGCCCCGCGAACCAAATCCGACCACATAAAAAAAAAATAAAAAAATAAATTTTAATATATATTCACAAATATAAATATGAAAATTGATATCTATAATATAAAAATATTTAATTTCTAAAAGTTGTAGTATTTACACAAACACACACACACTAGTATATATAAATATAAAAAGTAGTTATTCTAACAAAAATAGACCCCCACCCCCCACCCCCAAAATCAGATTTCACGTTAAAAAATACACACACTCAACACACTTTCACACACAAAGGTCAAACTTTGAAAATGGGATTGAATTCTTAAATTGAACACATGACCATGTTGCCCATCATGTGAGAAAAAACTTGTCGAAGGCGGTGAAACCACCGTGTCACCCCATTGCACGGAGATTGCACTGCTTACGGCAATTTTTTCTTGAATTTTTCTCCATAAATTTGTTCCTCACATCATGGGTAATTAGCAATGTATTTATTTTGAGATTCTGATCTCGTTTTGAGAGTGTATATTTGTGTGTGTGTGTGTGTGTGTTTTTACGTGTCTGTAGGTCGGTTTGGAGTGGGTTTTTACGGGGGTTGGGTGTGGGGTTGGGTGGGGGGTGCGGGGGGAGGGGCTATGAGCTAGGTGAGAGGAGGGGTGGGTGGGTTGGAGCTGGTAAGTGGTTGGGGTTTAATTATTTTTTTAATTTACATTTTATATTTTTATATTTATTATATTGATTTTCTCACTTATATTATATGTTTAATATTATATGTATACGATAATTTTTCATATGTTGTTATTGTTGTGATTTCTATTTGCTTTAATTTCATTTTCCTCTTTATTATTTTTAATTTCATAAAAATATTTTATTTTTTTCTAAATTCATTAAGTATAGATTTATGTATTTTTTAATCCAGTTGGCTCCATGTGTTCCCTTCAAAATCCACATTATTGGCCACACCTACAAAATGTCCAAATTCATAGCCACTTAAGCAATGTTTTCGGTGATGATGTGGCAATTTTTGGCTAAAATTGCCACTCTGATGGCCAAAATTCTAAAATTACAAATTTTTCAAAAATTTTTATGTCACATTTGTCAACCCAAAATTTACATATCCTAAATGTGCAACTAGATATATCAAATTAGTGTCATAAAATTACAATTTTTCCTATAATTTTGCGCAAAAAAAATTGATCAATTTTCATTTTTAAAAAATTTTGGTTTTCAATTTTTGACTACAGAAAAACTAAAAACCAATTTTATTTTATTGAAAAATATAATAATTATTATTATTATTATAATACATCTAGTATGAATATTATTATTATTAATGTATAGCATTATTACCATGTAGTTATAGTGAGTCATATTTCTAATTCACATGACAAATTTCATTTGAATACATATTAATAATAAACCATATTCATGTTTTACATTAACAATAAAAACATTTAGCATTATTCAAACTATAGGGCCGAGTGCAAAGCAACCTGCGATATATATATTTTTTTTGGTTATTCAACCAGCGATATTATTCCCTACAGAAACTGCTACACACACACACACAAATCCTTTTTTTTTTTTTTTTTGTTCGGCATGGTTTCGAATTCTTCAGTTAAAATCAAAATCGAACTAAATTTTTTGTAACTAAAATCGAACCGAACAGAATGATTTCCTATTCTCTACTTTGCAAAATCCAAAAATTTGGTTAATCGAACCGAAAAAACTGAATGCACACCTCCAGCAGAAAACTCTGTGCTAGAAGACTCGGCAAAACTCAACAAATTAAATTTAATTTATTGCTAGAAAATAATGTTGGGTTTTTCTCTAATTTAGTGGTCTCACATATTAATTTATTATACATGGTCTGCTATCTCATTAAAAAGAGCCTAATTATGTGATCCATTAAGAATTAAATTCAATGGACTAATAGAAATATTACATTGAGTATGGGTCTTTCATGTGTAGAAGCCCGATCACACTTTAATTATGTTTGATGGATCCATAATTAAAGTGTGATACATAAAGTATATTAGGGTGTGGTCCCTAAGCCAGAATATAACGACATCTTTCTTTTTATCCCATCTAAGAGAAAGAATATAGAAAAGTTGCGCCTTTTTTTCTTGGCTTAGAAGATCACCAATCCTAGGTCCACTTATCTTCCGTATCTCTAATTGATCAAGGTTAGTGATTATGATTTAAGCATTATTTGGTTATTTACATGAGATAATGTGTATGAACGATTCATAGCAATCTTATTTTATTGGTTCGTATTATGGATTATTCTATTTGAATCCATATTTATTTAACTTTTCAACAAGTGGTATCAAAATAAGACTAGATAAATAATCAAATATGTTTTAGATTTATTCGGTTGTACTTTTATGTTTTGAGCATGCTCTAGTTAATTTTACAATATATATATATATACAATGGATATATATTGTGAATGTATGTTCATATTCATAAATCTTATTTGATTTCATGTCATTATGTGATCTTGAAAATTAAAATCCATCCATTAAGTATTTTGGATGATTTTTTTTTTTTTTTCAGTTGTGGCTCACGAGCTACCTCGGCCTCAATTGATAGAAGGTGTACCACATGTCTGTGCAATACTCCGATCCAATATCACCTATAGCCAACTCTGACTGCAAATAAATTTGGATCCAACGGATAGGATAGCGCAGAAGAATTTGACCGCAAATCCTACTGTTAGTCCGTTTCACCCAACAATCTCCTCCCACACATCCCTAGATCCAAACTTTCCAAGGAGATCCTCAAGGGTGATGATCATAACAGAATGGAACAGATATAACTCACAAATCTAAAATGATGCAATTGATACATACATATGTATATATGTATATATTTGTACAAACTTACATAGTACGGAGGAGTAATATACATTAAAATATAATAACTGAAAATAAAAGATAATATCAAAATAATATCCTAAAATGCAAGTATAACTAATGGGTAAGAAAAATAATAAAGAACATAAAAATCATTTCAGGTTGGTCATACAAGAATATTTACTATATATAGTTTAATGCCTCAACAAGAAAAAAATGTTAGCTTAGCCCGTGGCTAAGCTTTAGTGACAGAATGGCTATGGATTTTCCGTGGCTATTGCTCTATGTTTTTTATATACTACAGAAAATCCGTGGCTAAATAAAACCATAGCTAGCTAAAAATAGTAGCTATGGTATGGACCCCAACACCCTAGGTCCGCAAATGTTGAGTGTACAAGAACTATATTTTCTTGCACTTATTCCGATTTAAACCTTTAACCTCTTGGTTTAGATTAGACTATCTAACAACTACACCACTTTACTCCTTTGTCCATGGATTAGTTTTAATTATACTTATCATATATTTGTATGATATTCTACATTTAAATTATTTAAATAAATTTTATTTATTTTATCAATTTTGGTAATTTATTAGTTTTACATTTACTTTTCACTTTATCACTAATTCAATAAAAACAAACCCAAATAATCACTATTGTGACTTTACACAACAAGATAATAAGATTAGTAATGTAAAATTATTGAAATAATACTACTAGAAAACAAGAATTTAGCTATGAAATTAGCCACGGATTTTACTAAAAATCCGTGGCTAAAAAAATTAGCCACAGATTTGGCCAATGAAAAAATTCGTAGCTAAATGTGGTGTGGCTAAGCTTAGCCAAGGAAAATTGCCATAGATATTTGGCCACAGATTTTTCTGTGGCCAAGCCTTTTTTTTTTTTTCAGGTAATATTAAAAAATAGCCACGGATTTTTAAAAAAAAAATTTAAAAATTAATTTAGCCATGGAAAAACTCCGTGGCTAATATTTATTATTATATTAAAGATAAAACTCCGCGACAAAATAATAATGGCACAAATATAAATTCAATGACTTTCGAGAGAGGCCTCTGACCCAAAATGGTGTTTTGGTGATTTTTGTTATCAAAAAGTTCTTTTTCTCTAATTTTTCAAATAAGAGGGGTACATTTATAGTTTTTATAGTTTATGAGGGGTTTAGATGTAATTAACCATAATTTTAAAACCCAGAACATTCAAAATTGGTGTAATTATGTAAAAGTCAACTGATGATATGGATACAAGCTAGCAAGGATTATACATGGTTTAGGGGTTTGATTTATCATGGTTGATATAATGGGTAGGATTGAAATATCCATAATTTAATAAAGGCTAAAGTAGAAGTGAGGACATTGTATCACACGAGATTGGTAATCTAACAAATGTGTCACACACCTTGGGCCTTTACATATTTATGGGCCTAATATTTGACAACCAAATAAAAAATTAATCGGGTAAACATTTGATTCAAATCCTACCCACATTGAATAAACTACTATTAAAGTAAAAACACTACCCACATTAATATGATTCAAACCCTTGATGTCTTACTAATACGAATACCACCACCTTTCTATATATTAATATACAAATATGGTATTGACTATTATCTTTACAAACACTGCCTAAATGATTAAGGAAATAATTTATAAAATTGAAACGGAGAACAATTTTTTTCTTTTTTTTTTGTTTGAAGAAATCTTGATTTTGTTAAATGGCAATGGTCTGAGCCCGATCCACATAAATGGGCCCAAGCCCGAACATAGGGGCCCCAAAAAGAGACGCTCGCCAGATCTAGAAATATAAAAAACAAAACAAAAAAAAGATCCCAAAAATTCAATTCAAATTCTCCCTCTCCCCCCTTCCAACGGCTAACTCACTATCTCCCCTCTACTGTCCAATTCTTCTGTTTCTCTCTCTCTCTCTCCACGAAGCATAAATCTTTGTTCGCCCAATATCTCCATCTCTCTCCGAAATGAAGCATTTCATGATGCCTAGAAATCAAATCTTGAGAGAAAATCATGACACTGTTACAGCATCTCCAAACCCTAAATCGAAGCCGACCACGCCGAACCCTGGCAGTCGGAAGCTCAAATCCAGTAAAGAGAATGCTCCGCCGCCGCCGGCATCAGATCCAAACTCCATGATACCGTCTCCGGCGGCCAAGATGAAGAGTCCGCTTCCGCCGCGCCCGCCCCTCAAGCGCAAGCTTAGCGTCGAGTCTGTGGCAACCGAAAATTGTGCAGGGGCGGCAAATTCGTTAGATTCGGGTGTGAAGGTGAGCGTTTATTTTTTGAATCTCATTTTGTGAATGATAACTGTGTATTTTCTCGTGATATTGAATGAATTCACTTGCTTGACCGGAGAAACTCTGAATTTTTCTTGATGAGGTATCTTGGGTTCAGTAGTTGTATTTGTAATACTTCAGACTGTTATAGCATGAGGCATAATCTGTAAGTTTCAGTTAGGTTTACTTTGATGGTTAAACTCAAAGATACCCTAATAAAATTTCTCTATATAAGTGTAGCGCAATAATTGGATTTGTCTTCTAACAGCTGATTTTATTTGTTTATTTATTTATTTTTTCGTTTTGGTCTGAAATCATAACTCTACATGGAGTTGCTGCCTTGTTGTATTCTGTTTTACCCTAGTCCTTCTATCTGGACAAAATAAGAATGAAGATGAATTACATTTACATAAATTGTGTGAATACACTAAATTAGCTTTTTCTTTTGGTTGATTGTTGAATAATTTGTCTCAAATTGCAATCTGAACCGAAACATATGGTAGTCTGATATTACAGTTCAATCCCTGGAATAACTATGATTACCCTTTTTTTTTTCCTTTTTTTCTTTTCCTTTTTTGGTGGTACTTGCTCTTATCCAGATTAATTGTCCTGTTGAGATTTGAAAAAAAAATGCACGTATTTGAATAAAGTTAATGCTTTATATTTATATAAATAAAGATAAAAACTTTATGCATCATTGTGTGATCATATAGACGAAGTGAAGTTGAAACCTCTCAATGCGTTGAGATACTTATTATGTTTTCTTTTCTCTGATTAAATTTGTTTTGCTTAGTGGTATTACTATAAATCATGTCTTGAAGTGAATCTTTCTCTCGGCAGAGTTTGTTCACAAAGTTTTCCAGTATGTAACTGAACAAAATGCCACTATGCGAGCATGTATAATTTGGTATCGTGTAAGCTTATAATGTGTGCTTTACTACATAAATTAGGTAATAGTGCGTGTGAGGCCACCAATCGAGGAGGAAGAAGATGGAGGAAACGTAATTCAAAAAATTACAGAAGATTCTTTAACAATATCAGGGCAGACCTTTACGTTTGACTCCATTGCTGAAATTAACTCAAAACAGGCAAGATGCCCCTCCTATTGATCATTAGTCTCCTCTAAACAAACTGATAACATCAAAGGAAGGTAAAAGATGAAAAATATGTGAAACTTAACTCTCACTATATCCTTTTCAGATTGATATATTTGAGCTTGTTGGTGCACCGCTTGTCGAAAATTGTCTTGCTGGATTTAATAGCTCTGTCTTTGCGTACGGACAGGTATGTTCATTTCCACTTATGGTTTGTACTGTAGTACATTAGTAGGATTGTTTGTAGCAGCCTTGTATTCACACAGCACTGACACATAGAGCTGGGATCTATGAAATAATTCATTTAATGCACGTGCGCATTATCAGACCGGGAGTGGGAAGACATACACCATCTGGGGTGCATCCAACGCTTTGTTGGAGGAAGATCAGCAAGGCCTAGCTCCACGTGTATTTCGGAGACTCTTTGAACGGATTGATGAGGTGGCTTCTCAATTATTTTAGCTGGCTAAATTCATATTACAGGAGATACCACTCATAAGTTTTTTGCTTTGATCTAACATGTTTTATACCTTTTCCACGCAGGAGCAAGCCAAGCAAACTGACAGACAACTTGTGTATATGTGCCGTTGTTCTTTCCTCGAGGTAGGTGGCTATTAAATCTTTTATCCTCAGCTAACATTTCTTTTACTTGATTATCTTTTAATTACGTATGGTGAATACTTTGGGCATTCGTGTTTTCAGATCTACAATGAACAAATAACTGATTTATTGGATCCAAGTCAAAAGAATCTCCAGGTGAAACAAAAGCATGTACTTCATGGAATATTTTATTTGATTTCTGATTTCATTGGATAATATTTTTCGTTTTGTTTGACTTTCCATTCCAGATTAGAGAAGATGTCAAGAGTGGTGTTTATGTTGAAAACTTACGAGAGGAGTGTGTATCCTCTATGAAGGATGTTTCACAACTTCTAATTAAGGTTTGTTATGCTTTTCAGCCTTTTCATCTGACTAGTAATCTGCACTTCTGGATACTGGGAATATATGATTCAGGCGATTCTGGAGAATATTACTCATTTGGCTGACTTCTACTCTTTCAATTTTTCTAATAATCATTTTTCTGATCAGTTTTTCACTGACTCAGTAAAGTGCTATATCATTTACAGCTGGACACATCACAATAATACAATACGTATTATATATTCTTCTAGGTTTGAAGGAAAAGATAAGGAATTTCCAACAGTGTGTGCATATCTGCACAGCAAGCTGCTTAGAGAATGGGACAAATGAGCAGAGATTTTATCTAATTTACACTGTTTACCCTTTACATCAAGATCACTATGAAGAGTAAAACATTATTATTAATAGTTATGGAAACATGAAAAATGAGATCATTCAAATTTCTTCAATGAAATAGAAAATCAAAAATATTGAAGGAAGAGAGGCTAGCATGAATGCTAAGTGATAGCTCCTTTAATTCATAGATCATAACTCCTCTAATTGTTGGGATATAGTGGAGATAATCATGCATAAACCATCTTCTGAGTAGGCTGAGATTGATATGTCATTTCATGAATGCATGGTTCAGGATATGCCAAAATAAAGGAGAATTTGTTGGTTACCCCCTATGTTAACTTAAAATCTTAACCATTTCAGAATTTCACTGGTTCAGCTGTGTCTTACTGTTATTCTATTTGAGTTTTCCAATTGCCCTTGAGAATCATTTAGGTATTACGTCGTATAGGTTCTGGATATTCCATTTATTTCTTGTCATCAATTGTGCAGGGGTTGTCAAACCGAAGAACAGGTGCGACCTGTGTTAATGCTGAAAGTTCTCGTTCCCACAGCGTTTTCACGTGTGTGGTTGAATCACGTGGCAAGGTAATGGACTCCTTGACTTGAGATTATCAGTCTTACTCTTGGTCAATTAATGCAGTATGGTTATCTATCTCATATGTTGAATTTCTGAGAGTTGATGAACTAGCGTGAGCTTTGTCTGTGAATTCATCTTGCATGAAGGTGCACGTGCATGTGTGTATTGTTGTTTTGATGCTCAATTGTTACTTCACGATCTTCTGGTTAACCAGAATTTATCGAATCGTGTCTATTACAGAGTGCAGCTGATGGTTTAAGCCGCTTAAAAATGAGCAGAATCAATTTTGTTGACCTTGCTGGTTCTGAGAGGCAAAAGCAAACAGGTGCAGCTGGAGAACGTTTGAAGGAAGCAGGGAATATTAACCGTTCGCTTTCACAACTAGGGTATGGTTTTCGATATTGGTTTGCGGGCCATTGTCAAAGAACAATTTTATTTGATAAGATTCATAGTCAATTTTCATCATATAAACGGAAATGCTGTTCAGTGTTGGTCTGTTTTATTGAGCAAGGATGCAGCTGCCAATTATTATTTCGGCCTATGATACCTGTGGTATTGCCCTCATGATCAGTTCACAATTTAACTACCTTTATTTGACTTAGATGCTGTAATGAATTGAAATTTTTTGAGTAATATAACAGAATCAGAAATTAAGGATCCTCTAGTGGTTTTCATGTTTTTGTCTTATGACATGCGCTTGCTGCCATTCGACATATGAAGTTTCATGATGATCCACCTATGCTAAAATAATGCAATACAATTCGTCTGATAGTTGTCAATGGGAAACTTAAATATAAATTTAGAGTTGGTACCTGCGGGATCTGTTGGGAAAATTAAGATAATATACTCAACCATCATGCATAGAGTAACAAAGTGGTCGGGCTGTCTAAGATCTAGAACTTCTTCTCTTTTACATTTGCATGTCAAATTTGAACTGGATCCACCCTGAAAACATTTAGGTGAGGAAAGAGGATGGGAAAGGAAGCTGTATAGCGTTTCACATGTTTCTTTCACTTATTTATGTCCAAACTTCAGAATGCATGTATGTTGAGCTTTATAGTATATGTCCGTGGCTAATTCAATTATCTTTGAGATTTGCAGGAACTTGATAAATATTCTGGCAGAAGTTTCCCAAACAGGAAAACAAAGGCATATCCCATACCGAGATTCAAAATTGACCTTTTTGTTACAGGAATCTCTTGGGGGAAATGCAAAGTTGGCAATGATATGTGCCATTTCTCCATCTCCAAGGTAGTATGCAAAGCTTGTGTATGTTCAATTTGAGTTTCGAGAAGAAAAATAAATCTATTCTACCATATATCAGATAATTCGTACTAGTGGGATCTCCTCTTTGCTGCTTGGATCACAAATTAGAGATCCAAGTGTGGGTGGAGGCTGTAATAAGCTCTAAAGTTTCTTAATGACATAATTATTTCAATATTAAAGATTAAAGTAGGAGAATTTAGATGGCTGCTGTCTAACAAGAAAAAATGTTGTCAGTGTCGTAGTGGTAGTTGGCCATTCGGAGCAAATGTGGAGTGACAATATAGGACGGAAGGAAAAATTGAAATTTACAGTAGCGAATGCTCTTTTGTTGGTGGCAAATGATGAGACAGATTGGAGAAGGATAAAGACTTGAGATTGAGAGAGAGAGAGAGAGAGAGAGAGATGAATTTGTTCAAAGTCTGCTAATAGTGTCGACTAGAATGGAACTATGGTACTTAAAATAAAATTTTCCTCCACCATCACAAAGCAGTGACAGCAGTTTAATTGAATTTTCTAATATGATGTAAGGCACTCAAACGAGTTCAACACGATTCTGGTCCCATGCCTCCAGCACCAGACCCTGCATGCTGCTTCTTTGTGTGACTTTGATCCTTGTATGACTTCTAATGGAATTGTATTTTGCAGCTGTAAGAGCGAGACTCTCAGTACTTTAAGATTTGCCCAACGAGCTAAAGCAATCAAGAATAAAGCAATCATTAATGAAGAAATGCAGGATGATGTAAATGTCTTGAGAGAAGTGATTCGACAACTGAGGGATGAACTGCACCGAATGAAGGCCAACCATGATCAGACGCATGAGACTGGACCTTATGCGACTGGATGGAGTGCACGAAGAAGTTTGAATCTCCTGAGATTTAGCCTCAACCGGCCGATGATGTTACCTCATGTTGAGGATGATAGTGATGAAGAAATGGAGATAGTGGATACGGATGAGGCAATGCCGATAAACCATGAACAAACATGTGTGCTTTCACCTGAACATGGTTATGAAGATACTGATGTTAATATGGAAGATGAAGCTTTTGAAACAATTGACAAGGATAAATCTAATATCATCAGTTGTGGGCTGACGGGAACACAGGAAGAAATAGCGCTTCAAAAGGGTACTTATGGACGGGCAGAAGATGGGGAATGTTCCTCAGTTTTGGAAAAATCGCCAAATGACGGTCTATCTGGAAAGCCACTGGAGCACTGTCCCTCAATGCAACTTTCTTCAGACACGGAGAACACACCTGAGAAGTCGACAAATTGCACTGAAGACGGTGCAGCTTCTGATCTCAGTATTGTTCCAATTAATGTGTCCCCTGTTCTGAAGTCTCCCACTCCTAGTGTTTCACCCAGGCTGAGCAGTAGCCGAAAAAGTCTAAGGACCTCATCAACATTAACTGCTTCTCGGAGTCAAAGTAACTTGAAGGCTGCAAATAAATCCACGTCAAAGCCTTCCAATAGCATCTGTTTGAATTCTCAATCTAATCGCAAATCTTGTTTCACATCAACCGAACATTTGGCTGCCACTCTTCAACGTGGCCTAGAGATTATTGAGAGTCAACGCCTTAGTCCTGCTCTTCGACGGTCATCATTTAGATTCTCTTGCATGCCGGCTGATATTAAGTCAGTTATACCAGTTGCCAAAGTTGATGTGGGAATTCAAACTGCGTCTCTTGATGATGAATCAATGGACAAGGATATCAGAGAATCTCTGTGTGGTAAATGCAAGACTAAAAACTGCGAGCAAGAGCTCATAAACGATAATGATGGCCATAATATGCAGTTAGTACCTGTTGATGGGTCACCATCACATGACAATTGCAAGAAGCAAGTTCCCAAAGTATGTCAGCTGGTTATTGTTGCAAACTTCTTGATCTTTTTCTTTTCTGAATTCTAATCATATTCCTGTTTAATCATCTATCAGGCAGTAGAAAAGGTCTTGGCTGGGGCTATTCGGAGAGAGATGGCATTAGAAGAGATGTGTGCCAGACAAAATTCTGAGATCGTGCAACTTAACCGTTTGGTATGCATTAAAGTACTTAAAACAACTTAATAGTGAATCTAAACTAAATTTGATATGATTTCCTTTCCTGAACACAAATATAGGTCCAGCAATACAAACATGAGCGAGAGTGTAATGCCATAATTGACCAAACACGTGAAGATAAAATCGCTCGCCTTGAGAGCCTGATGGATGGAATATTACCTACTGAGGAGTTCATGGAGGAGGAACTCTTGTCACTAACTCATGAACACAAGGTATAACTCTTATTCTAAATAACAACTAGACTATGAAAATGTTTCCGCTAGTTCATCTAAATGTTATCTCATGTCTGCAGATTCTTAAGGAACAATATGATAACCATCCTGAAGTTTTGAGAACAAAAATTGAGCTAAAAAGAGTTCAAGAAGAATTGGAAAAATATCAAAATTTCTTCGACTTAGGTGAGAGGGATGTTTTGTTAGAAGAAGTACAAGACTTAAGAACTCAGCTGCAATTTTATCTTGATTCCTCGGCCAAGACGTCAAAAAGACAAACCGCTCTCCTACAACTAACTTCATCATGCGAACCAAGTGTGGCTCCTGCTTCCGCTAATCCAGATTCAACTGAGAATGCAGAGGAGAGATTTCAGCAGGAGAGAATCCAGTGGACTGAAACGGAGAGCAAATGGATTTCCCTAGTAGAAGAACTTAGAATGGAACTTGAAGCTACTCGATCAACAGATCAAAGACAAAAGCAAGAGCTGGAGATGGAAAAGAAGTGTTGTGAAGAGCTTAAAGAAGCAATGCAGATGGCCATGGAAGGCCATGCACGCATGCTTGAACAGTATGTGGAGCTTGAGGAAAAACATATGCAACTGCTTGCTAGACATAGAAAGATTCAAGATGGAATTGAGGATGTCAAGAAAGCAGCAGCAAAGGCAGGGGTAAGAGGTGCAGAATCTAAATTTATTAATGCTCTAGCAGCTGAAATTTCAGCCCTGAAAGTGGAAAGAGAGAAAGAGAGACGATACTTCAGGGATGAAAACAAAGGGCTTCAAGCCCAGCTGAGGGATACCGCTGAAGCTGTTCAGGCTGCTGGGGAGTTGCTGGTGCGGCTTAAGGAAGCAGAAGAAGCTGTGGCTGCTACAGAGGTGAGTTTGGATTCGATAACTGGTCACTGACCTGTTCTTATTTTAAGATACCATTAAATCATAAGTTGCTCAGAAGTCAAAAGTGTTGAAGAACTAATTTGGAGGATGTCCTGGTCCTATGTTCAATCCGTCTCTCTCCTTTTACCGACCTTTTAAACCCAATCCTGCCTAATCTTCCACCTTCACCTTCTTCCATAATGCTTATTCTGGCATGATAAAGAATCCTCTCAAAATTATCTGCTCCTTGTGTTTATTTCCATGCTTAATAGTGAATTACATTTATGCACAACTAGGAAGCTCAAGAAGTTTATACTTGCTGCCTTTCTGGAATATATATGCTCCGTGATGTATGGTTCTTTTGCACGTGACACTTGATATCTTAAGGTTAAAATGTAGAAATGCCAACGAGTATAGAATGCTTAATGTCAAAATAATACTCTAGTGCTCTCTTTTTGCCAAGGCACAAACTTCACCAGTCTGCTGGTTTTTCAATTGATGTGAACCAACATTTTTGGTTAAATGGTCTAGCTAAGAAAGTTGGTTTTTTCCTCGCCCGTAAATTTCATGATATTGACAGACAAAAACAAGTTACAACAAAGGCCTTGTGTCTGTCTGGAAGTGGTTTGCCGTCTAGAATTGTGGGGTCATGAGTCGAGATGCCAATCGCTTGTGCCGTAACATTTTGTATTTTTGGTTTAGAGAATAGACTGTGGTAGTTGTGGTAACCTCGCTCGATTAATGAATTAACTTACATAATTTATCAAGAAAAGAAAAGACTTCCGTTAGGTTGAACTCCATGTATTGCATGACTCAGATTCAAATAGATTTTCAAATTACTCAGCAATACTGATTGCTAGCTAGAAATATCCAGGTGCGATGTTATAATTAGATTGGATGCTTTGATTCTAATGCTGGCACTGTCTTTTAAATTCCTGATGAACTTTTAGATGATCTTGACTTCTGAAGCTTGCAAATTTTCCCATTAATATTTTCTGGTGTGGCTTTCTTTCTTCTCCTTAATTTCCAATGCAATAACCCTAAGAACTACATGATTAATTTCATAAATATACAGAAACGAGCTATGATGGCTGAGCATGAGACCGAAAATGCCTACAAAGAGATAGAGAAACTGAATAAGCTGCTTGCAGCTCCTCACACTCATGAAGAGGAGAGTAGGGGAGCAAATGTTGATCAGCAATGGCAAGAGGAATTTGCGCCGTCTTACGGTGTTGAAGAAGAGCCGTCATCATGGTTCTCGGGTTATGATCGTTGCAACATATAGATTCAAATCTTTTGTGTGATAATATTGTGTGTGGCCATTGTTGTATGTAGTATAGTTTGTCATATATGAAAAATGTTGTAGTTCTTTCACGACCTATTGATACAAGCTATCTCACTGATTGTGAGCAGTCTCATGTTGTGCCTTTGTATTTAAAAATTTGAACATTCTCATAAAAGCATTCTTTCATCCTAGAAAAAAGTTGAAATATTTCTTTTCCTCATCAGTTGCACATTTCAGAAACGTAACTATGTAAACCCCTTTAGATTCGGCCCATTTTCACAAAACACTGTATTTTGAGAAATTGCGAAAATCCCCCTTAATGTTTAGTTTCCTATAATAAGCTTCACCTCGCACTGGGGGGGTACTTGTAATACAAAGCCAAACATTGGGGGGTTAATTGTAATTTTTATGCTGCAAAGGCTTTGATCAAACGAGTGTTCATAATCAACCCCTTTTTGAAAAGCTAGTTTCTTTTCAAAGGCTCTTGCTAGCGCTGCTGTCAGAACTCAGGTAAAGTTCGTACATATGTGGCTGCCTTTTTACTCTATTACCACACATACGGTGAGATTGTGAGATGGACAAGGTTCTTATTTATTTTGATCTTAGCTGTTTGGTTCTGATCTATTAGCTGATTAATTTGCATTGCGTACTGCAAAGACTCATTATAGGGTGACCTTTCAGAATCAATTGTTCCATTCACAATTTCAGAATTTGAACTTTGAACGTTGCTTAAGGAATGTAATGTCTGATCCTAATAGACCAACTAGTAAGTGGTGGACAAGGTTCTTATGTGCATCAAATGTATTGTTTGTATGGCGTGGATAAGGGTGAAGCCAATGGGTGAGACAAATGGGACATGTTGAGAGATTTGAAGAACGAACATGATGTTAACCAGCTTCTCAGGTCATTTATTTGTTTGGATTTTGTGTCAAGAGGATAGGGGGCAATCTTCAAGTGGCTAACAGCAACTAATATGCTGAAATCTAGCCAATATAGAAGACAGTGGCACAAGTAGTTAAAATATTTGGTATCAAAGTTTATATCATTTCTTGGCGACCATAAAACAGGTAGCTTGTGCCATTGTCCTCTCCTGACATGTATCTCTCCTTACTTGTGGACCATTTCAACCCAAAAAAAAAGAGAACATTTTTTTAGCTTAAAAGTGAAGATAGGACACAACCAAATAGACCCCCCAACCCCTGCCATTTATTGGCCTTTCGAATTCCCGATTTTCCTTTATTCTTGGAGCAATAGAAAATAAGAAACAACCCCCCAACCCAATCCCACCCCACTTTTTTCTGCTTTTGCTACAAAAAAAAAAAAAAAAAGATAGTGAGTGTTTTATTTTTGTTTTTATTGGGAAAAAAAAGTTAAAATAAGCTAAAAGTTTGAAGCAATTTTGAGGAGGTTTTTTACCCTTTTCTTTTTTTTGCCAAACAATATCCACATTTCCTCAACTTATTTTTTTTCAACTTTTTCTACAACTTCTACTTCTTCAAAAGTATTTTGCAAAAACTCCATTCCTTTTTTTTTCCCCTTTATTTTTAGAATTTTTTTTTTGGTAAAGTCCATTAGCACAAATTCTCAGTGGGGGAAACTGGGTGTGAAAGTGGCCTCCATACAACAACAGCCATTCACTGGGGAGTTAAGGAACGTTGTCGCCTAATATATGGTGGGTAAAGTTTGATTGCTCTTCAAATGTTAATTCTAGAAAGAAATAATTATACCATCCTCTTTCGTGATTATATTTAATAACACAAATATCTTAAAAATTTATTTAATAACACAAACATGCTTTGAATATCTTTTTTTTTGTAATTTATTTGCAACTTATAATTATGCCACTATTTTAGCAAAATTAGGGCTGTAAACGGAAATTAAACGGAGTGGACATGTAGTATCCGAATCCGTATCCGATTATATTTTTCGATATCCGTACCCGTATCCGACGGATATTCAAAGCATCATATCCGAATTCGAATTTGACGGATATTTTGCGAATTCGGATATATCCGAATCCGTTTAGTATTTCTGAAAATTTGACAAATTTATAGATATCCGAATATCCATTTTCGCTTATAATTATCCAAATATCCGATTGAATATTTAAATCCGCTTATCCGAATCTATTTATATAAAAAAATCAAATAAAATTTATATAACTTATCTAATTAAATTATATATATATAAGTATAGTATATGCCCATTAATAAAAGTAAAATTAATATATTTATTTATATTTTTATTTCATTGTAAATTATGGAAATATAAGTCAATTAGACTTTTTCTATTTTACTTATAAGAAGACATTATAATATATAAATACACACACACACTACTACTACTACTACTAATACTGCTACTACTACTATTACTACTACTAATACTTCTACTATTACTACTACTATTAATGCAGCTATACTAATACTACTACTACTACTACTACTACTACTAATATTGTTACTGTTGTTGCTGCTACTACTACTATTACTACTACTACTAATAATAATACTAATAATTTTTTAATGGTATTTACCGGATACGAATAATGGATATATATTAAACGAATATATTCGTCGGATTCACATTCGGAACGGATATGCAATTACCATATCCATATTTGTTTATTATTCGGATACTTATAATCGGATATGGACAATATCCTCTTTACATGGATATGGATAATATCTTTATAAACGGATACGGATGCGAACAATAAATGGATTTTCGGTTACCCATTTACAGCCCTAAGCAAAATATATACGCCATATGTTCTCTGTTAATTGTCATTTTAGCAAAAAGATTAAAAAAAAAAAAAAAGAACAAAGTTATTTCAGAATTCTTTCTCAACTTTTGAGAATACAATTATTAATTTTTTTCCCAATATACCTTTTCAATAAATATGTTTTGTCAATTCTTAAAAAACCTCCCCACAACTGATATAATTCTTAGAGGATATTGTAGTCATATTAATATAAAATTATAATTATTATTAATAGCATTCCTTAATTCAACTGCAAAAACTTTTAAAAATTTGGGAGTTACATTTTACAACTGACCTTGTGTCCAGTTTATAACATCACCATTTTTGCATCTCACCCACTTGTAAATTGTAATTCTTGTAAACTTAAAATATTGTGAATAGAATTCCTTGGCTTTCCACCTTTTCAACTAAAATCTTGTTATTGATGGAGAGATCATTAATAATGCCTAAATTTAAGGATATGGTTGGTAAATAAAATGAATATTTGACTTGGAGTTCTCTTCTCCTCACCCCCAAATCCGCGAACTTAGAAATTTTTATCTGAAGCTGCAAGATCAAATTTTTACAAAAATATAAAGAACACTTTTATTATTTAAAGGGGACTCTATTTAAATTTTTTCAAAAAAATAAATGTAAAATTTAGCTCGATGTGAACTTATAAAAGGCTGTTTGAACCCTCCAGTCCTGGAAAATTCTTATCCGAACTTAACTTAACGCACCCAATCAATAATGTAGCAAGTGTTAATACATTTGTCATGTGATTGGTTACTTTCTCTAGATTATACACTAATCACGTGACAAGTATAAAATACTCGTCACGTGATTAATTTCGGTGTGATCGAAACTAATGCAGACAAGAGTTTCCCGTCGGGTCCTCCCCTAACTCTACCATTGGCCAACCCCACCCACCCATCAATCAAATGACACCGAACCCTAGTTAAAGCCAATGCTCCTTAGGTTGGAAGAAAGGGACATAAAGTGGAAGAAGGTTGATCTTAGGAAGATTGGCAGGCTGGTTAATGGACCCATTTCTAATCATCATTTTCATATTAACCCCACAAGAAACAAACATATAACATCAATCTCTCTCCCAACCATTATCTCACTGTGGAGTGGACCATTTGGTTCGTTATGTCCGGAGTAAATCGTGGAAAAAAAAAATCCATAATTCTTTACTTAGCTTTGTGCAGTCAAAATGCATTATTTTTAATCATCTGGTGGACTTAATTTATTGATTTTGCCATGGATTGCTACCTTTTTTCACCAACTGTATTGACTTCAATTTGAAGATATAATCTTCCTCTTTTTTGTTTTTGTTTTTCTCTACATTAGTTTGATTCTACAATATGAATCCATGTATACATCGGGTATTACATTGAACCCTCAAAATTGTTAGATTACCAACTTTTCCTCAAATCTTTTTATAATTTTAATTACTTCCCTTCTAAATTTGTATAATCATAAAACTCAAAAGAAAAGTGTAAAATAACATAATTAAATGTTAGAAATATGGAGCCTGATTAGATCGTAATGCGATTCGTTGCGTTGACACAATGATCTCGCTAGTCGGTTAGCAAAAGGGGGTCAAGGGGCCAGGGCCCCTTGTGGGAGCTCAGGACGGAGTTTCCGAAAATTGAATAAGTTAGATTGATTTTATTTTTTTTTTTTGAAATATTGCCCCCTAGGTCTCTTAATGTAAAAGGGCATAACTCTTGTAAGTTTGTAACGCACCAAAGAAATGTGTTATTTGGTGCGGTTGTGAACGCATGTCTCTGTATCGAATCACGTAAATCTTATCTTGTGTAATTGTAATTATTTTTTTTCTTTGATTTATTCCTAACATTACGTCAAACTAAAATAACTAAAAATAATGACGATATCAAACTTGAAAAGATAGTTTTGCACTTCGTTGTTTAGCAGAGCTGATAATTATGGTAATTATACTAGCCCTGCTTTTAAAAGAATATTATGCATCACATGGCTAGTATATTTAAATTTATTTATAAAAAAAATGGATTAATCTACATGTGAACATATCAGTATCACATCCCATTACATTTTTAAAATGAAATTGACCGTCAAATCATAGCAGCAGTCGGTGTGCATTGTGGGATATTGAGAAACTTAGAAATAGAATATTCAGACCAAATTAATGAGACAATATGTTTTCCCAAAGTATGATCCTTTTAGTATTTACGTTTAGACCGATTTTTGAATTTAGCCCCAAATACCCAATATTGTCTTTTTAAATCTCGTCAATAACATTACTTTTTCATATAGTGAGATGAATTCTTCGAAGTTCAAACCTTTTTATATACACATACTCTTATGGCATTTTTGACATGTGATGTGATGTGATGCATATTGGGTATATGGTAGGTAGGAGATGATGTGGTATGTGTAGTAGTTAAATATTAATGTTTGAATTGAAATTTTATAGAGCAAAATACATTTAACCTCCTCCAATTATATTTATGTAATATTATTCCTTTATACTATAATAAATTTCATTTAATCCCTCCATCTTAATCAGCAAAGAAATTGTACACAAACAGATCTAACTATTATTTATAAAATACATATCACAACCTTTTAGTTTTTTACACTTCAAGATTACTCATAAAAAATATAAAATACAAAAAACCTTTTCATATATTGATTTGAAGCAAAATTTTATACTTTTTAATATTATATTACTGAGTATTTTGACAATATCAATTTTATTTTCAATCTCGCAAGTTTATTATTATATATTGAAAACCACAAATATAAATTTTCAATTGTTTATAATTTCATTTTCTGATCCCCAAAACTTAGCTCAACCATGTGCAGTTTCCAACTCTTTTAATAAATTTGTAGCTCAACCCATTGGATAAAATTGCAGTCATTATATTTCAGTGTAACAAACTTTTGGAATTTGAGAGAAATAAAAGAAAGGATGAACTATTAAATAATAATAATAATTTTAGGATCTAAAATAATAAATTTTGATATTTATTAGAATAAAATAAGTATTAACTAACATCCAAGAAAGTATTATTTAATAAAATAAAATAAATCCAAACAAAAACTTTAAAGGTTATTATACGCATTTGCATCCACATTATGATAATGCTATAATAAAGACAAAAAAAATTTGTGGTTGTACAATTTATCTTTCTCTTACTAATTAGTATTTTATTGTTTAAAAATTAAATGAGTGAAATGTTATAATAGACATTTTACAAGTAATAGTTAACACATTGTTTGTGTACAATTTAAAATGAAGAGGTTAAGTGAAGTTTATTATAGTACAAAGGAATAAAGTGTTACATTAGTATAATTCAAGGAGTATATGTGTATTTTGCCCAATATTATATTGTAAAATGTATAACTACTTATTTCCTTATCTATAATTGATTTGTGGTATGAATCATATACACAATTACATTTTTTTTTTTGGGTATTTGCCACCCAATTTTAATTTACTGGCGAATTAATCCGGATCAGGTACTGCAAAAACCTATTATGAGAGCGACCCTCCTAACTTAGTTGCTCTATTCACAATTGTAGAATTCGAATCCTAAACGTTGATTAAAGAATGTAGTGCCTCATTCCATATGCACAATGACAATTGATCGAAACATAAAATTACATTTTGAAAAGTCATACACTGTTTAGAGATTAAAAAAAAAAAGAGAAGATAAAATTACATTCTAAATACACTAGTCCCATGATCTATAACTCTAATCTGGCATAAAGAGGTGAGATTCCCAACTTCCATATTAACAAATCTACAACGGCCTAAGAGGGAGTCATGGGATATTCATATGTTTAAAATTTAAATACAATAAACCAAATGAAAATGAAAGGTGACTCAAATCGGGTATTATGATGTATAATATCAAATGCCTTGGGGCATTTTTGATTTGAGTGTATACAATGTAATATCTCTTTTTAGTCACCTAACATCCTTATTTGATTTGGTATACTCGTAAGTTTGGGCCTTCCACAATATCATGTCGGCCCGTGGTAATACTTAGTATTACAGGGTCTGAGAATCTCACCCTTGGAGGTGAGATTGGATCTGATGAGTTGGGTATTCATGTATATTGACTGTGAAATTACATTTTTATCCCTGAACAGTTGTCACTTTTTACAAACTTGTCCCTATTTTATTTACAATACTTGAACCAAGTCTTTCAGGCATCACTCCCAAAATTTCTCCCAAAATTTCCCCCAAAAAATCCCACCAAGTTGCGAGAATAGAACGCTCAAGCAACCATAGTTTTCTGCATTCCCGACCACTGTGGTACAATGGACCGCAAATTCCATCAACCAAAATTAAAGAGAAATACTGATTAAGGAAAAAAAAAAAAGAAGGGATTCAACAGATTTAATCACATGGATCACCTTTGATTGAGCAAGCTAATTGTCGATTACTCTTAAATGTTGTTAGGTCCATCTGAGGCTAGGAAACTAGCGCTGAAATAGATGGATTGTGGTGTCAAGAAATTAGGATTCGAAGCGCAATTCATCTTTTTTAAGGAAGAAACCCAATTCCACTGAAAACTGGGTTAACTAACGTGGCTAGAGAAATAAATTCAAAGAAAAAGACAAGAAAAGAGAACTAGAGCAACGGGGATGCCGTTAATGGTCGGTAGAGCAAATGAGAAAAACCAGGCTCTGCATCTGTGATTATTTAGATCTGAACGATGCTGTTGTTATGGCTGAAATGTGCCAAGGGACAAATTTCGTAAGCCGTGTAAGTGAGGGGTAATTTAGTCTTTCAATAAATAATACCACATTAGCATCCTAAATCAAATGTGTAAAGAGATACTGATGACTCCAACATCTCCAGCATAATATAAGAATTCCAACATGTCAAATCAATTTCCCTCACCTCCACAGTATCTCTACACGCCACACCTTCTCCAATATCAAATGACAAATCAAAAATGCCCTTGAAATCTTATAATGATTCTTGAGGGCTATACTTGTACATCGAACAATAAAGATAAATTACCACTGGGTTTGAAGTCGAGTGATGGGGGTTTGAATTAGGTACCAGTGAGGTCCTTAGTTCGAACCCTCTTGTCTTCTCTCCCTTTCCCTTTGAGTGAGTGTGCATGTGTGTGTGTGAGTATGTCTTTCCGCAATCCGGATCTTCTGCTACAAAAAGATGTTACATCTCCTCCTACATTCATCAAAACACACCACGTGTATTGGTGAACGGTTGAGATGTAACATCGTTTTATAGCAGATGATCCGAACTGGTCTTTTCGATCAACATATATGGGGTATCTCGAATTGATTGAATAAGAAAAAAAATAATAAATAAAGATAAATTGATTGTTCCAACTGTTCGTGTGAATGTATTTTATTATATATAATACTACTTGGTTATGGAGAATAAAGTTTGGCTGCACTTAAAAAAGGTTCGAGCACACGTTTTTATCATGCCAACTAATTAATTGTTGGCTACCATGAAAGCAACTTATGTGTAAGCGTTAAAAGTTTGTATCTCACCTTGAGTTGCTCTAATTTTCTGTATATTTCTTTTATTTTAAATTTACTATTTTTAATTTCTTTCTAAAGTACTCGCCGCTATACTAAAAGGGCTCGTGTTGAAACTACCACAAAGTGTCGTTACAAGTTGATATTATGATAATTTCAATTTTAAAATGCTAACCACGAATGTTGCACATTTGAGTGCTCCAACAGTTTATTTGGATATTTTACAATGCCATAAAAATCATTTTAATTCAAAGTTTAGTATGATTTATTGAGACAATTTTTATGACTCGTCACAATTAATACATAATTTAGACAATTTTTTTTTTATAGACAAATCAATTTCAAGTTATACATGACGAACTAAATTGTTCAGACACTACAGATGATTGTGACTTAGTAAAATTAGTTCTAGAGGGTTATTTTAGTGGAATAGTACAAGATTCAGCCAAAAAGGTAGCTGGAGGGGTGAAATTAAAACATGGATAAGTATAGGATGACTCTTCAATCAGATTGAAAACTTAAGGATGAGAAACGAGTTTCAGTCTATATTTATATGAAATGAAGTAGAGAACCGAAAAATAATAATAATAATAATAATAATAATGAAGTAGAGAATGTAACATCATTTAAAATATCGAATCACAATGGAACTTTTATTCTTTAAAGTTCTAAAGATATATGTTTATGACCAGTGGTTAAATAAAAATAAAAGAGAGAGAGAGAGAGAGAGAAACGTACTTTACAGTTGATTTTACTCAATATTTAACTATATGTATAACGTGATATGTATATCTATACTATTTATATTAGTATATAAAACCCCATAATACGATAGAAACTATTTTAATTAGTCAATTTTTTTTCTTTTCTTTTCTTTTCTCTTATTTTTTTAATTCTTTCTTCTCTCCTCTCTGTCCATTATATGCTTTTCTCTCTACGTCCGTCACATTCCTTTGTATATTTTACGTCATCTTCTCTTCTCACTTATATATTTTTCTCTCTCTTCTATCAATATTGTTTCTACCCTCGTCTATCAACCTTTTTCTTCCTTTTTCTCTCCTTTTTTTATTTATCTTTATTAATATAATTTTATTTTGTTTTAATTTAATCTTCATTTCACTTATCATTAACTACATAAATACACTGAAAATAATTAAAAGAATATATATACATATATTAATGTATCAATTTTAATAAATATTCATAATTTTGTTCATCAAAATTTAAACATATAATTAAATTTATCTTTTTTTTTTATTTAACATATGGATCAAATGTGAGTACACGGGACCTTACTGTAGCCATAGGGGCCTTAGCCTAGTGGCGGGGGTTCAAACCAGCACCACTAAGGTCCTGAGTTCGAATTCTCTCGTCTCCTACTCTTTTCTTTTGGGTGAGTGTGTATGTATGTGTGGTGTTCTGATTGAGATTTATAATTGCTCACTTGGGGGGTTTCTTGTCAATTCATTATTTTGAAAGTTTGGTGAGGATTTTAAATTAGAAAATGACTAATTTCCTTAGCCAAAGTAAGTAGTTTGCCAACCTGGGATTACAAATCCCATCTTTGATTTCCATTATAAAATTTCACGAAAAAAGTCATTGTTTACTGCTGGACAGTGAATGAAATGTCAAAGTGAAGTTTGGGTTCCAGCTCAATGTGTTTGCATAACATTTTTATTTAATCAAACCTTAAAAAAAAAAAAAAAAATCAATTTTTTTATGACTAACATTTTGTCCCCACTAACAGCTGGTTACAAGTATAAGAATCTAATCTTGTACAAGTCACAAGATTTATGGTTAAAAATGGATTTATTATAAATATGGTCCCACTATCAAATTCCTCCTTGAATGTGACATTTGTGATGGAGCAAAATTGAATTGTATCCACTATCGAGTTGGTCTAAAGTGATAAGACGCTAGATCCCTTAAGCAACGTTAAGAGTTCGAATCTTATCGTTGTGAATGGAGTAATTGAGTTGGGAGGGTCGCCCCCACAATGGACTTTTGCAGTATCCGATTCGAATTAATTGGCCAATGAATTAAAATCGGGATGACTAAGATAAAAAAAAATTGAATTGTATCACACTCATTATCATTATTGGAACCCTTAATTCATGCCTCCCACTATAATCTACCTTCTTTTTTTTTTTCCCCTATATTTTCAAACGAAAATTTAAATAGAAATTTTAGGAAAAATCTCATTTTTGGTCTCTCGAATTAAATTCTGTTCAATCTTGGTACTCATAAAATATGAATATCTAACATTTCATTTTATACTTGTCCTGTGAATGACCAATAATTTAAAAATAGTGACCAATCACTTGTCAATTGTAATACACTTACTATATGATTTGTTGGGTTTTGCCAAACCAGATTCTGATAAGAATTTTCCCTAACATATAGGATCAGAAATAAGATTTTTCCGAAATTTCACAACAAATAATAGCTAAATGCAGACGAACTGGAATGAAAAAAATAAAATAAAAATAAACAAGGTTTTGAATAAAAAAGGTTACATGAAAAGATTTTGCCTCTCATCATTCATCAGCCCTTAAACACACTTCTTACCTTGCTATATATATTTATAAAAAAAAAAAAAAAAAAAATTTAACATGTTACATGGACTTTTGAGTCTATTTCCACCATCAATTAGTTCTCAAATTTCACAAATATGAAAAAAAAAAAAAAATCAGTAAAAATTCCTTCCAAAGAATCATCTGCCAAATTGATCATCAAATACTCTTTTGCTTGAAAACGAGAGTTTCCCACTATATACAGAAGCCACTCTCACTCGGGGCCTCAAATAAATAGAGAAATCCACAATTACATTGTTGATCATAGCTCAATTTTCATTTGAGATGTTGGGAGAATTCCTGCAATGAAAACCAAGAATAATAAGATTATTACATCTCAAAATTCGGAAAAAAAAAATGGCATCAATTTTTCAATTATACGCTTATTTGCATTTACCTCCGGAACTACAAAATGTGACAAGTCAGACCCTAATGATAGAAACTTAAGGACTTATTTGTTACCTTTTTTTTTTTTTACAAATGTAATGTGGGCTAATTTGTTACACTTTGTAGTTCAGGGGCTACGTGCAACAAAAGGTATATTTCAGTGGTGCAAAGTAATTATACAATTTTTTCCTTTCGGTTTCGAACATATAATACCCCCCATCGGACTATCATAATTTGATTGAAACCAACAAAATTTATCAAGAAAATTAAGAAAAACATAATCCATATACATAAGCGCAAGATGGGAAGATTCGTTTGAGTATACGTAACAACTAACAAAGGGGAAATTTGTAAGGTAGGTATAAGTTACAAGGGAGGTATGTGTAATTTTGAAACTAAGATTGAGAGATTCGTATAATCGCAGTTCAACAACTATCATCAATAATTAAATGATTACTCAAAATCACTAACCATGAAAATTTTGCGTCTGGTTTTGGCCAAACCCCATCTGCACAACGCTGTGGAGATCGTCCTCCCAGAATGTCGACACCTGAGAAACGAGTCGATACATCATTGTTAAATTCTACTAACTCAAGACATTTTTTTTCCCCCAATACAATTGTAAAAGATTTTAGTGTTTACTTGAGAGGCGGTTTCGCTAAAATGATCCATGGGAGGCAGTTGGTTTCTGCCTGAAGCAGCATTGAAATTGTTAGCTGGGAAGGGCACTGCCTCTGTTCCACTAGTAATTACAGCATGCATATTTGGTTGTGATTGAAAAGGATAACTATCCGATGCGTATATGTTATGCGGCAACGATCCGCGAGACTGAAACATCTGCAGTATGCGAGATCAACGGTCATATAATTTACAAAGAAATTTGAATATATCAGATTTGAAACTATTTATTTATTTATTTTAAGAAAAGAAAAAGGTCACTTACATCCTTGGACATAAGAGCTTCCATATTGAAGTCCATTCTTGGATTGACAGTAGCCAATTTCATTGAAAGAAACTACAAAATCAACACAAGAAAATAGGCAAAAAACATCAATAACCATTCCAATTCGCATAGAAAAACATCAATAACCATTCTCTTTTTCCAATTCTTTTTTCGCTGTTTCAAGAAAATTAATCTTGTTTTACCTCGACTTGTCTTTGCAACGACTGCACATAGTTAATGATCTCATCAAGCATCACAGCTTTTCCAGTAACCTATGGAAGACAAGAAAAATGTCAACAATTTGCAAGAATTCAATCATAAAAGCCAATGTTACAAATTTTATCATACCTTGTTGCAGCCAGGTACAAGATCTTGCAAGACTTTCATTCTCTCACTGATCTTCTCTCTTCGGACCTATACAAGAAAGATCAGCCAGATTCTAAGAAGTAATGAAGATGATGAATTTCACACACACACACACACACACACAGTGGGAAGAAGTTGCATAAGCTTCGTACTCTTTCAGCAAGACTATGTGCATCAGTGGCCTGACCCCTTCTGGCCCTGACATGAATGTAGTCCTTTTGAGGCTCTGGAGGCTTCGAATTATCCTTTGATTGCTTTTGATTTGTTTTTGCACCATCCTTTTCATCTTCCGACTTGCTCCTTTTTGCACTCGATTCACTGTTCTCTGATGCAATCTGCATTTACAACAATCAACTAAAATAATCACAGCAAATCAACCACAAAAATCAGCTACTTCAACAAAATTCACGCGCGCGCGCGCACACACACACATAGGGAACCAAGAATTCTTGGAAACAAAATGCAGAGATAATTACATTGGCATCTTTAGCAGCAGCAGGGGCTGTTTCTTTTCCCTTTCCCTTTGGGATTGCCTTCCTCTTTCTTGAATTCCCATCATTCGGAGCAATTTCCACAGCTGGGTTCTGTTCAGAAACCGAAGAGTTCTCCCTAGAATCGCCATTTTCATCCGCCATTGCGTGAAATCCAGAGGAAATCTTGACGGATTGAGCACTCGAACCCCTCGAAATCTTGGCAGAATCCAAATTTGGGGCGATTTCATTGAAGCCCACCATGTTCTTGTTAGCAAAACAAGAAAATCTTGCGGCCCTTTCGGCGAAACCTGGATCAGTTGAAAATTGTGGGAAATGGTTCTGCAAGTTAGCCCCTCTGATCTGGGGATTGTCCATCATTGAGGACAGGTTCAGTTTGGGAGGGGAGTTCAAAGGGGTGTTATAGCAAGAAGTGTTTGTGCTGTTATTGTTGTTGTTATTGTTATTTGCATTCAGAGGTGAATTGCAAATGCTCCCAAGTCTGCCAATGAGTTCCCTTAGAACAATATTTTCGCCATTGTTGTTGCTCACATTTGGAGCTGCGTTTGTTGGAGATGAAACCATTGAGCTCAGAGCTGACTCAAAGGGATCATTTTGATCCATTGGGATTGAGTTTTCCCAATTGGGATTGTTGAAAAAGCTGCAATTCACCTCGTTCTCCATGATGATGATGATGATATTCTTGAAAGAAATTTTTGAAAAGAAAGCAAAATTTTTGGTAAAGGGGAAAAAACAAGAAATCTTTATTGGGATATATAATGTGTGAAAGAGTGGGGGAAGTATGCTACTTTTGGAACCAATAAGAAATCAAAAGGGAGAGGAAAAAAAAAAGAAAGAAAAGGTGATTGAATCTTTTGATGTTTTGTTAGTTCACCACTTATATGAGAAAGAAATGAGGTGACAGAAGGAGAAAGAAGAACAAGAAAAGGGGAAAGTGGGAAAGTGAGAGAGAAAAATTGGGAGGAAAGTGAAGAGGAAGCTACAAAGAAAGATAAAGAAATAGAGAAATGTTTGTTTGACCTTTTTTGATGTATTATTGTTATTATTTATGTGTATATATGGGTGTATAGTATGTGGATTGTATGTAGAGCCTTTTCATGTAGTATTGTATAGAGAGGTTGATGGGATTATTCACCAATAAAAAGAAAAAAGAAAAAGGAAAGGAAATATGACACAATTGGTCCCAAAATTTACTATTAGAATCACTTTAATCTCCCATTTTGGATCGCAAAGTATTAGTCCTCTAAATTTTAATAGAGTTTCATTTTAGTTCTTCTGTTATTTTTTATGATTAAAATTGCCATTTCAAAGCTTAAGTTGCACTTTGATCCTTTAAATTTTATATTTTTTATATTTTAATCCTTCAAATTTTATTTTTTGCATGTTGGTCCTTCAAATTTCATTTTTTTGTCATACTCTATATAACCACAAAAATAAATACACATGAAAATAAAAATGAAGATAATACTCTATGGTTGTTGATGCTTGTTTCTGTGGGAATATTTTCAAAATAAATTGCTCTTAAATCGATTCAAATTTTTACATGAAAATTTTCGATTGTGAAAGAAATGTGATAAATTATGATTTTATATGGAATCTTAAGGTTTTCTAGGTGAGTTGTAATTTTATACTTCATTGGCTCTAAACCAATAAATTAGTTCATGAAGTAACCAATGAAATTACTTTTATCTTTTTTTTCTCTGGGTTCTTTTAGAAACCTATCCAAACACAATTTTATTTCACTGATGTGTTTTTTTGTTCAAAAAAATAAGTATTTGTCTTCTAAAAAGAGTCTATTCAAATGGGCTCATAAATTTTTTTCATTAAAGTGTTTTCTTTGTAATAATAAGTGTTTTTTTTCCTTGAAAAAAGGCCCCCCAAACAGGCTCAAAAATGTATTTTCATAATTTAAGGGAGCAAAGTTTGTATTCTAACAATTGAAAGGGCAACATGACCAATTAAATATTTTGAATTCGAGGGGGGGGGTTAAATAACATTTACCCATTTTATATTAGGATTTGTAACAAAAGAACAAAGTAAATCTCATAATTTATTATCCTCAATATCCTGTCCAAATTTGTTTGTATTTATTGTACCAACTAATTATCTTATGATTTTTTAAAACATTCCTTGTTATGTGAGGAAAGAGATAGGAAAGGTAATAGAATAGTGTATGTATTTTGTGTTGACTGTTGAGGGGGGTGGCGGTGATGGCTAACTTTGCTTTGCAACTGGCACACAACTCTGTTACACACTGGCACTGTTTGTCCTATGTTTACATACAACAATCATTAATGCACAGTTAAAATTTAAAAATTGCCCTGCTTTTATCTGCTTTCTCTGTCACTTTAACTATTGTTTTATGGTTGTCTCTATAGATGGATGGCCATGTGTTTTCTTTTTTATTGGTTAGGTGGTAATGTGCAACAACTGCGGAGCTGCAAATAAGAGTTCCTTTTCTCTAGTTTTAAATTTAACTCTTTTTTTCTAGTTGCTTGCTAGTGTGTGGTAAAAAAAAAAAAAAAAAAAAAAAAAAAACATTGCATTGTTGGTGGTTTTTACACTACATTTGGCTGAGAAAAGAAAATAGAAAAAAAAATAATGAATTTTAATTTTTCACAGGTATATTTAATTGAAAGGAAAATATAAATTTATTAATATTTTTTTCGTTTGTTTGAATGGAAAAGTGGAAGGAAAAAAAATAACTTTTGTACCAAATAACAACTATATCCTTATATCATTATAAATCATAATTATTTTATGAATTCATGTATTAAAAAAAACTAATAAAATCAAAATAAATAAATATAATGTAATAAAATATATAAATTAATATAATGAAATATTTGTTTGTATTGTATTAAATGAAAACTGCAATCTTATATAATTATAAATATAATTAAGTTGTAAATATAATTATGTCGTAGATAATTTAATATAAATAAAATAAATAAATATGTGAATCCATGTTATTTAAAAAATGCAATAATTCATACTAGTAGAAGATGCAATATTATTTAAACACCTAGTCTTATATATGGACAATTTTGAAAATCTTATTTTATAGAGATCCTTGCATTATTTTTCTCTCTTTTTCAGTTTGATTTTGGGTGGAAGAAAAATCAGTGGGCCCTGATGAGGCTGGAATTTGTCCCACATCGACTGAGAGTCGAGTGGCTTGAGTCCTTAAATGGGCAGAGTCATCTCTCTCTGTCAGGAGGCCTTTTGCAAAACCCCCCGCCCTGATGGTTCGCCGTCTTAATGGGCGCAGGAGGGACAGTATCCGAAGCAGGGCCAGTCGGGTGATCAAATCCATGGTTCATCATATGACGCCGTCTGTGGGAACCGAAAAGGTTCTCAAGCCCCTCGATTGGGGGCTTATGATGAGGCTGGAATTTGTCCCACATCGACTGAGAGTCGATAGGCTTGAGTCCTTAAATGGGCAGAGTCATCTCTCTCTGTCAGGAGGCCTTTTGCAAAACCCTCCGCCCTGATGGTTCGCCGTCTTAATGGGCGCAGGAGGGACAGTATCCGAAGCAGGGCCAGTCGGGTGATCAAATCCATGGTTCATCATATAATGATGAGTCAAGTGCCAATTCACCATGCCACGTCATCGTAATCTCCCAAAAATCACAAATCCGCCAAGTATAGAATTGCTGCCCTCGAAGTCACAAAGACCCTCGAAAGGGCACACAAGCCAGCCTCGTTCCCTTAAGAAGACCCACCAGACGACAATAGGCTAACAAGGGTGCCCTCGAATGGAGAAATTGCCCTCGACTGTGCTCCCATCAAGGGCCAAATCCCACACTTAGCCTTTGTAAAGATGGGTATTCTGACGGGACAAGTACAGCTGGAGGCTACTGGCAGGCGCAGCCCACTGCCACCTACTACATCTCGTTGGCACATAGGTCCATCCCATCAGACGTGAGCGCATTAAATGCTAAGTCGTAAATACAATCCTTGATCATAAATGCCCAATATATCCATTTAATGCCGGGTATGACCCCTCATTAATGATGAGGGAGAACAGCCGCCAAAAGACTGGAAAAAGGGGGACAAAAGGCACATATTAGAGTAGCTACAGGGCTTAAAGTGACCGGATCCCACCAACTATGTCACATCAGGCTCCTCCCTCTCATATAAAAGCTCCACACGGCTCTCCACTCAAGGGTGAGACACTGATTGCCTTGCAAACCAAGCTGATATTATTACTGTTCATCTTCTTCTTGAACCTACCACTAACTTGAGCGTCGGAGAGCCTACGCCGGGGCAAAATCGGCTAGTCTCATGTGCTCTTCTCCCTCTTTAGTAGGTGGGCCACCAGCAAATACTATTCCGGAGTGTGCAGTACTCGGACACGTGGACCAACCAAATCCGGACCGCATCATTTGGCGCTAGAAGGAGGGCCTAATCCTGTTCAAGAGGTGATTTTTCTCAAACAAGAAGAATGGTGAACACCCGATGAACTCACATGTCCGCCACATCGGAGAGGGGCCACCGCGACCCTCCCGAAGTGACTCAACGGGCAGAGGAAGCCGTCAACGTCGTAAACAGAGGAAAGGAACCTACTTCACCCACACTGCCCGCTGGCCTGGGGGCAGGACCTTCCCACGATCCCGCACCAGCTCAAGCAGCAGGGACGCAGCAAGTTGAGCATACGGTCACCCTCCCCATCAGCCGGGTCAGACAGCTGTTGGGGGCCTGTGATGACCAAATCTTAGTCCGGTTACTATCCGGGGGTTTATCTCCATCCCCTAATGAGGTCGGACCCCCAGTCGTTTCTCGTTGCAACGAACACCTATGACCCCCACCGGAGCCAATCCCCGCGTGAAGGGAGTCACAGACATAACCCCAGGGAAGAGGTTGCTGAATCAGGCAATATAGCCACTCGAAGGGTTCCTCCTGGACGAAATGCCGTGGATGCTCCCGCTAGGTCCAGGTTCGGGGGTCACCGTCCGCGCCCTCGAAGGGGGGAGGAGCCGAAAGAGTTGGCTCGCATGCGCCAACAGGTCAGCGATCTACATGACGAGATAGAACGGCTATCCAGGCGACGCGAAGAAGATAGAAGTGTAAGGGTGGAAGTAACACGACAACTCCCTCTTTACAACCACCGATTGGAGAGGTCTCCATTTATTTTGGAGATCGCTGAGTCCCGGTTGGCCCCGGATGAACGCATGCCCACCAGCTTGCCGTGTTATGATGGTACTACGGACCCAATGGAGCACCTGACTTACTATGAGGACGTGGTAGGGGTAGCGACCAGCAACCTCCATGTATGGGCCCGTCTCTTTTCTACCACCCTCCAAGGGATCGCCCTTACATGGTTCAAGAAGATGGAGCCACAGTCCATCTCTTCATATGAAGAATTGGCAGATCGGTTTTTGAACCACTTCGCTGCCAAGATATCTACTAAGCTGTCCCTGCCAAGATATCTACTAAGCTGTCCCATACTCATTTGTATGGAGTAGTCCAGAAAGAAGATGAAGGCCTACGTGCTTTCATGGAACGATTTAACAACGAACTCCTCAAAGTGGAAGATGTTGGAGTCGAGTTTGTCCGGCACGCGTTATATCAAGCTTTAAAGAACGAGAAATGCGCGGAGGCCATTATTATGCAGGCCCCCTGTACCATTGCCGGGATTCAGCAGCTGGCCTCCAAGTACATGGAGGTGGAGGAGCTCAACCTCATAAAGCACCCGCCCAAGGCCAAGGGAGAAGGTAGTACAAAACCCCGGGAAGACAAATTAATGGGCAAGGAAAGGAAGGAGGTGGTCAGGAAGTACAAGGAGTACTCTCCCCTTACCAAGACCCCCGCGGAGATCTTTTCGCTCCTCGGGTGCCACGCGTTTTCAATGCTTAAGAGGATACCCGAGGGGAGGAAATCCCGGAGGAGTGGGAAATATTGTGCCTATCATCGGCAACACGGGCACAACACAGAGGATTTCTATAACTTACAGGACGAGATCGAGGCCCTGATCTGTGGCGAAAAGCTCCAGGAATTTGTTAAGAAGCTGGAGTACTGTGACAGCCAGGCCTCTCCGATCCATCGCGATTGGTCGAGGTCACCTAGAAAGGCGAGCCCCAAAGGCATCCAGAGACTTCAAAAAAAGCCGGCAAGAGGCCCCTGAGCAACGATCACCTCACAAAGGGCACGATCCTTATGATCGCGGGAGGACCAGCAGGGGGTGATACTAGATCCTCTCGAAAGAAAGTTGGCAGGAAGCTCCGGTATGACCGGTTTGCCCTCGAGGATCCGAATTACCCCCAGCAGGTCAATGCTATTGAGGGATGCTCGATTGAGTTCACCGAGAATGACAGGATCCCTATCCAGAGTCCAGAAGGTTTGACTGAGCAACCCGACTATCCTATGGTGGTAACCGCCGACGTAGCCAACTTCGCCATTACCAAAACTTTGATTGACAACGGAAGCTCAGCCAATGTCCTATTCTACTCGACCTTAAAAAAGATGGACATGGGAAAAATCGACATGGAGCCAATGAGGACGCCCCTAGTAGGCTTTGGGGGGTCCCAGATTCACCCCTTGGGGCAAATCAAATTGCCAACATCCCTCGGCAAAGAGCCCCACCGACGGACTTTGATGGTGAACTACCTAGTGGTGGACGCCCACTTTGCATATAACCTAATCCTGGGCCGAACGGCGCTTAATGCATTCCGAGCAGTGGTCTCGACTTACCACCTCATGATGAAGTTCCCCACCAAGACCGGGATCGGACAGGTGAGATGCGATGTAGTTGACGCATGGACCTGCTATTCAGTCTCACTTGGGATGAAGCCTGGGTCCTCGAAAAGGAAATCACCTGAGGCCAGCTCGGATAGCGACTCTGGATGGGTAGAACTGCCCCCAACGAAGACGAGGAAGCTCGAGGACAGCAGGATCGAGCCCACTGGAGAATCTAAGACCATCGAGTTGGAGCCCGATAACCCCAAGAAAACGACCAAGATAGGGGCTCAACTCGATCAAGCTAAGGAAATGATGCTTGTTCACTTCTTGCGAGAGAACAAGGACGTGTTTGCATGGCAGCCCTCGGACTTCCCTGGAATAAGTCCCGAGGTCATTGTACACCGCCTGAATGTCGATCCCACATTCAAGCCTGTTAAACAGAAAAAGAGGGTCTTCGGGGTCGAAAGAAACAAGATAATCGAGGGAGAGGTGAATAAGTTACTGAAGGCCAGCTATATCATGCCTATATATTTCTCGGAGTGGCTGTGCAATGTGGTAGTGGTCCTCAAAGGGCAAGGAAAGTGGAGAATGTGCAATGATTTCACGGACCTCAACAAGGCGTGCCCAAAGGACCCCTACCCGCTCCCTCGAATCGACCAGCTTGTCGATTCGACGGCAGGCTGTGAAATGATGAGTATGATGGATGCCTACCAAGGGTACTATCAGATCTCCATGGCTCCAGAAGACCAATCCAAGACCTCCTTTGTGGTAGAGATAGGAGTCTACTGTTTCCTGGTTATGCCATTTGGCCTCAAGAATGTGGGGGCGACTTATCAAAGGTTAGTGAATCTCATCTTTAAAGAGTTGATAGGGAGGATTGTCGAAGTGTATGTGGATGACATGATCGTTAAGAGCCCGGAGGAAAAAGACCATCTCGAACACCTTAGAGAGGTCTTTCAAGTACTCAGGGAATTTAGTTTAAAACTCAACCCCTCGAAATGCATATTTGGAGTATGAGGGGGGAAGTTTCTGGGTTACATGGTCAGCGAGAGAGGGATCGAGGCCAACCCAAAAAAAATCGAGGCTCTGCAAAAGATCGGGTCCCCCAAATCAGTCAAGGACGTCCAGAGGCTGTGCGGCCGGATTGTCTCACTAAACAGATTCATATCTCGGTCGGCTGATAGGAACCTCCTCTTCTTCAAAAAATTGAGGAAAGTTCCTGATTTCCAGTGGACCCCCGAATGTGAGCAAACCCTACGACAGCTAAAAGAATATCTGGCCACCCCGCCTCTGCTAGCAAAACTGAACCCGGGAGAAAAGCTGTATGTGTATCTCGCAGTATCTCCAGAAGCTGTTAGCTCGGTCATTGTGGTAATAAGAGATCGGAAGCACCTACCGGTGTATTACCTCAGCAAAGTGTTGCAAGGGCCAGAGAAGAACTACCTGGAGATAGAGAAGTTTGCACTGGCCCTCATCCACTCCACACGGAAGCTGAGACAGTACTTTCAGTCACATTCAATGGTAGTGCTTACCGACGAGCCTCTCCGGCAAGTCATCTCAAAGCCTAACACGTCGGGCCGGCTTATCAAGTGGGCTATAGAGCTCGGGGAGTTTGATATATCATATCAACCGAGAACCGCCATCCAAGCCCAAGTGCTGGCTGATTTCCTCCTCGAAAGAGTGGGGTTGCCGGAAGAAGGTCCGCCTATCACCGACCCGTGGCTCCTGCATGTAGATGGGTCCTCCACCACGCAAGGAGGGGGAGCTGGGATCACCCTACAGAGCCCAGATGGTGATGTGGTGGAATTCGCTATCAGGCTCAATTTCCTTGTCACAAACAATGAAGCAGAATATGAGGCCCTCATAGCTGGCCTTGAATTGGCCAATCGAGAAGGAGTCTCTCATATCCGAGCCTTCACCGATTCTCAACTAGTTTCCAATCAGATCGGGGGAATATACGAAGCCCGGGATGCCATGATGACCAAGTACCTCGAATATGTTTCCAAGCTGAAGGAAAGTTTCAAATCTTTCACTTTAGAACAGATTCCGAGGGAAGAAAATGAGCACGCAGACGCTTTGTCTAAATTTGCAAGTGCCCTGAAAGGTACGAGGGATCATGTAGTCAGATTCCAGACTCTCGACACCCCTGCAATCTGGGGAGGGGGCGCCCCAATCCTGCCTCTCCAGCCCCTCGAACCCAGTTTGCAGGATGAAATTCGCGCCTTTTTATCGGGAAAAAAGATCTCCGACCAAAACCAGTCGAGAAGATTAACACGACAGTGCGCGAGATATACCTTGGACAGCAAGGGAAGGTTATTTTGAAAGTCTTTTCTTGGACCCCCACTCAAATGTCTCCTCCCCTCGGAAGCTCGAGAGGTAATGCAATCTATCCACGAGGGGAGTTGTAGGAATCATGCGGGAGGGAGGTCACTATCCAAAAAGATTATGAGAAGTGGTTTCTATTGACCAACTATTCTGAAAGACGCATTCGAGTATACTCAAAAGTGCCCAAAGTGCCAGCTTTATGCCAACCTCCCTCACAAACCGGTTGCTGAAATGGTGAATGTGAAGATTTCATGGCCCTTCGATCAATGGGGGATCGATGTGGTTGGACGTTTCCCTATGGGAAAAGGCCAAAGAAAATTCGCCATAGTAGCCGTGAAATACTTCACTAAGTGGGTCGAGGCGGAGGCCGTTCCCAAAATTACCGATGCCTCGATCCGATCCTTCATATGGAAGAATATTACTTGTCGTTTCGGGGTCCCTCGAGTGCTTGATATCAGATAATGGCACCCAGTTTCAGAGTCGAGCCACGACGGAATGGTGCCAGAGTCATGGCATCGAGCAACGGTTCACATCCGTGGGAAATCCCCAAGCCAATGGTCAAGTGGAGGTAACCAACCGCATCATTCTGCAGAACCTTAAAATTGTGTTGGGCGCTTTCAAAGGTGAATGGGCGGATGAGTTACCGGGGGTATTGTGGGCCTATCGTACCACCCCCCGAACAGCGACGGCAGACTCCCCGTATGCCTTAGTGTACGGGTCCGAGGCGGTCATTCCAACGAAAATATTACACGACACAGCCAGAGTCGTGTATTTCGACGAGTCCAGGAATGAGGAGAACCGAGCCACGGAGCTAAATTTGCTCGAGGAAAGAAGAGGTGCAGCCTGGTCGAGGATGCAAAAATATCGAGCCTCCATGGCCCGAGCATACAATAAAGGAGTACGCCCCAGAAATTTCCAACTTGGTGACTTAGTCCTTAAAAAGGTCGAAGTATCCAAGCATGTGGGGAAATTAGACCCTAACTGGGAGGGACCTTACAAAGTTGTGAAGGTTTCAAAAAATAATGCGTACTGGCTCGAGGACATGGCGGGAAGGGAATTGCCTCGACCATGGAATGCCTCGAACCTCAGAAGATTCTATGTATAAGATAAGTCTGTTCTTCCCATCCTCGATTGTTGATAAGGAGTTGTGCCGAGGACACTTTTGATTCGAGGGAAGTGAATGTACAGGAATGATATTAAATAAAAATTCCCTTCTTCCTCTCGAGTGTCTTTAAGTTGTTCTCATACACTTGTGCCCAGGCTTTGGTGAAATCAAACTTTGGTGCAATGATAAAACCCCCATGTCTCTCGATTATATTTAAGTTATGCTTGCGTCTGAACAATTTGATTTAGTAATTTTACAAATGAAAGCGCCTCGATATCACCAAAGTGTCGTGCAGACAACAAGAGTATAGGAAAAAATAATAATAATAAATGACAACAATATAGATAAGCCTGAGAACTAATTACTCTGCTTGACAGGAAAGGCCTCGAGAAGATGGTTTCATTAAAAAGGCCCGAGGGCAAGAAATGTACAAGGACTTAAGCGGGAAAAATGATATAAAAAGGGGTGGGGGTTATTGGACCTAGTCGCTAAGTTCGACGGGCCTATCCTCCTGACCCTCCTCGCCCCCGTCATCGGCAAATGCCCCCGCTCCGTCCTCTCCATTTTCGTCCTCGGGGTCACTAGAAGCGCTGGGCCCGGCCATTCGTTCTTTCCAGGTCTCGGGAGTCGGCGCAGAAGGCATTGGAATATCCTCCTCGCCCGATGACTCGCCTTTCGCAGTCTCAGGCGGTGGAATCTCGAGGCGGCGGAAGACAAAGTTGAATTCGCTTCCTTGGAAGTCGAACTCTTTGGACTTCCCCGTCGAGGGCGAAGCCTCTTCTACCGACGCTCCGGTGCGGTCAAATGAGAGCCCAACTGACTCTCGGTCGAAATCTTCCCCCAATTCACCCCAAGATTGAAGCTGATCAAGGACCAATTCCACAGCCTCGGCGGAATCGTGAAAACTGAGGTGCGTCCTAATGTAGTCGAACGCCTCGCTCACGAAGAACCTCGAGAATGCCCGCTTGACCCTCTTATGGCACCGCGCGGGGAATGTCCATCCAGCCCTTTGAAGCCCCGCCTTGACGCCCTCGCCGTAGTTATGGTAAGCCTTGGCCTCCGCCTCGGCAGCCCTGTTGTTAACTACCTTGAGGCGCTCTTTCGCGAAGTCGCGAGCCATTTCGGCCTGTTCGCAAAACTCCCGCGTTTCCTCCCAAGCTTTAGCCGTGCGCTTGACTTCGTCGTCCAGACCCGCACATTTCTTCTCGAGCTCCGCAATGCGTGTCTGGGCAGATTCGAGGAGCTGCTGACTCTCCTGCAATTGCCCTCGGAGGGTATCGTTTGTCGAGGCCAATTCCCCAGCGAGGACCTCGGTTTGTTCGAGGCGCTTCTCCACCTCGGCGGGTGCTTGTTTATTCTTCTTCTTCTCCTCTCGGAGAAGCCTCTTGTACTTATTCTTCCCCTGCCGGAAGACGCTCGCACGGCGGAGGAGATGATGAGACAATGGGACAACGACCTGCCCAGAAAAATAAGATGAGTAAAATTTCTGAAGATAGCAAAGGGAAAGGAAGGAGGAAGTCGTTTCTTTACCCCAATTAGGGCGTTGGCCAGATTGGTCTCCAGCTCAGCAATGGAACACTTTAACAGCGACCGATGGTCACCCGGTAGCTGAAGACCTCGGAGCAGGGACAGATTCATCTTGGTATCCGACTCGTTGGCCCCCACTCCGGTAATGCGGAGATTGGATTGATGATGCTCGAGGTGGACGGGATTGCTGGGCCCCGCATCCGCACACTTGAGGATCTCGTCCTCCTCGTCAGTATCCGAGGGTTCGGGGCTCGCTGGTCGTTTACCTTTGCCCAAGGGGCTGATCTTTGCTTTTTGGCCCCTCGAGCAGCTTCCTCATCTGCTGCTCTCTTTCGAGAGCCCTCAGTGCCCCCTTCGCGAATGGAGACACCCGGCAAGACCCTTCGAGGGGCGGCACCCTTAGGACTTGGCCGGGTTGAAGGCGCTGTCCCAGTGGGGGGGCTGGTAGAGCTTACCCCCAGTTCGAGGCGAAGCCTCGGTTGGAGTCGGAGCCCCAGTTGACGTCGGTCTTGAAGTAGGCCTTGGCGGAGTAGTAGCAGGGGCCGGCGCCCTAAGAGCTGGAGTCGGCACCGAAGTGGGAGCCTTAGTTTGAGGCGTTGTTTGTTCCGTGGGTGCTGCGCCACCCTTATCGCCCCTTGGGGCCATTGCCTCTTCGGCCGGTGGTGCCCCCTCTGCTGGAGTAACCCCCTCGGCTGATTGAGGGATCCCAGCCTCTGTTTCTTCCATGGAGGCCCTAACTCCTTGGCTGGAACCCTCTCCGGCCTCGGTATCCTTCCTTGGCCGCCTCGCCTTCTGAGTGACGGGTTTGTGAAACGGGGTCACCCTGGGTCGTGGGGGCTGGGTTTGGCGCCTTTGACGGTCGAGCCTCGCCAACAACGCCTTGCGTGCATCCATAAGAATTTTTAGAGCTGCAAAAACAAGAGGAAATTTAGTGTCCTGCAAGATCCTCGAGAAATTAACGCAAAAAAGAAAAAGGAACAAAGAGAAGGAAAACTTAGGCCCTAAAGTTGCTCTCAGAGAAGGTTTGGTGCCGCGTACCGGGACACTCGCTAGGACCGGGGTCACCGGTGGCATTCGAGAGGCGGCACGCGCGGAGTATGTCCTCGGAGGTTAGGTGAACTGCGCACATCCTCCCCGTCTTTGCCAAGTCCCCACCTTTCCCTCGTCAAAGCTTGGCTCCTCGTGGAAATGATTTCGGTTAAGTATTGGAGGTTGACGCCTGTTCGAGGGCATCCCCAACTGCCCTCGATCCTCCACAAAGACAAACTTCCTCTTCTATCCTGATCCATGGGAGGATTTGAAGCCGTCCAACACCTTCGAGGAGCCGGAACGAGCGACAGATACAAGAACCCAGGCTCATTCTCAGCCGATTCGCCTGGGCCCGACCGAACCGATTCGTTCGATCTAAAAAACTCCAAAAAATTGGCGGGGCTTGCCTCTTCCTTCAAACACTTCATGATCAGCACGAAGGCAATGATGATCATGATGGAGTTCGGCACCAACTGACAGGGGCAAACCCCAGTAAACTCCAACAGCCGGCGGACTTCGGGGGGAAAAGGAAGGCGCAATCCCGCCTCAAACTGATGAAGGTTAAGGGCCACACACCCTTCTCGTGGCTCCACCATGTTCTCCGTTGGGCCCGGCATGTGGATGGGGAACTGAACCCCATATTCTTCCCTGATTTTCTCGACCTCTGCCACTGTAATATTGCTGGAGATATCCCGGGGGAGAGAGGTCGTCTGAAATTTGCCTATTCCGGCACCTCGCGCTTTTGGGCTCTTTACTGGGGACCCGCTCGGTCCTGCGTCCCCCCTAACGGGTTCCGTCGTCTTCCTCTTTGGGCGGGGGCGAGCACTCTCCGGCGTGTGGCCCGGCGCCTCACCTCTCTTGCCGCCCTCTGACGGCGCCCCGGCAAGCGTAGCTCCCGTGTCTTCACTGGCGCGACTCGCCCCAGTGCCTGAAACCGACTGGGAGGGGAGGTGAACCTCCCTCTCCGCCGCCAAGTCCTCAGGTGTGGGCTCTGAATCGTCCAGTATCTTTCTCTTTGGTCCTATGGCAGCTAGGGTTTTTTACAAAAAAAAAGGGGAAAAGTTGAGAAGGAGAAGGAGATTCACCTGAAATGGCGACGAGGACTTGAGAATGTTGTGAATGTGGTGGAAATTCTTAAACCAGTCGTTTGAATAAGCATAGCAGGTGGAAGGAAAAATCGGATTGTGGTGAAACCCACAAGTATTTATAGGTTATACGGGAAATCACCCACCATTATGGCACCTCGGGCACGATGACCCATAAAGGCCTGCAATAATGGCGACAGAACACGCCCTTTAGCGTGAAAACCCTTCGGCCGCCCAAAATTAATGAACGGGGACATGACACGTCCCCCCAAATAGGCGCGTGGGCTGACGGGTTGAAAAGGGGCGACTTTTCGTGCCCTAATGGCGTTTCAAATTCAAAAAGTGAAAGGACGTCTGGCATCCCGTTAATAAATGCACTCTTTAAGGCTGACGTCCTCGTCACACTCAAGAGTGGGGGGGCTAATGATGAGTCAAGTGCCATTTCACCATGCCACGTCATCGTAATCTCCCAAAAGTCACAAATCCGCCAAGTATAGAATTGCTGCCCTCGAAGTCACAAAGACCCTCGAAAGGGCACACAAGCCAGCCTCGTTCCCTTAAGAAGACCCATCAGACGACAATAGGCTAACAAGGGTGCCCTCAAATGGAGAAATTGCCCTCGACGGTGCTCCCATCGAGGGCCAAATCCCACACTTAGCCGTTGCAAAGATAGGTATTCTGACGGGACAAGTACAGCTGGAGGCTACTGGCAGGCGCAACCCACTGCCACCTACTACATCTCGTTGGCACATGGGTCCATCCCATCAGACGTGGGCGCATTAAATGCTAAGTCGTAAATACAATCCTTGGTCATAAATGCCCAAGATATCCATTTAATGCCGGGTATGACCCCTCATTAATGATGAGGGAGAACAGTCGCTAAAAGACTGGAAAAAAGGGGACAAAAGGCACATATTAGAGCAGCTACAGGGCTTAAAGTGACCGGATCCCACCAACCATGTCACATCAGGCTCCTCCCTCTCATATAAAAGCTCCACACGGCTCTCCACTCAAGGGTGAGACACTGATTGCCTTGCAAATCAAGCTGATATTATTACCGTTCATCTTCTTCTTGAACCTACCACTAACTTGAGCGTCGGAGAGCCTACGCCGGGGCAAAACCGGCTAGTCTCACGTGCTCTTCTCCCTCTTTAGTAGGTGGGCCACCAGCAAATACTATTTCGGAGTGCGCAGTACTCGGACACGTGGACCAACCAAATCCGGACCGCATCAGGCCCTATGTTTATTTTTTTATTCTCAATTTATTTCCTTCTCTTTTCCTCCTATACCCAAATAAGGGAAAATATATAGTTTTCTTCCAATCAAAGGTGTCAAACGGGTCGGGCCAGCCCATGAGTCCCGTGACCCAACACCGTCTGGTCCGAGCCGGCCCATGAATAGTGACAAACGGGTTGTGCCCCTATTGGGCTTGATGATAATAGCCTAGCCCAGGCCCAGGCTCAAGCCCATGACCGGCCCGACATAGGCCCGATTATACATATATAATTATATATATATACTATTCTACTAAGTCTAGTATATATAATTATATAATTATACATAAAAGTATATATATATGTATTATATAAAAAATTATACATATAATTATATAATTCAAAAGTCAAAATTATAATTTATTATATAAAAGTAATAAATACTTGAATGAGTTTAAGAAAAATAATACTAATTAATATTTACATATGAAACATAGAGTATTTAAGATAATATATGTTTTAAAGTAAAAAAAGGGAAAAAAAAGAAAAAAGAAGGCCAGGCCAGGCCTAGTCCGGCCCGACCCACCAAACCGGGGTTCGTGGGCCGAGCTGGGCTTAGCCTCAAGTCTCCCAGTCCCGGCCCACCTCCGGAAAAGCCAAGCCCAACCCAACCCAGCCCAGTCCAGGCCCACTACAGCACTCGGGCCGGCCCGACCCATTTGACACCTTTACTTTCAATTTCCTTCCTTCCCCTCCCCTTCTTCCCATTTTAAAGGACTTTAAATGACCCACAAAAATGTAAAGTAGATTGTGTGTATTTTTGACTTAGTTTATTAGTTTTATTTTCAATTAATCAAGATTACAACGATCTATTCGTTAAAATTTCATTGTTTAATGATTGTCCATTCCGTTATTTTTAATGGAAAATGATAGAAATTTTTAATTTTGGTTCCACCAGATTCAACCCTCGACAAAATTAATTTTATTAGTTTCGCAAATTCAAAATCAATTCCATTAGATAACTTTTTTATTTCAATTTTGATTTCAAGATCCCAAAACTTAACTAAGGCTTCATTTCTTCACTCAATTGCAGTTAGATCACCACTTTTTGGGTAAATTAATTTCATGTGCCCTATTCGTATATGTTTATATTTATTTATAAATATATTATATAGCGAATAGTATATATTATTTAATGAATAAAAATATATTTAAGACTTTTCTTTACAATATTTATATTATTTGTAGTAAATAATTTTATATTTATTCAATAAAAAATCATTTATTTAAATTTACCAAATTTTATATACAAAAATACATGTATGTATATAACGTATATAAAATTAAGAAAAATGGACAAATAAAATTATACTTACAAAATAAATCTATATTAAATTATATTTTTTTAACTAGTTATGTATATAGATTATACATTAACATATATAGTATAACTTATACTTAATAAATAAAAAAAACTATATTTAGTCACTTTTAGTTATGATATTTATATATTTTTGTAAAAAATATATACATTTCTATCACTAATATATATATATATATAGTTTGTAATATGTTTCATAGGTATATACAATTGTTAAAAAAAATTCTTCTTTCTTTCTTTCTTCCCCTTTTTTTTTTAAATAGCTTTACCCTAGATCACATAGTTCTCCTATTATCCCCAATGCTCTCCCACTTAGTGCTCAAACTAGCAAATTGAGTGTTTAGTTCTCGGTTTAAGACGACTTAAAATTTTTAATTCGCGCATTAAGTTTTACAATATCTAATAATTGTATAAATAAACTTTTATTTGATATAATTAGTATCTAATAATTCTAATTGTTAAATAATAAGAATTTGTGTGTGTATATATATATATATATATATATGAAAATATTAAGCTAATTTTGTATATAAATTATACATTTTTATGAATGGAAATTTAGATTATGAGAAGACTTGACAATTAGTCAATCACATTAAAGTATCAATAACATAATTTAAATGTAGCATCTAACAAAATTATTTTACTTATACTACCTCTTTAAAGGTGCTTTACATTGAATACACATAATTTCATATTATATATAAAATATATTTTTTGTTAGATGCTTTAAATTGCTGTCGTACTAAATTTGTTTTAATTTTTACACGTTAAGGCAAAAAAGATTAATTTTGGATTAATGAGTAGCATATGTAGAAATATGTATATTTATATATATAAGAACATTCTAGAGTAATAAATAATATTAAATATTTTTAGTTTTTTTTATGGGAATTAAATATCTTTAGTTGATCACATATAAATTTATACATTTTATACAAATATATATGAATATTATAAATGAAAACGTTATTAAATTATTTGTTCTTTGGTAAGCATATATAATTTTTATTTTGTATGTTAATGTATACACAAACATAAGTATTTAAAAGTTAGATTTCAAATATATATATATGTAAGTATATATTATGTTTTCTTTTTAATTTTATATATTTTATACAAATATATAATATTAATAAAAAAAATTTAGTTATTAAGTATAAAGTTATATATTTTTTAATATTTTCATGTATAAATATTTACTTTTATTGGGTGACCTAACGGCAAAAGAGAGGAAAGTGAGGCCTTCATTATGTTTTGGGACATTGGGACCAAAATTGAAATAAAAAGTTAGCTAACGGAACTATTTTGGTATTTTCAAAACTAGTGGGCCTAGTTTTTCCAAGGATCGAATCTGACGGGATCAAATTGAAATTTTCTAAAAAATTATAACAGCATCATGTTTTTCTTTATTATGCAAACTTCGTAATTTATCTTTGTACTGACATTGTAATTTTGTTTTTGCATGAGTTTCATTTTATCCCTTCAACTATAAAAATTTACACTTTACCCCCTCCAATTAAAAGAATATTATTCATTCTCCCACTTTACCCCACGGTAAATACATCTGGTTAATGACACTAAACATATAGTTAAGGACAATTATGAACACTTTCGCCCCATCAACTGTATGCCTGTTGTCACCTTTGTACTGATGAGTGAAAATAATTTTTATTTTTCTATTCTCGTATATGATTTTTAGCCCAGAACTCAATGACGTTCTTCACAACTATAACTATCATACTAAAGGAAAAGCTATTGTTGAAAGAGAGGAAAGAGAGAAAAATGTGTCGTATGTTAGTCACAATAGTCTAATCCTAATATATAAAGATTAGTCAAAAATATATACAAGGAAACAAGATATGTTCTTTTTTAATGTATAAGGCTAAACACTAGGAGCTAAGTTTGTTAAAAGATTAACACTTCCCCTAAAGTTGGAGCATATATATCGCTTCTGCTCAACTTATTACTTAAAGTTCTAAATCTATTTCCTCCAAAAACCTTAGTGCATACATCTATAATTTGGTTTGAAGATGGAGAGAATGGAATAATGATAATGTGACTCATCACAAACGAAATGACGGTCAACCTCAATGTGCTTCATCAATTGTGAAAATTTGGGTTACTAGCAATATGAATACCTGCCTGGTTTGTCTCAATGCATAGATAAAAGCTCATTGTAAGTAAGCCCCAACTCTTCTAACAAACATACAACATTTCGCTGGTGGTATGTGCCATAGCTCGAAGTTCAGCTTCTGTATTAGATTTGACCATTGTTGTCTACTTCTTACTAAGCCAAGTCATTAGATTTCCCCTAACAAATGTGCAATAGCCAAAAGTAGCTCTCCTATCGCCCTCATACCCAATATAATCTGCATCAGAATAAACCTCAATCTTTATATGTCCATGCTTTTTAAATAGTAGTCTTTTACCAGAAGAGGCTTTCATGTATCTTAGAATCCAAATAGCAGCTTCAAAGTGAATAGGATGGGGTTTGTCTATAAATTGACTAACTACACCAACTGCAAAAGATATGTCTAGTCTAGTCATAATCAAATAGATCATTTTTTCCACCAGCCGTCTATACTTTGCCTTGTCCTCTAAATAGGTACTTTGCGTTGTATCACCAGTGCAATAATAGGGTGCAAAAATAAAGGATCGATGGGAGATTGGATCATAACACCGATGCTATTCTTGTGTACGAGAGCACCCCAAGAAAATGCATTTTGACAGATAGGGGTGATAGTTTATCAAGACCAAGTGATGAGATGTGGCAAAGCAGACACACTAAAAAACTCAAGGAGTCACATGAAATAGAGGTCAATCAGGATAAAAGCTCGAATATGGAATACCACATGAAGAACACTAGAGGGTAAATGGTTTATGAGATAGAATGCAATAAGAATAACATCCCCTAAAAGATTTTTGGAACATTCACTTGAGCCAAAATGGTACGCAACATCTAATAGGAGTCGATGTTTGTGCTCAACCATACTATTCTATTAAGATGTATGGAGAAAAGTAGTTTGGTGCATGATTCCATTATTGTTGCAAAAAGTAGACACTTGCTTTTCAAAAACTCCAAGGTGTTATGAGTACAAAAAAAGCAAATATTAACAGAAATCTGAGTTTTTATTTCATTATAAAGGGATTTGATTATAGTAGGGACTTCAAACCTATATTCTAACAAGAAGACCCACGTCATTATAGAGTGATCATCCACAAACAAATAAAATGAAGAAAACCACTAACAGACACGACTTAACAAAGACCCCGAATATCATAATTGGCTAGATCAAAAGAAAAGGATCAACACTTTTAGACATGAGGTTGAAAGGAAGCATGTCATAACACAAATTTTCATGTCTATAGAATTAGAAGACAAGAAAAATAGTGCAAATTGAATTTCAAAAATTAAAAAGAGAAAATGCAGGTACAATCTCTATTTGATCCTCTGATTCTTTCTTCACGAATTTAGGAATTTGGAAGTGCAAATGCTTCTAGAGTGGATTTGATGGTTTGATCTCCTTGGGATTGAATTTGGTTTTCAATAACGAGATTTGTAGGCTTTGTAGTTTGACTACGAATCAAAAATTAGGAATTTCGAATGCTGCAAAGAATACCATGAACAACGTGGACTTGATTTAATATCGATTTGACTATGACTTGGAAAAATGTCAATTCATTGGCTTAGCACTTTGATCATGATTGAATGTTTGCATTTGATGATCTTCGTGAAAAACATCGGGAACTTCGCTTTGATCACCTTGAATATTCTTCGGGACTCCCTTGAATAAAGACTCATTCTTGTCTCTCTTGTTGTTGTGCCTTTGGTTTATAAAGAGGACCTCTATTTATAGGCGTGAGAAATGAATTCTTGCCACATTCACCTGATGAGGTGGCATGATTTCATTAACTCTTCAATTTTTATTAACAATTTACTACCTTGATCACAAGATGTGATTTGCAATGCCAAAATATCAACATATGGCTTCTTAGTTGCAGGATATGACTTTTGTTGTCAAATTTTTTAATACGGAGATATTTGATTTAATGAACAATTAAATATTTCATTTAATTTTGAATTTAATTTGAAAGATTCCAAAATATAAATAAAAATATGATTAATTTTTTTAAAAAAAATATATTATACATATCAATTTATATTTGGTATAAAATTTCAATGCCTACACATGATGCTTCCTTAATTCACATGACTCACAATTCAGACTATGTTTAGTGGACCCAATGGGTAAAAAGTGTTTTAATGTAGATAAAAATGGGTGACCTAATTGACGACACCAACGGTGTAGTGGAAGCTGAGAGGGCTCAAGTATCCAAATGTGTATTTGCGGTGTCTAAGTAGTAAATGCCACCACACTCATAACCGCCACCAATCGTCCTTCTCAAGTATTCAAATATGTATTCACATATCCTGAAAGGCACAATAGGATGGGGAAAATGATTACTGAGTAGTTTTGAGGTTTAGTGAGCTAACTAATGCATACAAGCTAATAAGAAAATGAGGGGCTAAGAGAGCATTATTTAGATAATAACTTTATTAGGCGTAATAGTACCCAAACTTGAAATTATCACCTGCTAAATGAAATCATGATTTGAAATTAAGTTTGCGTTAATTTATAGGATAAATTATGCAAACCCCCCAACATTTGGGGTCAATTGCACTTGGCCCCCCATCGTTTCCGTTTGTGCGAGAAGACCACCTTACCTTTTTAACTTGTTTGATAGCGTTCCCTGCCTCTGATTCCACTAGCATCTAAAAGACTATTCCATTTTGCATGAGGGTAAAATCCTCCATTCATGCGTGACAATCAATATTTGCACTAAAATACAAAGGTTGTGGGGTAATGTGCAATTGTATACATACGTCGAGGGAGGGGAGGGGATATTCTAGTTTTAATTTATCTTGTCCACTCAATACCAAATTGCACACTTTGAATTAATCAAGAAAATCCACTTGATATTGAATTAAACTAATAATCACCTTATCCATGAAATGAAGAAAAGAGATGGTTACAAAGATCAAAAATTATTGTTTGAAGTGATTAAATGGTATGGGCTCCACATTTTTTTTAAATTTTTAAAATTTTTAACCATCATCTTTTTCAACATTTCATGGATAAGGTAAATTTTAATTCAAGTTTTGGTATTCATTGAATTTTTGAGATCAAATTGCCGTGTGTGTGCATTTGTGTGTGAACATGTGTGTGAACATGTGTGTTTTGGATGAGATAAATGAAAATTGAAAATTACCCCCAACGTGTCTAAATAGGTGCACTTTTTCCTCTTAACTTTGCATTTCAATGCTAATATTAATTACTATAAGTGAATGATCGATTTTGCCATTAAATGTGATGGAATATATTCTTAGATACTGTTGGAATCAGAGTTAGGGGACATCAACAATCAATTTAAGAAGGTTAGGTGATAATCTCACACAACTTCAAACGATGAAGGGTGAAGTGTAACCAATCTTAAACATTAGGGGTTGTTTGTAATTTTCCCTAATTTATAATTTTTATTTAACTAGTAAAAAAAAGTACATAATTGTATATCTATCGTTGTTAATATTTGTACACGTTATGAAATTTTGTTGCACTATGATTTTTGTTAGAAGTAGTGTCCGACAAGCCAATGAGATTGGCAATACTTTGAAATACTCTTTGTAACAAATAGTCTTTTCAATCAATAATAGAAATGAAAATTTATGCTTTTTGGGTACCTTCATTATAATGTGGAAGTTATACTTAAGTATAATCTATACACATATGATTGAAACTCCTATATCACAATAGGCCATGTGACTTGACCTCGTATAGAGATGGAGGTTTTGAAACAAGTCTTTAAGGCACGATCTAAATCATTCAAAGTCAAAGAGCTAACAAATACCAGGGATATTAACATGGTTCGGATTAAGACTTGTACCTATAACATATCTCAAATGGGAGGATGTCTCATTTCATAGATATCGAATGTAGAGACATTCGTTTGCATAAGTTGGTGCTTATTAGAGAATGAGTTTACTGATAATCCCACTGAAGAACACCTAAATGGGAGCATTAGTTGTACATCAAATTAGGATCGTTTCTCAGCTTATGGTAATTTTGTACATATGCATTTATACTTTGATATATATACTGACCCTATGGCGGGTCTTAAGGTGCCTATGTTGGGTATATATCTCCATGTGTGAAGGTTTGTAAGAGTCGATAAAGAATCCATTTATAAGAGTCGATAAAGAATCCATTTACTCACCTCGTAGAGTAAGTGAACTTCATATGTATTTTATTTTAACTAGTCTACAGAAATTCATGGCCCCAGTAGAGACAATGATTAGAAATGAGTTTTCTAAATCGATTATCGAAAAAACTAATTATAAATAAGAATCATACAATTAAAGTTAAAAGGATTTTTGATAAATCCCATATCCTAAACCTCAATCGGGGAGATTAGCTAATGGAGGGTGATGCAGTTGGATTTTGGTCAACCGCGTGGAGGATTTTGATAGGCTCTGGGTGAATGTTGGTAGCCCAACTGTTTAAGGTCACAAAAGAGGTCAACCGTCTCACAAAATATTTGCAGCCAATAAAATTGGTCGCAAAAAATGCTTTGCATTTTGTGACGCACCTTGGTGGTCACAAAATTGCCATGTCAAATTTGTGGTTGTTGGAGTTGGTCGCAAAAATGGTCAACCATCTAAAAACATATTTGCAACGAAAAATGTTGGTCCCAAAAATGGTTTCACCATTTGTGATGGATGAGAGGGGTCGCAAAATGCCACATCAAATTTGCGACGAACAATGTTGGTGGTAAACTTAGCTCGTTAATTTTTGCCACCAACAATGCTTGTTACAAAGTCGAGCCAAATTTTTTTAGCTAGAGCGGCTTTTTTTTTTGGCAATGGATTTTAACAAATTGTGACTAGGTATGTCCGTCGCAAAATTTTCAAGCTCAAGTTGGTTAGATTCCACCTTGTCCGTTGCAAATTCGGTGGTAGTTTGCAACTGCAAAATTGTTGGTTGCAAAATCTGACGCAAATTGATGTTTTTCTAGTAGTGTAAATATACCGCAAAAGTAAAATGCAGAAAAAAAAAACCCACACCGGAGAAGAAGACCATCGTTATAGAGAGAATGAAGGAAAAGAGTATTTGGGCTTGCTTAATTTCCACCAACGACAACGAAAGAAAAAAAAATAGAGCAGACACTTATTTGATACAAAAAGAAAGCCCGCGCCCGAAAATCGATGTAACTCTTCATCTTTCCCGGGAATTGTAGCTATCTATCCCATCGTGACATTTGGGTTTATTAGGCTTGGGAAAAGAGAGAGAGAGTTTTGGAGGGAAATCACTAATAGTTAAATTCTAATAAGAAAGATTAAAAAATGAAACCTAAGCGCCATGTAAACTATGATGTGCCATGTGTCCAAAATCCAATTGTTTTGCTGGCGAGCATAGTTTCCCGTTAATTTCAATCAATTTTCGGATATAATGCTAAATTTCGAGGCAAGCTAACCTCAATGTGAAAATAATTTGTTAAATTTATGTTATAAAATTGAAATAGAAAGGTTTAAAATCCTAGAATCAAATCAGTATATAATTCTAAAATTATAATTTTCCCTCTATTTCACTTTTGATCATGAGATAGGTAATCATCCTAACTAGAGGTGGCAATTGGGTGGATTGGGTCATAGTGGGTTGGATTAAAGATGGGTTTCAAAAAGTGGATTGAAGATGAATTGGGTTGAATGTGGGTTGTAAATAGGTTTGATATGGTTCTTAAACGGTTCAATACATGATCATTGTATGTTTAATCAAGGAAAAAAAGAGAAAAATCTAAATTATTAATTCCTATATTCTTTAAATGGCTTTAAAATAATAAAATTTATTGAAATTAGATAAATAAATATATATATTTGTTTATGGGATAACCCATTTACAACCCGTGATCAACTCATAATCAATTCATCAACCCATCTACCATCTATTATCAACATCCACCAAATGAGACCCAACCCAACCTAACCCAAAATCATGTGGGCTGGATTGGACCCGTGGTTTCTAACCTATTTTGCTACCACTAATCCTAACCAACAAGAAGAGTACTTTAGGTAAAACAAATTAAATTAGTAAAAATACCGAATTAGATATGAGACTTGGAAAGCCAGAACGAAAGCAATATTGCTAATCAAGGAAGCTAATTTTACTCAACTTACGACTGAACATATGCATGTGGACGTTGTGTGTGAAAGCATGTGGATATGGGCGGCATTGATAATTACTCACATAACAAGGTTTGTAATTTGTTAGGTTTTCACCAGCCCTTGTAAGTTGCAATTATTTTTATATTTTAATTAATATTAAACGTTTTAGGTATGAAAAATTACACTTAGACCCCCTAAAGTTCGGTCAAATTATAGCTAAACCCCCTTAGGTGTGGGAAATTACACATACCTCTATTGAAGTTTGGGTCCAGCTAATATTCAAGGAAAAGATAATGAAATGACTTTATTATCCATGTAAGAATGTTAAGAAAAAAGAAGAAAGAAATCCCACAATTCAGATCATATGTAAACTGACAAGCTTGTCCATTTTTTGATGGCAATTGTCAATTTGAATAAGAGTATTATTATCTACAAAAAAAGTTAGAATTTTTGGAAAAAAGGGTAAAATTGGAGTTCCATTGTAATTTTTTACTTATGCAAATCACGGTGTATCAGTGATCGGAATGCGCTATCCTGTTAGCCGGACCCAAACCTCAAGGGAGGTATGTATAATTTTCCATATCTAAAAGGTTCTAGCTGTAATTTAACCGAACTTCAGGGGATCTAGTGTAATTTTCCCTAATAATAATAATAATTTGATTTTTTTCCTATCTTAGAAATAATTTTCGCCATAATAATTACTTTATCACAAAAGTCTCAAATGATAACCTGAACTGGATCTCATTCTAAGATTTATGGCCTACCATTGGACTCACGCGGTCCATTCAAGATTTAATCCATTTCAAGTGTCTTGTCTTCTCTAACAACTGAAATTAATTATAACGTTCTTTTTGTCCAAATTTATTATTTATTGTTTTTTGTTAATGAAATATACCACAGTAGGACCATTTTTTTTTTTGATATTGAACCCTTTTATTTTGTAAAATAAAGTATCATTAGTTTTCAACTACTACAATTTGTAAAAATAATAAATAGTTTTTAATTTCTTTTGATTTTAATTAAAAATAAAATGGATTGACATCCAATTTCAACTATTGTTTTTAAAATTTAAAAAACTACAGATCATTATTAATTATAATACATAAAAAAGTATAATTAACTATATATCTTACCAGACCAATAATTTATTTTATCACAATAACAATCTTTGCAAAATTGATAGTGGGAAGAATTGCGTTTAAATTAATTATCACAACTTATAATTAGTAACATGTATAGCTAGTGACAATCAAAACTTTGTAACAAGAGCAATTGTGGTTTTCATCGTTAAATTGTCACTATGTATCTATATCATTATATTACATGGGAGGCCCTTTGACTTTTTATTGCGTTAAATTTACAAAACCTTCTATATTAATTTGAATTAGCACCAAAAAAATCCTATGTTAAAAAAAAAAAAACAATATTAAACCCTTCATATTTTTAAAAAACTAGCACCTACTCCCTTGTGGTTCATTTTCTGAAAATTTGAGTACGAATTTTTAATTTGACCCCTTTTTTTGAAACTGAAAAATAACAATACATTTTGCTTATTTGGCAAAGGGAAAAGCTTGGTTCAGGTTCCCACCGCCAATCAATTGAAACAGAGAATTATACATATTAATATTGTAAACTTAAAGGTATCATATGCTAATTTTACAATATCAAAAACTCTGTTTAAATCATAATTTCAATGCATATATTACTACTAATATCCAATAAGATTGTAAATTGCGACAAAAAAAATATTAGATTTTATGTATTGTACCTTGATAATCGTATTGCTTGCACATCTTGCACAAATCAATTCTAATGCAAGGTTCTCATTGACAATTAATGTTTTAAAACACAGGGATATACTAAATAGTATTATTTTTAAGCTAAGGTTTCTAGCTTCTAATTTTACAATAACAACAACAAAATTTTACAACAACAACAACTAAATAGTATTAGTCACTCTCAGCGTGTTTTTTTCTCTTCATCTCTCTTTTCTCTCATATTCCTTTTTTTTTTTTTTAATTTTCTTTTCTACTTTTTGTTTCATTTTTTTTCAATATACAATTTAATCTTATTTCAACTTTATTGGTTTATACTTATTATAGGTTTAATAAATAATAAAAAATAGTTATATACATATACATTCTTTTTTAAACTAAAATTAAACATTTGATTAGATTATGTGTAATTTTAATTTACACATATATCGAGTGTGCATGATAAATTAATTTTTTTCTACTCTATTTTTAACAATGATCGTAATATATACTCAATTTGGTTATCATTCAATCATTACCATAAAAAATAAATTTTTTTTTCCAGTAAATATATATGCTATTAATGACAAACTTAAATCGTTGTTACTTATATGTAGTCCCCCCCCCCCCCCCCCCCAACGCTTTTTCTTTCTTGTTTTGGGCAGTGTCAAACTAAACCTATATTTCATGGTAGCTTTTACTAAGGTTTTTATTTATTTATTTATTTATATTAATATGCATTTTATCAAGTTTTAAATATGAATGTCGGCAGCGAGGGCATTTAATAGAACAGAGAAATGCAAAAGTGAAAGATACGAATTATCGATCCTCCAACCCCTCTCTTGTAACGTGACAATCAATCATTGTAACACAAAAATACATGCAAATTTAATTTGACCATAATAAAATATATCTACAGAGGGACAATTGTTACTTCATTATTAGTCAAACTTCACAAATATCGAGGTCGCGGCATTATTATAATTAATCAAAATTTTTACACAAATAATTACTGACAATTTGCTTTTTTTAATTTTATTATTTTAACATTTTACTTTTGTTGCAAGAATAATTTTGAGATAAATAATGGGGAAAAGTCTCCTCCAATCAAAAAGCCTTGTTGAAGGAATCATGTTTGAACAAGATCAGTGGATTATTGAGGGGATTAATCTAATTAATCAATTGATTGTTTTTCACTACACGATAGGGTGCCTCTCATTTGAGAGACAGTAATGTCAGATTTTTATTGTGAGATTTTTTGTTTAATGCTGAGGGAAATGAATAAATAAAAGAAGGTTCTTGTTTTCTAATTGTGTTCTAAGGCAGTCTGAATCATCTACTACAAAACGATGCTACATCTTCTTTCACATTTATCAATACACGCCACGTATATTAGTGAGTGATTGATATAAGGAAAGAGAAAAAAAATTATAAAATATGAAAATTTTTGAAGATTCTCTTTTTGTATCTCAACTGCTCATTAATACACGTAGCATGCATTGATAAGTGTAAGAGGAGATGTAGTACCGTTTTGTAGCGGAAGATCCAAACTAGTTCTAAGACACACACACACACACACACACACACACAAACGCATACACGTTTTTTTTTTTTGACCTAATTTTCTTTAATCATTTTACGTTTCATGAAAAAATAAGAACTTGTTATCAAAGTAAGGTTTGAAGTTGAAGTTTATCAAAGTAACGATATCTTCATGCTAGAAAAAAGATTGGCACAGTTTATTTTACTATAAGACTTTTGAGGACAAAAAAAAATCTATTATACTCGTTATCTTACTAATACATTGAAAACATTTTAGCGAAATAGATCGATATCGCACAATCAAGAAATCTACACTTTTGTGTTCAATAAGGGAAAATCCATTTCATAGAAATCAGAGAATTAAGTCAGTGAGTGTCATTGAGATTCTATCAAAATATATTCAAAATTCAAAATAGTATATAAGGTAAGAGAAAAGGGGTAAAAGACGTAAAGTAAAGCGATATTATGAGGCAAGAAATAACTGTAAATGAAAAGGTTCGAAAGGTGCAAGCCCTTGGGCCTTAACTTTGTTTTAGTATTTCAAAATAAAGGCCTCAAGTAATCTTTGATCCTCTGACCCTATAAAACTACTGGCTACCATAGGATACCCAATATGTGTGTTTAAATTTTTAATGAAAATTAAATTCAAAAACTTATTTACTTTGTATGTGATATACGTTTTATTGATCATTTAAATATAGTTGTTTGAACTATCACATGGAATGATATATTTGTAGGAAAAAGGAATGAAGCGGATAAAGTTGAAGGGGGGAGAGCGAGCGAGAGAGGAGAAATAATCTATCTATAGGAAAAAAAAAATAGAGAGAAAAATTAATTAATATTGGAGCGGAGATATGTAAAAAGTGGATAATAAAACATATAATTTTTAAAATAGATAATAAAACACGTACTAAAATGTAGGTGCGACACTTTCTAATATGACACGACAGCTCAATACGAACCCTATATTAAGATAATGAGTTAGGATTGAGGGTTTATGAGTTGGATTGAAAATTGATCGAATCCGAAAATAATTCAAAAAAATAGATTTGTTCGAGTTGACATATGGATTACTTAAACAACTCGAATTATTTTATGAATTAATAGACAATTCGAACCAACCCAATCTGATCCCACCCAAATAGTTTTTTTATAGAAAAAAATATTTTGTATATAAAATTAAATATTTTTACATTTGTAAAGGTTATAATTGACAAAAAAAATAAAATATAGGGAAAATTATGAAGTATTTATAGAAGATAAATATTGAAAAAAGAAATACACTTTAATTAAGAACTATCATTTCGTTCATCTAAATAGACTTATTAATGGAATTATGTCTGAAGTTAAATGTGTAGTACATATTGATAAAAGCTAGTAAAGGAGTCTTACTTCAATTTGTAAATAGTTTATACTCATATGAAGGAGTTGCATTTGAGTTTGTAGATAGTTTGTACTCATATTAAGGAGTTTTCTTTTGAATTTGTAGATAGTTTATATTCGTATCAGGGAGCTTTGTTGACAGTTTATACTCTTATCAAGGAGCATCCTCTTTTGAAATTTCAGATAATTTAGCCTCGTATCTAGGAGCACTTTTCTTCTTTGAGAGAGATTATTCCTTGTCGAGCCAACTGCATCACTTTATCTTTAAATACGAAGCAATCATGAATCGGGTTCCCCACTAAGCAGTGGTATTTGTAGTACTTTGGATCATCAGTCCTTCCAACTTCATCAGGCCGCTTCATTTCAGGCAATTCAATGAGGTTTCTATCAAGCAAATCATCAAATATGCCAGATACATCAGAATTAAGGAAATGATACTCTTTTGCTCGCATTTCTTTCAAATTGCATTTCTTTCAAATTCAATTTCCTCCATCTTCTTTCTTGATTGATGTACCTCTTTTCACCAACCTTGAATTTGATAGGCATTGCATATGCTGCTATGACTTCTTCAATTTAAGTTTCGAGAAAAAACTTGCCCCTTTTGTTGACTTCTTGTCTCTCTTGGAACTTTTAAGGCTCTTGGATAGGTGGCACTTCAACTCCACTTGTTAGCATGCTCAACTCCATGTCGTGGGCTCTAGTAGCTAGCTCTTCAAATATCTTAGGTTGGATCCTATAAAGGATGTACTGGAGACCCTAATGCATTCCTTGGATGCATATCTCAATAACTGAAGTCTTGGATAGTTGTTCTTTGCAGTTGAGAGTTAAATTTCTCCAACGGTTGATGTAGTTGATGATGAGCTCTTCCTCCCATTAGCGGGAGTTGGTGAGTTCAATCATGCTTACTGTCCGTTGGGTACTATAAAAGCGGTTGAAGAATTCATGCTCGAGTTGCCCCCAACTATCGATCGAACTTGGCTCTAAGTTAGTATACCGGTCAAACTCATTTTCCTTCAGATATCGAACGAATTGTTTTACCAAGTGATCTCCGTAGGTTTCGACATTGTTGCATGTCTTGACAAAGTGGGCCGCATGTTGTTTCAGGTTATCTTTGTTGTCGAATTGTTGAAACTTCAGAGATCGATAGCCAGTTGGACTTGTCTTCAAGGGTTCCTATTATGAAATAATTGACTTGAAGCTTCCGTTGGACTTGTCTTCAAGGGTTCCTATGATGAACTCCTTGAGTTGACTGATGCAAATTAGTCCATCTGTTGAGATTTGCAACTCTTGAACTGAGGACTTTTCTTTTTTGCTTGCTTGTTGCTTCGTAGACATTTTGGCTTCATCTTGAACTTCAAGTTGCTTCTCTATGACGCGGTTGGCCTTGGCATGGTCAAATTTATTCATCAACTTTGCGATCTTTGGGTCTTATTCTTGAACGTACTTGGTGAGTCCTTCAATGGCCTTCATCAAGCTTGCAACTTGTTCCTCAAATGTTGTTGCGCTTGTCACCATGGCATATGCTATGCTTGAAGAGCTTGCTATTGAGCGACGAGTGGATGGAGTGGACTCATCTCCATTGTCTTTCTTTAACTTGGCAATATGTGGTAGATTCTTCTCATCACCTTCAAGCGACTAAGTTATAGAAGATATTTGCACTTGTTGGACATATTGCTTGTGGTGAAGCCTAAAACTTTCAACTGTAGCGTCTGAAAATTGTAAAGCTGCAACTTCAAACTCTACGTTGTTGTAGGTGACCACTTGACATTTGAAAAACTTCTTGATGAAAGAAAGAGATGAGAGGTTGAGATGGTCCCACTGGGCGTGCCAAAAATATGTAACAGAAATTCACATATCTATTCAATTAGAAGACAGGAATAATAATACCAATTAAATTTAAAAAATTAAATAAAATAATGTGTGTGCAATCTATAATTAATCCTTTGATTCTTCTTTCATGAATTTGGGAATTTGAAAATTCAAACAATTTCAGAGTGAATTTGATGATTTGATCTTCTTGAAACTTGATTTCGTCTTCAATAACGCAATTTGTAGACTTCACAGTTTGATTGTGAATCAAACACCGAGATTCTCGATGAATACCACAAAGAACGCCGTGAACACCGTTAATTTGACTTGACATGTACTTGGAAAAATTGCCGATTTGCTGGCTTACCACATTGTCTGTAGATTGAACACCTTGATTTGGTTGATCTTTATGAAGAATGCCGAGAACTTAGCCTTGATCGTTGTGTATTTGACTTGGGAAAACATTGATTCGCTAGTTTTGCACCTTGATTGTGGACCAAATGCCTAGATTTGATAATTTTCATGAAGAACGTCAAGAACTTCAACTAGATCACTTCCAATCTTCTTGAGAGAATTGTGGGATTTCCTTTGCTAGCTTCTCTTGCTTTGAAGACTTCTTGTACTTCGATTTCTTTGGCTTGTAGAGAAGGCCCATATTTATAGGTATAGGGAAGAGTTTCTTGCCATAGTTATTTGTTGGCGTGTATTTGCCAGCAATTCGTTTCCTTTAATGAAAATATGTGATTTGAGTTGTCAAATTAATAATATCTAGCTTTTCTTTATTTGTAAGATATTGTTTTTATTGCCAAATTTTTTAACATAGAAATATTCGCTTTAATCACTAATTAAATATTTTGTTTAATTTTAGAATTTAATTTGAAAGTTTCCAAAATAAAAATATAACTGATTATTTTTTAAAAAGAAATTTTACAGTACATGACAATTTATATTTGACATAAAATTTTAATGTCTGCACACACACACCATATATATGTATGTATATATATTCATACATAAAGATTGGTAAAGAAGGATGAGTTTTCATGTTCACCACATAGTGTAAAAGTTCTGTTGAGTGGCTCTTGCACATATTGGTCTTACTTGTATGGTCCAAAATATAATTTATTTTTAATTTATGCTCTGGATGATATATGTTTGAACAATATAAGAACAAAACCAATATTCAAAAATTAAACCCTGTTACCAGAAGAAATATTTGTTAGATTGGACGTAATTTTTTATTTCTTTTTGATAAAAAGATTGGTTCTAATAATCATTAAGGTATGTTAAATATGTGTACATATATATATATATATATGTACATATCATATCAAATAACCTGACCATGCACATCTCGTACATAATAATACTTGTGTAAATTAACTATACATAATCAAACTTGATTGTAGAAATTTTGTAGTCAATATAATAGACCGCATATGTTGGTTATCCATTCGAATATGAGTATATAGGTGACATTCTAGAGCATCAATACATCATACTGAGAGCGGGCTTCTAGTTTACTAAATTAGTTGATATACATTGCATGAATTAGATTTTCTCATTCCTTTCTCTTTATGAATGGGGCTTTCTGAAGTTACCCATTTGCATCACCAACAATATTTTTCTCCTTTTTTGTATTCATATTTGCATAAAATCAAACAATAACAATGGCATCTTGGCACGTATGTTGTATCATTGGAAACACATTCTTACTCCTCATGATTTTATTCAACTTTTCAGCAATTATGAACAAATGTGAAGTTCAACAACTTGGAGAACTGAAGATGGCCCAAGATGAGAATCAAGGTTCTGATGTAAATTTCGACAATCCAAACACCGTTGAGCATTTTATAATTTTAATTCCATAATCTGGTATGGAATTGGCCCAACCTGCACGAGTTTATTGCTAATCTTAGACGATATGCTCAAGTTTTGGCACACCCGATGTGTACGTGTGCAGAATTAAAAAACAATAATTTAATTATATTTTTAAATTTGGTTAGTATAAAATTCTAGATATTTATTATTATTGTTAACTATTTGTAATATATTTATTAATTAAGTTAATAATAAGAGAAAAATAAAATATTTTAAAATAAGAAAAAATTAAGAAGAAAATTATAAAGAAGTAATAAAAGATATTGAAGAGTGGGATAAAAGATGATAAAGAGGGAAGAGAGAGAGAAAGGAGAGAATAAAATAACATGAAAAATGAGAGAAGAGACGAGAGCAAGTCAAAAAAAAAAATGATAGACCAAAAATATTGAAATATCAAAGGTAGTTATTAGGGGTTGTTTCATCTTTATATAATAGTATAGATAGATAGCTTGTCATGATCATCCATCCATGTTCTCCTACATGTTGCAATCGTAAATAAGGTTCTCACGCTGATATAAAATACTGAAATATTTGAATAAGTTGTCGTAGTAAAAAAGAAAATAAAGAATAAGGTTCAGGGATGTCGCAATTGTTTGTGAGTTCGAATAAATTTTTATAAGTTTTTTATTCAATAAATAAGTGAAGATTGTCTCTCTATAAATAAGTACAAGGGAGAGTCGAAAATTGGGCCAAATAACATGTTCCCTCTTTGTAGCTACTGAAAAAAGAAATAAATAAAACAATCAAAAACCAATGATAATTCAAAAATTATTACTATAATAAGTAATGTATTTTTTTTTGTAATGAATATTGTCTAATCTGGTACTCATTAGGGGTGGCCGTTTCTGACACGACACGACATGACAATTCAACACGAACCCAATACAAAAATAGCGGGTTAGGGTTGGGGGTTTATGGGATGGGTTGAAGATGGATGGAACCCAAAAGCAATCCGATAAAATTGAGTTGGGTGGGGTTAACTTGTGGGTTATTCGAACAACCCGAATCTTTTAATGAGTTAATCTACAATCCGAACCAACCATATTCAACCCGAGCCAAATCATATATATGTATATATATTATGAAAAATATTTTGAGAAATTTATGACTTGCTAAAGGTTGTAAACGTATAACTGATCATTAACAATATAATATAGCAAAACTTATGACAAAATAAATAGAATATAAAATATTATAGATATTTAAGGAGAAAAGTCAATTTTAATGCAAAATTATGCTCATGTTATTTATAATAATCTTTTTTTTTTCAAAAAGAAAAACATATGTTGTCTCTTTAGTTGTTTTATTTTCAAACCATGAATTTATCTTAATATTAAATGAATTTTTTCATTATAACATTTTTTGGTATAGGTATAAATAATATCTACATAAATGACAGAAAAAAATGAACTCAATAATTTTTAGGAAAAATTACACTGACTACCCCTGAGGTTTGACTAATTTACGAAAAACTCCCTACTTTTTCAAAAATTACCAAAAACCCCCCAAGGTTTCAAAAATATTACAAACTTATTCGAATTTCCGAAAATACCCCTTCCCCTTTTTTGGGTGATTTACATTGACCACCCTGAGATTAGGCTAATTTACGAGAAACCCCCTGTGGTTTCAAAAATTACCAAAAACCCCCTGAGGTTATACTAATATTACAACTAGCACCTACTTAGGTTGACTTATCAACAATATTAATTCTTTTTTTTTTCCCTCTGTAATATTGTTATCATAAAATTTTAATTTAATAGATTTGGAAAAAAAATATGATTACTTATTCAAATAAATATTCCGAATTTAATGTTATAAATTTATACTAAATATACGTAATATGTGCTAAATTTATATTTGAGAAAAGTATAATTATATGCATCGTATATATCCATTATGTGAAATGAAAAATATAAACATTGATTGAAATTAAAAAATTCAAATTAAATAATGCACTTGAAAACTTTATTTAGCTTGAGGACTCTAACTCATTTCTCTTAAAATTTACTCCGTATTAGCGATAATATAACATACTTGATGTGTTGGTAGATACCTTTAATGCATTAAATTCAGAATATTTATTTGAATAAATAATCACATTTTTTTTCAAATCTATTATATGAAAATTTTATGATAACAATACTATAGAGGGGAAAAAAGATTTAATATTGTTAATAAGTCAACTTAAATAGGTGCTAGTTGTAATATTGGTATAACTTCGGGGGGGTTTTGGTAATTTTTGAAACCATAGGGGGTTTCTCGTAAATTAACCAAATCTCAGGGTGGTCAGTGTAAATCACCCAAAAAAAGGGAAGGGGTATTTTTGAAAATTTGAATAACTTTGTAATATTTTTGAAACCTTAGGGGGTTTTTGGTAATTTTTGAAAAAGTAAGGGGTTTTTCGTAAATTAGCCAAACCTCAGGGGTAGTCAGTGTAATTCGCCCTAATTTTTAATGTAAATTTCAAGCATGTAGGTTGTACATAGCCGGCCGTTTAAAACAAACGAGTATAGTATAGTTATAGAAATAAACAATAATGAGAAATAAAGTTTTAAAAAATGCATTTGTAATTTCTTCAATTTCTTCACTAATTGAAATTTGTATTTACGTTAGGTGAGAGATTGAAATTCATTTAAGTTTGTCATACGAACTAAAAACTATGACACTCTTAATTTAAGCTTATTAATCCCAAACTTAACCAATTTATTAATAGAAATGAATTTTAGTTTAAATAGCATATCATAAGGTTTCATAAGAATATGAATTTTTTGTTATTGCATAATCATATAGGATTATTAGGTTTTTTTTTTTTTTTTTTTGTGATTATTAAAGCTTCATAATGAATATAGTAAGAAAATACTTCGCAAAATCAAAAATGAAAAATAATTTTAAGTAAGATTATTTACTTGTAGAACGACCTTAGTATTTTCTTGAAATAATTATTGATGGTTTCTCCAGATCGCTTGAGAGATTTCTTTATGATATGGTCCACTCTATGGTGAGGTAGTATAGCTAGAATACTGAAATCTTTTTTGGTACATTGTCGAATCTTATATTATGTCGACCTCATATGTTCCAACAAATACACGAACCGAGCGAAAGTGTTGCGGTCCATCCTCAAGTTGTCTATACAGGTGCTGTCATCAATCTTGACAAGTTCTCTCAAGTGTTTTACTTGACACTATAAGAAAATTTAATTTTAGCAACTAAATTTTCAGTGACAATAATAAAGTAGTTGTTAAACATACATATTTAGCGATAAAAAATTATTTCATTGCTAGAGCTATATTATGTAAATTCTTTGTCACAAATCAATATTTGGTAGTTATAGATGGTCACTATTATCTACCGAATCATGGTAAAAATATAGTGACAAAAATTTAAATTTTTAGCGAAAACTTCCATGGTCACTGTAAATAATTATCATGTATGACCAAATTAACAACCAAATATTGAGTCATCACTAAAAGTATTACAAATTAATCACGAGCAACCAACTAATTTGGTGGCAAAAATATATATATAACTAGTTATAACCCCCGTGCCAAGGCACGGGTAGCTTATAACATAAAAAATGATAGATAATATGTATTCTTATATTTCATAATATCTTTATTTATTATTTTTCATTATTTAAAAGAATTATGACTTAAATCATTTGACATGATAAGAGCATATATGAAAATTTAACTCAAGATAAAAGTGGATAACAATATGAAACAAAGTAACAATACATCTAAATCAATAAACACATATAAAACATAAAGAATGGGATAAAGAAATATAATATGGAAATTATATTCCTTACCAATAAATTAGACTAAAATCCAGAAAAGTAATTTGTATTTATGAACCATTGAATTATTTCGGAGATTTATATTTTACAATTTTTATATTTGAGATTAATTAATTTGAATAAATTTTGGACTCTTGTGGATAAAGATGAATAATATTATCTTGCTGAATTTATTTTTTAATTGAGATAGAGATATTAATTCACTCAGATGTCACGATAGAACATTATGAGACTATCCAACGGGATACTAATTTCATAAATAAAATGATTATAAAAATGTCTTATTATGTATATTTATTTATTTATTAGTTATCTCATAGTTAAAACAATAAAAATCAAGTCGTGTTGACAGACAAAAATATTGATGAGGTATATTGTGTTTTTTTTTAAACAAAAGCATATTGAAATTCAAAACCCTACATTTTGTACTTCTTTAGATGAAAAATCAATGATTTATATATTTACATAATCATTTCTTCAATACATATATCTTCATTTGAAAAGAAAGCTTCATGACAAATTATAGAAAGTTCAAATTACTCAAAATAAAGTATGAAAATAAAATAAAAAAAATTAATAAAAAGATGTAATTGTATTAAAGAAATGAATGATTCAAATACAATTAAATAGCGTACTCCCGGTGTAGAACGTAAATTATAAAAAAAAACTAATATTTTTGAAAATAAAATGATAGATTTGATAAAACTATTTAAACATATTTATGAATTAACGACTTGATAGAGAGGGGGGGGGGGGAACCAACTTCATGGCATAATCCCAATGTAGAACATAAATCATAAAATTTAAATTATTGAAAATAAAGTATGAAAATAAAATGATAAATTTAATAAAAAAAACATATAAACATACCAAAGAAAAAAAAAACTCAAAAGTAGTATAACCCTAATGAATCATTTCGATGAAATAAAGACGAAATTGAATCAAAAAAATAGAATTCATCAAACATAAAGAAATATATGTGTTAATGAATCATATATATATGAATAGAAATATAATAATTTAGTGATATGTGTTAAGCAAAATATTTAATAATCGATGAAACTAAATATGGAGTACTCAAATCCTAAAAAAAAAATCTTTCTTATTGATGGATCAAAATAAAAAATAAAAATAAAAATAAAAATAATCAATGATCAAATGGATTATTCATAGAAAGAAATATGTATAACCAAATATTAAACACGGATAAAAGATCAAATGTAAAACCTTAAAATTAATACACAATAATATTTTTGATATTATAAAAGATTATTATGTGAAATATTAATCCAAAACCAAAAACTTTAAAAACAAAATTCTTCTAGGTATTGAAACCTTCAAAAATCTTTCGTACCTTATGGTGCAACAAATTAAGGGAACAAAGAGTATATTAACATAAACAATAAAATATTAAAAATCTTGAAAAATAAAGTAATGTAAAACATTAACAAAGTAATGGGTACAATATAGATAAGTGCTAGAAATGATCAATAAATTAAAATAACTTTCAAAATGCCATAAAAAATCAATAACTAAAAGTTTATTATCAATAAATTAAAATAACTTTCAAACTGCCATAAAAAAATCAATAACTAAAAGTTTATGAATTCATGACACCTTAAAATGAAATGAGGATGCTAAAGGAGGAATGAAAAGAACCAAATTTTGCATTAAGCTCATGACATCCGGCCAATGAAGCCTTAAGATTTTGATTGGAAATTAAAAAGATTCGAGGTATTCGGAGAATGGGAAAAGTTGAAATGGCTAGATTTTCATTTAAATGAAAACTCTTGTTATTTAATTTTCATGATGGTGATTGTTATTATGTGCAAAACTAATTTTGTTTTTAAATTTAATTATCAAATAACTTATATCTCAAAAAGGGAGAAGAGTTTGAAAGGTTGATGCTGACTCTTGTAACTAATTTTTCAGAGTGTATCAAATGTATAATATTTTAGATATAATAAAATTTTGAATTTAAATTTAATTATGAGCAAATTTATTTGAAAAAATCTTATATATTTTTGGATAACAATGAATAATCAAATATATTTTCAACTAATTTTCAAGTAAACAAAAAATATGTCAGATATATATTAAAAATTAATTTAAATTTTGCAATCAATAAAATTATCTTAAAAAATCTTAGATATTTTTGGATAAAAAATATTAACGTATTTTTTCAATTTTACATGGCAAAATAAAACATAATGAGACTATCCATATGATCACGTACTTGGTGCTCAGGTGGATGGCCTCAAGGTTTCTGAATTATATACATACATACATATATATATATATATATAGAGAGAGAGAGAGAGAGATAGAAAGATCCCATGGGCTGGAGGGTGGGGGCTTGATAGTGAACGAAGTGAACTAGGAGCGAACGAAGGATTTAATTAAATCCGAAGTGAAGCGATTAAACCAGAAAGCTAAGGCACAATAGGGGACAAGGACTTAATCCACAATAAGATATTTCTTTTCTAGAACTAGATAAGCCAAGTGCGAAAGTGGACTAAAAGAAATGGTCATATCATAAAAGAAATTTATTTTCTTGCAAAAATTTATAAATAAAAATCCTTTAAATTCACTAATAGTACATAGATTAATTTAAAAACTTATTTTAAATATAAAAAATAATAAAAGCTTGTCTTTAAAGAAAAATAAGAAAATAACAAATTTTATAATTATCAAAATTAATAAAGTTACAAAAATTAATAAATTACGTAATTACAAAAATGAATAAATTAGAAAATTATAATTAAATCAAATTAATAAATTAAAATATATGAACACAATAAGGATAATTTCACAAAGATATAGTAAGTTAAATATATGTATATGTGTGTGAATAATTTATCATAATAGTCTAGTGATAGGACTCCACTCTTCTTTAATTGAAGACACCAGGGTTCGAAACCTACGGACTCCATCAATCGTACCACATCATGGGTCATCTAGGGACTAGTGGCAGCCAAAAATCAACAAGGGTACAACCGGCGGCAGGGCTCTTCGATGATGGCAAAAAATCGACGAAGGTATGACGAAAATGTCTATTTTTTTGAAGTGAATATGGTCGCTAAACAATTAACTATAGCAACCATAGAAATGTTACAGTGACCACAAACTTTTTAATTAGTGAGTGAATTTTTTTTTTGTCACTGATAATATCACCTTCAACGACCATTGTTAGATGGCAGTTGAACGTTTATTTTTAGCGACCAAGTTTAAAAATTGTCATTGAGTACTTCTAGTAAATAATCTTTCATGACCACCGGTAACTAATTCAGTTTTAGTCGCTATAACTTTTGATGATCATTTTCTCACTTATAATTACCATTCAAAATGGTCGCTAAAACTAAATTTTCTTGTAGCGTTATTAGGAATCTTACAAATGTGTCGACGTGCATAATGAGTTCTCTGATTTCTATCATTCTGTAGGCAATACCTCCAGCACATAAAAATATTGTGGCAGTGATTGGAACAAGTAGAAGTAGACCAACAATAGAAATGTTACACATGATGAGTGCCTATCCATATCTATTAATAAAGGCTACTCACTACAACAAAAAAATATTTTAGCGACAAGAAATTAAGTGATAATATAAAAATTGTCATTAATTAATTATAATTAGTGACAATACATTTTTTTTGTCATTAATAATCAAATCAATCATATTAATTTATTTTTATATCCATATAGTGACAATAAAATACTTTTTGTCACTCAATGACACATAAAGTGACAAGAAAAATTTCTTGTTACTTAAACTGTTTAATAAGGTGACAATTTATATTATTTATTGTTGTCACTAAATATTTCATAATTAATGACAATAAAAAAAATGTCATAATTTAAAAGAGTTTAATAGGGTGACAACTTATATCCATTTTGTTGTCACCAAAAGGGAATTCATTTGGTGACAACTTCAAAATTGTCAAGAATTTTCCTTTTATAAAATAAAATTTTTATTTAATTTTCTTTTTTTTTAATTAAAGGAATTAAACCCGCCTACTTTTCTTAAAATTTAAAGGGTAAAGGATGATAACTCATTACTGCTGTCAAAATAATGAAACTTCATTTGGTGACGACTTAAAACTTGTCAACGACTTTTTCGTTGATAATAAGAATTTTATTTATTTATTTTAATTAAAACCCAGCTACACATTTTAACGTACAAAGTGGATGTTAGGAATGGATGACAACTCATCATTGTTGTCACCAAATGCCTCTCATCTGTTTTATTTTTAATTTTTTGAAGGTATTTTTTATTCTCAGACAAAGAAATACGTTAAAAAAGAAAAAAAGAAATACGTTGGATTTATTCCTCATCATTTTTCAGTCTTAGAACAGAATGGGAAAGGAGCGAGTAGAAATCCCCAATCCTCTCATTTTGGTAAAATTGAAGCTCAAATTGGAGTTGCAAGATTTGGCTGAGGAATTTTTGTTGAAAAATGAGAATCCATTGACAAAATCTTTGGATTGAGGGTTCACGATTCTTATTACGGAATAGCGAGAGAGCTTTCTGATCTGCCTTCAGGTCTTCACTCTTCTTCTTCATGTGTGTGTGTATTTTGAACGTATCTGCAATTCGAGTTTTGTAATTTTTAGTTCTGTTCCATTGGTGTTGCTTTGTTGTTTTGCATCTGTAGTTTGTTTGATTGTTTTTATATTACGGTAATTGTGGTCCTTGATATGAATCTTTGATGTTTGGTTATGTTTCTCGAATTGTTCATAGTTGGAAATTTGGAATCAATCATCTTTGTTGTTGCAAAACACCCAAGTCCACTTCGTCTCAAGGTAAAGTTTAATTTCTATTCGCTTATGATGTGAGTATTTATGAGAAATTTCTTTCTAAATTAGTATTATTATTAATGTAATATTTTTCATTTTTATTGCTGGTTAATCTGTGTTGATGCGCTTCTTTTCACCTTTTTTTGATACTTTTGTAAATCAGTAACTAGAGAAGGAAGGAAATGGTTGTTATGTGTAGCTTTTGTTGTTGTTTTGTACATCAAACAGATGAAGAATAAGCTTCTTTTGTGGTACATAGTGAAAGTAGTTTTGATTCATTAGCAGGTTGCCGTTTCTTTTATTTAGGTCCACTATGGATTGAGGAGCAGTCTTCAACCTCCTTGCAATGAGTTGGCTTTATTGATCGAATACTTCTTGGTGAAAAGCATCTGTATCAATGTCTTGTATATAGAAGAACAAAGGTTGTTATTTTCATTCCCCTATTTGGCATTTGTGGTTTCGTATATTGGATTCATTAATTTATTCCCATCTCAGACCTGTTTTGATCCTATATTTATTCTTTGTGCATGTAAACTGTTCTTACAGTTATGCAGTGTCAACTCCCCAGATTATGGTCCACCACCACCAAATTCACCTGCATGGTGCCTGGCTCCATTTTATCCTGAGGGAATTTTAAGGTTAGGGAAGCATCACATTGCTTTGAAGCTCAATAACACTCTTTCAACATTAGCTATCTGATCGATTATTGCAATGTTGAATTTTGAATTTATTTCGTGTGTTTTTGTAAGTTGCCGTTTCAAACTGATTTAAATGTTAATTCTTTTGTTTCAGGTACCCTAATCCATCTTCATTTACCTGCGAGAGACCTTTTTTTCATCCCTTTGAATATGCTCTTCAGCCACCTGTCTGGTATAAGGAGAAGCATATAGCTGTAAGCAAACCAGAATTGCCATTAGGGGTGTCAACACTCAAGCAGTATGATGGGCCTCAGTGCTCATCATACCTGGAAATCATGGTTAGTTTTGGTTCTAATTTTTTCGTCTTAGGCAATTTCTAGGTAAAGACTTGGCACAATTAGGAGTGAATGAGCTTGATCAACTTAAAGATCATTTATTTCCTCTGTTCTCCTTTTGTTTATATACTTTTTCAATCATGTAATGTTTTATATAGTCAGTTCACTTTTAAGTCACTGCTGCATATCCTATTTGCCTTAGATTATACAATCATTTCATTTGTATGGCTTAGAAATTTGTTGTTCACATTAACTATTATTTTTACCATATCTCTTATTTACTGTACCAGATGTTTAGTTTCTATAAGTTTCAAGATCTTGTCTATCACAAAAGCATATGCATAATTTAGTCCTATGCCTATAAGTAATAATTATTAATTGAACATATCTTAACTAATTTTTTAGATTATTTAGCTTTACGAGACAAATTATTAAGTGTTGTTTGTTATTTTCTTGTCACATACATCTTAATTCATTTCAAAAATCTTCATCGGCAAGTTGAGGGACATAACTGAGCAACTTGGAGTAATTTAAAATTATGAAAAAAGATTTGAAGTGTGAGACAAGTTAAGAGAAGATAGAGATGGATAGCTACTCATGCATTTAACTGTTAATTTAAAAGCTCATCTAGATTTTAATGAATTTTTATGCTAAACTCATCTTTGCAAGATTATAACTTAGAGCTTTTGTCTGTTATGGCGATGTTACTATGATGTATTATATTTTGGGATGATTGTGCATGTCATGTGAAGACCCCCCCCCCCAAAAAAAAATGATTGTGCTTGTCATTTGGATTTTGGAGCTTTTTGACAGATCCTATGGTGGATTTATAAAATGCAAAGATGTGTTTTAAGATATCATTTTTTGCTGAATAAATTTGGCTGCAGCAGAAAGAGCAATTTTCAAGGAGCTATTTGTGGTTTTGCAAATATATTGCTTTATGGAATTTAAATCAGAAAATTTTTTGTTGCTTACCTTCTCCTGTGGTTTTCTGAGGTATCTGTACTCTATTAGGGTGAATGATTCAACTAGTTTCTTGAATTTTGTGGTTGCAGATATCCTTTTGGTGAAGCTGCCACTGTAGCAATTTCTACAGTCAAGGAATCTACAGGGGACTTCAAGGAGGTAATTTCTTCTTGAAAAACTGATTCAATAGTTGAATCTAAAACATAATTTCTGTTGGTGTGGATCTTGTGTTGTTACCATTATACACTAAATATTTATGCCTGCACTTCATCAGCGAATAAAAGAAGAAAATGAAAACTCTATATTGATTTACGTGACCATATGCATGCTGGGACCTACCTTCATATTAATGAACCCTTGATAGCGGATGTGAAATATCACATCCTTTTTGGTCAATTGATGCCTAATTTGTTTCAGATTTCTGGGTATGTAAACACGGTAATAGCATTCTACTATTTTCAATAATTTTATTGTCCTATCATAACTATGCTTCTTTGTTATTTGTAATATATACCAAATCTGGACCAGTGAGATACAAAGAATTAAACTAACATGACTGATGAAGGGCAAGGTTAAGAGGAAAATTAAGCTTAGTCTTTGATATACAATTGGTAGTTTCGGCATTTCTGGTTTACTGAAATTGGCAATCTCGACTTATTGTAATGTTATGGATTAAGCACTGATATATTTGTTGGGATATTTTACTTTGAATTTGGATGATGTCTAAATTGGCTGCCTTAAATGTTTGCAGAATCAAAATATGTTTGATCAGCTTTCTGATCTTCATCTAAAGGTATATGTACTTAAAATCACAAGGAATCTATTTGTTTTTTTAGGTAAATATAGTAGCTTAATTTTAATTGATGCATGCTTCTACTGTTCTACATACAGGAAAGAGAACTTTTATAGACATATGACAAGCAGGAATCATCTACAAGTGAAGCAGGATTGCTCCTTTACGGGTTGGTATCTGGTCAAGAATTGCTACCACTTTTATAGAAAAGTCAAACAATTGATGTATTTTTCTTGTCTTTTTTGATATATTTCATCCAAAGAACAAAGAATTTGATGGTGTATTGAACTTCTATTTTGGATTGAATATATAATACAGTAAATATGGTTTTAGATTTTTATTTTTTTTTTAAGTTATGTGTTTCAATGGTTTTAGATATTTTTTTGAATTTATTTAGACTAGTTTGATAAATATGCATGATATGTGGGAGTGATTAGGATGCATTATATGTGGGATTGATTAGAATGTAGGATAATAGCTAAAATGATGCAGCTTAGATACCATGGATAAGAAAAAAGGTGGCAAGATAAATGTTGTCACTAAATACAATAGTATTGGTGACAACTTATTTTTTGTTACTAAAGTAATAGCTTTGGTGACAACCTAAAGCAATTTGGTGACAAGAATTCTATCTTTTAGTGATGAAACGTGTTGTAACTAATGAGAAGTAATTGGTGACAACTTAAAACATTGCCACTAAAAACAAGAGCTAAAGTGGCACTATCATTTTGTTGTCACTAAAGAGAATTAGTGACATAGGTAGGGTGACAACATTGTGACAAGAATATGTTGTCATTAAATTTAATTGGTGACAATATTTTGATATCTTGTGACAATTTGTGTTGCCACCAAAAAACTTATTTGTTGTAGTGACTAATGTTAGTTACACTTCTAGCACTCAACAATTAGATAGAAGTAAGGTTTAGTTGCAAAATTAGTTTTGTATCTCGTATCATTTAGTAAATTTAGTACACTTTAAATTTATTTTGATAATTTAATACATTAATTTGAAAACTGTGGCAAATTGATGCAATTGATATCAATTATAGCAAGTGTACTACTCGTTTAATTAACAAAATGATGAGAAAAATATTGTTCCCACGAGAACTAGTAAAAATTAAACAATTAACCATATCAAATCTTTATGTTATTTGACAAATCGATTTAAAAGGTGGATTTTTGTGTTTAACTAAAAATATAAGAAAATAATTTAAAGACAATTTAAAATAATAAAATTTGAGAAGAAACTTTTAATAATGAATTAGCGCAACGAATTGATTTCACCTTTACCTATATTATTTTAAAGAATTGAAAAATATAAGTTTAATAATATAAGAAAATACTTTTAAAGACCATTTAAAGTAATAAAATTTGAGAAGAAACTTTTAATTATGAAATAGTACAACGAATCAATTTCACCTTCACCTATATTATTTTAGAGAATTGAAAAATATAAGTTTGAATAAAAATTTATTTATAAAGTGGCAGAATTCCATTTCATTCAATTGATTCATTTTAGGAATCCTTGACTATTTAAAAATTCCCTAAGTTCAATTTTTCCTTTTGGTGCACTAATCTAACTTAGTTTATTTTAAAATGCATTAAGTATTTTGAATTGATTACATATAGATTGACATTTTGGGAAACAACCTACACGGGTCACACTAATTTTTCAATTAGTAATATGTTTTACAAACATATTTCTAATTGAAACCATAAAACATATATAGAATTCGGTTACATCGATCCTTAATGACAATAAATATAAAAGAGTTTACCATACCCATTATGTAGCTAGAATACAAAGTCTAACGAAGAAAATACTTCTTCGACGTCGAAACTCAAACCTTGGACTAATTATTGGCTTGAACTCACTTTTATTTTCTAACTAATTAAACTAAGAAATAGAAGAAAAATATTAAAAAGCACAAAACTAAACTCTATTTTTTTCTCTCTAGGATGATCTCCCAATGTCTGTTTGTTGTTGCTTTTGTAGGCGAAAAAATTGAAGTAAAGAGAATCACGTCACCGAAATATAAGATGTTCCCGCGGGAATTCCAGATTTTCATACCTTGAGTTGCTGTGCGTGCTTTGCTTCTTTTTTTTTTCTTGTCTTCGTCTTCTTCCCTGCCGGACATTTTCACAATTCTAATTTTTTTTTTAGTTTGGAATGACAAGGGCAATTACTGCCGTTATTTTCTCTCAATAAAACTCAGCCAAATTGGCCAAGTCCATGAACTTTTATATATATATTTTTTTTAATTTTAATGGATAAAATGGCATTTGGCATTATGCCATTTATTGTGGTGATGACCAACTCTAGGCCATGTTGGCCGAGTGTTGGCTCATTAATTTTTTTTTTAATTTTATTTTAATGCCAATGCCAAATTGGCATTTAATGGCTTCTATGAATTGTTATCAAATCTCGGCCAACATGGCCAAGTGTTCATTCATTTTTCTATTTTTTTTCTTTGAAATTGAATTAATAGAAATTAATGCATGTGAACTCTTTGCTGCCTTTTAAATGTCAATCATTTCTTCCTTGAATTTTTTTAGCGGCAAGCATGGCTTTTAATATCATGCAGTGGGATTTAATAAATCTTCACATTTCTTCTCAAATTCTTATCTCAAATTGAGCGCTCGTGTGAATTGATACTTGTATTAAAATTCCTACAAAAGACAAACACACTTTTACAATTAAAACCAATTTTGGGTGCAAGTGTAATATATATATATATATATATATATATGTATGTATGTATGTAATTTATGCAAGAATTTTCAATTATCACAAATTGAGGACAAATTTTACAGGAAATTGAGAAATTGATAGGAAAAAGTCACATGACTTGCATGTGACCCAATTAAATTGGGCATTTTGTGTCTTTTGGCTATTTTAAACAAATGTGACTTTCCATTTCGTCCAATCAACATATGTGCACAACCTCAGCACATGCCTTTTTTTAAAAAAAAATTATAAATGTCCTATCTGACACGTAAAATATCCCCCCCCCCCCCCCAAATAATAATTATGTGGCATTTATTACTTTTTTGGAAAAAAAGGCATGCGCTGAGGTTGTGCACATATGTTGATTTGGTGAAATGGAAGGCCACGGTCTACTAAGAATGGCCGAAAAACCCAAAATTCCTTATTCAATTCGGACACATGTCTTTTTTAATCAATTTTTCAATTTTCGGTGAAATTGGTCATCAATGTGCCACATTTTTCAAATTGAAGTCTTAAATTGCCAAATTGAAATCAATGTGTACCAAAATTACCAAATTACACAAGATATAGGACTAATTTTGCTATTAAACCGATCAACATCAAGATATAGGACTAATTAAGTAGATGTTGTAGTCCATTTTTCCAAATTAGTATATGTGCACAACCTCATCACATTTTTAATAAAAATAAAAATAAAAATAATAACTGGCCTATTTAACAAGTGAAATATTTTCTCCCAAATTTTTGTATGTGGTATTTATTATTATTATTTTTTTAAAAAAATCCATATGTTAAGGTTGTGCACATATGCTGATTTGCCAAAATAGGAGATCATGTTTGCTTAGGATGGTCGAAAAACAAAAAATTTCAATTTAATTTTCAATTTTCAAGTGTATTTTTCGGATCTATTTCTTAATTTTCAGTGAAGTTTGTGTTTAATCTATCACAGTTTTTAGATTAAAGTCTTAAATTACCAAATTAAAATTAAGGTGTACCAAAATTACCAAATAACACAAGGTAAAAGACTTGCAATTAAACCTAGAAGCAATAGCACAATAGACTTGGCGTGCTAGGAACAATAGCATATAAATATCAAACTCATAGTTATTCCATGAATAGCATAGACCTCTTCCATAAAATGGTTAAATTCTATTTTTTCATACAAAAGAAAAAGGGAACATGAAAAGAAAAAAAAATTGAATCTCCATCTCTAAGGTTGCTGGAAGAAAAAGAGAGAAAGAGATAATATAATTTATCAAAAAGTAAGATGTGTTTCGATGATGTTGATAACTTGTTATTGTTCGTAACTATTTGATGTAAAAATGAAAGTAATCTTTGATTGTTAAAAAATGTTGCCATATATAAAATCGTGAGAATCAATTTCAAAATTCAAATTACAAAAGAACATAATGCTTACATTGATCAATTATGAGTAATCATGAGTTCTAAGAATTGCAATTTAATTAAAAACTTTATTCAGTAGACAAGTGTCTCTCTCTCATGCAAGGTTAAGTCTCTGTCTAGAGTGTTTGCCTGCGAGTGCAAGTCTATCTTTTTTAGTTGTTTGCTTCTTGTTTTCTAGTTGTTAAGTCTTGTTTTCTTCTCTAGAACGGGTCTCACTAAGCGTCTATTTCACTGTGGAGCTTTACTCACTTTTCTAGTTATAACTTGCTACGATTTGCTTTGTAGTTTTGTGTCTGTCCATTTCGTCAGCGTCGTTTAGTTATTTTTGTCTTTCTATTTTGTTTTTTTGTGTTTCATTTTTAGGTTTTAGATAGTCGGTGGATAGGTTGCTCTCTTGCTTGGCCTTGATTCTCTTCTCAGATACTAATGTCGATGGAAGATAATGTTTAGATTGGATGTCAAGGGCGTTAAACCTTAAGGGGGAGGAAGAGGAAGTAGTTGGAGGTTCCGGATTCAGCATGAGGGGGCCAGGAGCTATGGCTTCTTTTATATCGTTGGAACGATTCTTACTAAGAGAAATCTCAATTTTGAGGCATTCTGGTCCACCATCACTGGTACTATCAATGCAATGCAAGGAATTAAGGTTAAACAGTTGGAAAATGGGAACTTTCTGATGAGATTTAATCATATGCTGGTTAGTGGGCAGGTTTTATCGGGGACTCCATGGTCTTTTGACAAGTATCTTCTGGTGTTGAATGAGGTTCCCTCTCGGTAGATCTTGTTGGATGTGGAGCTTTATTGGTGTGATTTTTTGTACAAGTTCATAGACTTCCTCTCAGTATGATGAACTATACAATGGTGGGATACATCAGTAATCGGATCGGTCAATTCCGGGACGTTGATCTTGATCCACAGAAGGGTACAAGTTTTGCCATATTAAGAATTAGGGTTAGTTTAAATGTCAAAGCCCCGTTAAAGAGAGCCTTGGTGATTAGAAACAACGTCGGGGAGGAAGTAGTAGTTTCCTTTTCTTATGAACGACTATAAAATTTTAGCTAATTATATGGTCTAATGGACCACAGTAAGCGGTTCTGTGTCTTGCAATATGAAGAAGGCTTGAGGATCTAGAACTGAAGTTTTTGTTTAGGTCATAGCTGAGGGCGGTACTGGGAAATAGGACGGTAGAGTGGCAGATTCGGCAAAGGGTTTACTCTGGAGCCATTCAACTACCATGATGATTTTGAAGTACACGACAATAGGGTTTGGAACATGTTCAACGTAGTGGAGTTCCAAGTACCAAGATTTTTGTGGGTAGTGGAGTTCATTGTGAAGGGGACCAATATCATGAGGCAGGAGAGGTCAATTCTCATCCACAGACTTATTGGGCTGCTGAGTCTATTACACGTTTAGCTTGACCTAATCTATCTAAGCCCACTACTCATCTTTTAACTTATCCCATATCACCAAATCCGCCTACTGCCACTCAGCCTATGCCATCGCCCCAGCCCGACATTGCTAATCCTTCCTCATCACCCCATTGTTGCTTAGCCAAATCTACTGGTTAGACCACACCAATGCTCCAACCCAACAACATCTAGCCTTATTTACCATAACAGCCTAACCTTTCTCAGCCCAATCTATCACAACATCCTAATATTAGCCACCCAACTTCTCACATGCCCAAATGTCTTTGCCTGGTTGTATGGAAGAGTACTTTCATGGGGGAGTCATAGAGTGGGCTTTGTCTATGCCCTCAATAACTTGAACCCAAGTTGTGAGTTCAACCTCAATACCCTGAACCCAAGTAGTGAGTTGGGCATGACACCTTTGACCACACCTGTCCCAAGCTTAAGCCCTCATTGAGCGATGATTCCATAGTTTTATTTGGTAGATCCCAATTCTCTATCCCAGGGTAAATCTTCTGTGCCCTTCCCCGGACTCCCTTTAATCCAATTCAATTTTCAACCCCAACGAGCTACTAGTCTGATGCTGTTACTATTTTTCGAACTCATCTTGTTGGCTTAGTAACTCAGGTTGCAGCATTGTAGATCAATACCCCTCACACTCTTGTCCCGGTCCCTCTTGAGTTTGCAGTAGGCGATGGGCGACCACAAAATAATAGGGGGTAGGTTGTCGGTGTCAAAGGGCTACGGTGGTGGAGGTTGTCCGCTTTAGAGGCCAAGTCCAGGTTACGGAAAAGAAGTAGTTTAACTGACGATAGTTTTGAGAAGATAAGAAAGAAATTTCAGCCTTCACTCTCGTTACTTGTGGATGAACACTGTTTTTCGCCGGAGACTGCCCAAAGTCCTGCTGAGCATTATGAATATCTTAAGTTGGAATTGTCAAGGGTTGGGGGGGGGGGGCGGAGGCTCTTGAAAATTCATGAATTGACTAGGCTCATTTATGAGAACAACCCTCCATTGGTGTTTTTGTGTGAGACAAAATGTAAAAAATGGAAATTTGAGAGGGTGGAGGTGAGATTGGGCATGAATGGGTTTTGTGTGGAGTTGGATGGGAAGGGGGTGGGTTAGGGATGCTTTGGAAGAAAGGGGTAGACATTACATTACGCTCTTTCTCCAAATGCCATATTGATGTGGCGGTGTTACCTGATTTGAGGGGAAAGATTGGTCGGTAATGGGTCTCTATCGGGATCCTTGGGTTTAGAATCCTCGCGAGGCCTCGGATATGTTGAGAAGAATTATCAGGACCTGTAGGGGGAGTTAGGTATGTGTCGGAGGTTTTAATGACATCCTATCTAATGAGTATAAGGAAGGGGGGATTAACAAGCCGTTGGGTCTAATTCAAGGGTTTAGCGATGTGCTGTCGGATTGCAATCTACATAATTTTGGGCTTTTCAGGGTATAGATACACTTGGTCAAATAATCGTGACAATTCATATACAGTAAGAGAATGGTTGGATATGGCAATGGTAAATGTTCAGGGGGCCTTGAATTTTCCAAATTTTGTTGTTAAGCACTTAGAATGTGTGAATTCTGACCACTATTCAATCTTAGTTGAACACATGAATGTGAGGAAGAGGGCAAAGGGATGGAGGAATAGATTTAGGTTTGACGTTACATGGTTAAGATCTGATGAATGTGCAGAAGTGGTTGAGCAAAGTTGAAAGGCGATGGGGGGTCTTTCACCGTCTAAGGCCGTTTGGGGCAATTTGAATTCTTGTAGAGTCGAGTTAGTTTAGTGGAGTGCATTCAAAATTAGGAATCCTAGGAAGCAGGTATTGGAACTGTAACGACCCGAACTTCTTTAATATTTTAAACAAAATAGAAAGAGTACAAAATAGCAATAAGTTTAATACTACAAAGTCATTACTAATATTTACAATACCTCAAAAGGTTTATTACTACAAAGTTTACAATAACTAATAGTAACTCCTAATTGGCAACTTCGTAATCCCCTATGGTTTCGCCCGCATTATCCTTGACAAAATCTTCCCCTAAAATGGTGCACATAAAACACGTCAACATAATAGTTGGTTAGGATTTTACTTAAACACATAAGATGAACGTGTGTTTTTAAGTGAACATAATAACATGATTTTCATAATTTCATGTAATTTTCATATAATTTCACATTACTACCTTTAGATCATACTATGTGATCATAACTCCTTATAACTCCCAAACACAATTCCCTTTCCTACCTTATTCTCCATATCAAAATTCTCCGTAGTCTTATCTCGAGAATATTCCGAAACCTATGACCCACTTCATACATGGAACACTCCGTCCATGTAAGGAGGGATTAGAACGATGGATGGCGAGAACTTATTTTAAGACAGCAGGCCCGTTACCGCCCAGCCGAACTCTGCCCCATCCACTCCGAACATATTTGGGCTCGAGCATGGGCAATAAGTTTTCAAATAATACACATTAAAACATAACAAGCATGCTTGATCATAGCTAAAGTGTAATGTTAAAAATCATATCTTCAAGATAAAATCATGATAGAACATACTTAATCCTAGAGTCCTAAGCTTATATGCACAAAACATAAGGCATAATGAAACATAGTATTCCTAGAACAACATATATGTATGTACTAAAGCATATTATCTAACAACATAAATGTATGTACTAAAGCATATTATCTAATAAAGTAAGAACTTATGAAAATTAAGCAAAGTCCCTACCTTAGTAGACTATTTATGCAAATATTTGAGAATGTTTATGAGTGAGTGAGTGTGTGTGTGTGTGTGTATAACCATGTATGTGTGTTGAGAATGGAGGTGAAGGCCTCTATTTATAGTGTTTTGTCCTACAAATAGGTTTTATCTCTCATTAAATGTTTTCTTCCAACTAATCCTAGCTAATAAATGCATTCACATACAAGTGTTAATCTATATTGCTCAAGTGTTAACCCTAGTTCTTCATATGTATCTCCTAATATGCTTGGTGTTACCCTAATTAAGTTAAGAAGATCAATGCATGTGTTAGGCTAATTGAAAATGAGTACTACAAGTGTTATAGTAGGGTTATACAAGTGTTACCTTAAATTAGATGTTTTGTGCCCTACTTTATCCTATTTTAACATGATGATTGCAAGTGTTAGCTTTTTTAAACCTAGCCATACACATGGTTTAATACACATTAAAGATTTATCCACATGTATCTAATCTTATCTTATTCAAGAGCTAGGTGTAAAGTATTATTCATTAAATAAAATGATGAGAAAATGATATTTACAAAAGAAACATTTTTATTATATATAGCTATATGTATACATGAATATATATATATGTATATAAAATGTATATCACATTTCTATTGTATATATATGTATGTATTCAAAAATATATATTTGATATTAAATATTTATCATTTATGTATTATAGAAAATAATTTCTAATATACATAATATTTCAAAATATAAAATAATCTCTAATATATTATAAATTATATGTGAACTAATTATATGTTACAAAATTAAATTTCCTTTGTTTACTAACATAGTTTTCATATTTCTAAGGCGTCACACAATTCACATATAAAATAAGAATCTCATATACAAAACATACATATAAACATGAAATAATATAGAATTAATTTTTAAAATACTAGGAAGTACCGGGGCATTACAGGATCTAACTAAGTGTATCTCATAGTTGAAGCAGGGGTGTGTCATTGAAACATTGAAGCAAGAAGAGAGACAGATTAGGACTGTACTTGCTGAATTGGACGCCCGGGAGGAGCTCATGTGGAAACAACATTGTAAGCAGTATTAGCTAAGAGAGAGAGATCGCAATATGAGATCTTTTTATCAAAAAGCTTAGGCGAGGTTTCAAAGGAATTCAATTCTAGGCTTTAAAGGTGAAGCAGGAAACTATTGTGAGGAGAAGGGGTTGGTTCAAGGCATTATTCAGCGTTATTTTCACAACATCTTTACTTCTAATCAGACGGAGGTGTCTGAGATAGAGTAGCCATTGCAGGTCTACCACCAAAGATGAGCGATAATGTCAAGAACCGACTACTGGAACCTTATTCCAAATTGGAGGTAACGAAATCCTTATCCCAAATGTTCCTTTTTAAATCGCTGAGGCCTGATGGCATGCTTTCGATTTTCTTTCAGCGTTTCTGGAGTGTGGTTAGGCATGATGTAGTTGCTTGTGTGTTGCCTTTCCTTAATCATAATGATTTCAAGTCTACTTTAAATTATACTGACATAGTTCTCCTCCACAAATGTGATGAGCCTAATGAGATTACTCAGTTTTGGCCTATTAGTTTATATAATGTGATTTATAAGCTTGTAACTAAGACTATAGCTAATCGGCTAAAACCTCTACTAAATCACGTTATTTGCCCTTCTCAATCTACTTTCATTCCCGATAGATTAATTACTGATAACACACTTGTTGCTTTTGAGCTTAACCATTTTTTGAAAAACAAATAGCAAGGCTAAGACAGTTTTTTAACACTAAAATTGGATATGGGTAAAGCATATGATATGAGTCCAACAAGTAGAACTTTTTGGAATGTGTTTTATTGAAGTTGGGGTTTCATTCCTGGTTTGTTGATTGGATTATAAAATGTGTTAGGTCTGTGAGTTATTCATTTATGTTGAGTGGGGAGCAGTTTGGTTCTATCATTCCGAGTAGGGGGATACGCTAGGGTGATCCCTTGTCACCTTATTTGTTTATTTTATGTGCAGAGATTCTTAGTTATTTTTTACACATGGAGGAGGATTGGAAGATGTTATTGTGGGTGTCAATATGTATGGGGGCACCTCAAATTTCACATCTATTTTTTTTGCAGATGATACCCTCATCTACTGTCAGGCTATTTTAGAGGCGATTGCAAGCATTCGTCGTGCTAGCAAGATATAGGAGGGTGTGTGGACAACAGATCAACTTGCAGAAATCCATAGTGGTTTTCAGTACCAATATTCCCCAAGAGTTGAGAGTTGCTTGGGCGGCTGAGTTGGGGTGCAGTTTGTCCATAAGCATGCGAGATATTATGGACTTCCAGCAATCGTCGAGTGCTCGAAGAAGGAGTTTTTGTGTCGATCAAGGAAAAGGTTTGGGCAAGGATCCAAAGGTGGAATGAGAAGTTGCTATCGCAAGCTGGGAAAGAAATTTTGATATAGTCAGTGTTGCAGGTGATGCCAAGTTATGCAACGGGGTATTTCAAGCTCCCTATTGGGTTGACTAAGTGTTTGGAGTCGACGACTGCATCATTTTAGTGGAATAATAAGCATAATTCTAAGATACATTGGCTTACATGGTCTAAACTCTGTTACAAGCAAGCGCGACGGGGGTTTAGGTGTCCATCATTTAGAGAATTTTAACTTGGCTATGCTCGCAAAACAGGCTTGAACGCTAGTAACAGAACCGTCTAGCTTGTTAACTCATTTGTTGAAGGCCAGATACTTTCCTAAATAGAGTTTTTTGGGGTCGAGACCTTTGTATATGTGGAGTAGCGTTATGGCGGCACAACACTTACTAATTTTGGGTACCAAGTGGCGCATTGGGAATGGGAGGAGGGTAGATATTTGGAAAGATAGTTAGTTGCCGAGACTGTCTACATTTCAGCTAGTCACGCAGCTACTGGGTGGGAGCTCTCTCAAGCATGTATCGTAGTTAAGGTGTCTAGACCGACTACAGTGGGATACCGTTTTGGTAAATCAGATGCTTGTGAAGGAGGATGCAGACTTAATTTTGAGTATTCCATTGGGTTTAGCTTTGAATAGAGACATGCTGATTTGGCATTACATGAAGAATGGGAGATTTTCTATTAAGACGACCTATCATTTAGCTCGAGAAATGAGGGAAAGAAGTAATGGGGCTCCATCATCTCTAGTGACATCAGGTTCATAGGCACTTCATATAGGGATTACAGGTTTCTCTTAAGGTAAAAATCTTCCTGTGGAAAGTATGTTTTAATGCTTTACCTACTGCATGTAATTTGATGAAAAGAAAGTTGTTGGGTGATTTTAGTTGTCCTTTGTATGGTGTTGTTGAGGAGGATATGGAACATGTAATGGTGCGTTGTGCTTTCACGGGGCAAGTATGGTATTTGTCTGATTTACCATAGGGGTTGATTGGGGTTTGGCATGGGGGTTTGGAGGATTGGGTGTGAGAGATATATCGAAAGTTAGAGAGGAAGGATGCTAGTCTGTTTGCGGTATTGGCTTGGAGTGTTTGGTGGAATAGGAATAGAAAGTTGATGGAGAGTGATTGTTTGGAACCTTTAGAAGTGGTTAGGTTTACACGATCTTAATTTGCTGTGTTTTGTGATGCTAATTGCCTAGTTCCGAGAAAACCGTCCGACTTGGGTGGTATTGTGTGGGTTGTTCCTTCATCTCCATACATAAGAATAAATTTTGATGGGGCTATTTTTTCCAACCAGCAGATGGTGGCGACGGGCATCGTAGTTCGTCGATCAGATTGGACTTGTGTTGGGTGGAGAGTTCAATGGTTCGCAGGTGCATTTGAGCTGGAGCGCGTGGAGGCCTTGGCTGCGCTAGATTGTGCTAAAATTGCGAGAGAGAGGGGATGGTAGCATGTGGAGCTTGAAGGTGCCTTTTTGTTTGTCATATCTAAACTCACTTTGTTGGAAGCTGATCTTTCTTGTGTGGGCAACATTATCTAGGATATCCACTATTCTTTGGTAGGCCGTGCTAGTACCAGGTTCAAGTTTATTCGTTGTGATGGGAATCTAGTTACTTATAGTTTAGCCCGTTTTGTGATAGATTCTAGTGAAGGGGACGATGATATTCTTGATGTTGTTATTCCTTTGAGGTCTGTGAACTGTTAATTTTGATATGCAAAGTTTTTCCTTTCGGAAAAAAAGAATTGCAATTTACTTATTTAAGAAAAGTGATTCGAGAAATCTAGGAATCTTTTCTTTTACTTTTTTTAAAACTAGAAATCTAGGAATCTTTTAATTGAACAAAAATGTGAAATTAATGAAATTCAATAATGAATAATCAATCATAATATTTGTTTAGATTAAAAAAAATCAAAATTTTAAAAATTAAGAATTGAGTAAAAATTGAATATATTGCAATTTGCAAACACCCCCTAATCTATTATTCAGTATAATTATTATAGATTACATGATGAATTTAAAATATTGGCAGCGTAGTTAATACTAATTCAATTAAGTCAGATTGGGACTAAAATTTTCCAATTTTCAAAACTTTTTATTTTTGTTTAGTCATTCATTATTTAATTAGAGCCAAGACGGGAGATCCAATAGCAATTAACTCAATTTATCCAAACCAAAAAAATAAATAAATATCAATTTATAATCTGAGTGAAACAGAGTGTGCGAGGGTGACACATGGATGATCCACAACTATTGCTCTGTTGTGTCCGTTTTAACATCACACGTCGCCGGATCAAACCAAAACCACACACCACCACAAAACCTTCCCAGAGTCGCTTGTTCCGTTGTTCGTCCCAAACCAAACTCCAATTTTGCCACCCTCCCATCCCCATTTCACGCACAACACACACTACAGCATAGTCATTTTTTTCTTGGAAATGCCTGTCCTCAATGCAGCCTCGGTTTCAGGTGGGCTTGCATTTCTTTCCTTTTTCACGAGCACTGACAGCATTTATCAGAATGCCCACACCACCGTCACAAACCCTCCAACCCCATTGAATTTCCCTTGCAGCCTCTCCCACAGCCATTCGATCAAGCGCCCAGCACTCTTGAGCGCCCCAAAAGTGTCGGTTTCGAATGGCAGCACCACGAGTACTGATGGGCTCGATCAGTCTTTGTTTGCTGATGATGTTAGACAAGCCCGGGTGTGTTTCTCTGTTTTTTGGTTTATGTTCCTTCACCATTCCCAGAATACTTTTACCCATTTTTCCCATGTTCATGATAGAAAAAAAAATCTGTTTATGTCCCTTGGGCTTGGACTTTTGAGGAAAAAAATAGGAAAATATTGAGATATTGGTGATGGGTCTTGTTGATTTATGCGCTTAACCATGCTCGGAAAGAAATAGAGATTGCGTTTTATGGTTTCTTTTTTGTGTGATGCGAATCTGGTGATTTTTACAGCTATTTGTATGAATTCTACTCGACAAGAAAAGGAAACATCACTGGATTTTTTACTATTCTAGTTCTTCCTAATGATAATTTGAACTAGTAATTTTGACTGGTTCTTTTTTTTTTTTTTTTTTGAAAGAAGTGATTTACCATCTACTGGCACTCATTATTTGAAGGTAATTTCTATTATTTTCTATGTAGAGGGACGTTGGGTTACTTGGTTTTTTCTGGGCCATTCTTTATAGTTTGAATTTTACAAAATTAAATGTATATTTTACATGAAAACAACAGCAAGAACAGTCCTAAGTCTAGTAACCACTTCGTTTCAGTAGACTGCATGTTTCTCATAATACAAATTATTAAACTGCCTGTATGAGAGCCCGGCTGCTACTGGGAGCCTCTTCGTAGGAATCTTAAGGATCGTGGAGACATCAATATGGATAAACTAAACTAAAAACATTCGACATGTTATAAACCAGCTCTAGTATTAATGACATGCTGGAAATAGTAAAAAACTGTCATACAACCTCTTTGCTTTTTGTCCACAGGTATGTACTCGACATATCACTATGCTTTGTGAATGACTACAGAGAAACAAAAGTTAAAAGTATGTTATTGGATAATTTATGCTACTTTATGAATTGAGTGTGATACATAAATGTTAGGGATGATAGCCGCAGAGGTTCAGTGTAAATACAATTAGATCCCTTTTGGTTTGCATAATTACAGAAACCACCCTTGCTGTCTATTCTTTATGAGGGTCTAATTGTAACTCTGTAAGACAAAAGTTTATGCCAAGAGTGTTTTCTGCATTTAGTAAGTTGGGGGTGGTGGGTCGGGGTGGATTTCTATTGTAAGAAAAAAGTTGACGGTTTTGGTTTCTTAAATCATGCTAACCTTAGGTGTCTAAGTGAATCTACACCAAACTTCAAGGGGCTTACATGTACTTATCCCTGAATGTTGATGAAGTAAATTTCATTCCCATTTTTAGTTAAGCGAAGTTAAACCTACATTGGTTGAGATATATGACAAAGATGTGTGAAATCTGTAAATTAGGATGTTTCAATACCTCGTTCCCTGTTTTGTGAGCTTCTTACCTTTCCTTTGTTGTGCAAAGAAGTAGAGGTCTGCGGATTGGAAAGCAGCAAGGGCGTACCATGAGAAGGGACTAATCTATGAGGGAAGAGTTGAAGGATTTAATGGCGGTGGATTGCTCATCAAATTTTTTTCTCTTCTTGGTTTTCTTCCCTTCCCACAGTTGAGCCCCTCTCATTCATGCAAAGGTAATAATAAATCATACTCAGGTTTGGATTCGTCCAGATAGTTTGTTTGTTTGTTTGTTCTTCTCTCTTTTTCAAGAAAAATAAATAAATCAATCTCGCAAGCAAATGTGGTCTTGTGGTTCACTGTATTGTGGAAAATATTGAATTTCAATATAATGTACGATTTAGGTTATGTGAAGTTGAAAGAGCTTGATCCTCCGAAGGTCTCATGATGTTTTGGGATGATTAGCATGTAGCTCAGGTTACAGCCAATTTTATACTTGTCAAATTGACTTTCCTTCTTGGAATAATGATAAACGACTTAGTTAATTTATTTTATAAATATTTTTATATAAACTAAATAGCATATCAAATATGAAGATTTGTAAGTGTGGTGATATCTTAAATTTCAAAGAATAAATCTTATCAGTCAGTTGATGAATCAAGGGCCCATTTATTTATATTTCGGTTCCATATTTTGCATTTTCAGCATTTTCAAGTTCGAAAATGAGTTTACTTGACTTTTATATAGAAATGGAAACATTCACATTACTTATTAGTTGCATATGTTCGCTACATAGGGCTGGAAATGATATGTCTGGTTATAAAGAAAGGACGACTTTAGAAAATATTTACTTATTTAATAGTTTTGGAGGGACTGGTGGTGCCTACTACCTATTTTTTATGTCATCCCAACTAATTTTGTAAATAATGGTAATGGGCTTGTATAGGGTTGTGGAAGAATTGAAAACCAAGATAACTTGTTGAGAAGTGGATGGAGAAAACACATTTCTCTATTTTCAAAATAGTGAAGTTCCCTCTTGAAACATAAATAATACGGGGCTAAATATTTATTTCTACATTCAAAAGGTTGATTCATTATGGGATTGAGGGTAACATGAAGCATATTTACTTAATTCAACTTCTTGGAAATCAATTAAAAAGGCTACAATATCCAAAGATTACTCTGCACACTTCGTAAGTTTAATGTTTTCCGGTTTTCACTCTAAGTTATACCCTCTTTTTTGGGTCATCATACGTGTCACCTTATATATTTTCAGATACTTTCTATTTGGGTAGAAGTCTTGTTTTTTTGTTATAGCAGAATTGATTTAATTACTCACAAGAATGTATGCTCTCTGAATCAGTTCACAAAACCTGAATAATTTGACTTCTTTGAGTTAAATTGTTCACCTAAGGAAAATAATGAAATGTGTTTAGGCATCTATCATAAAACAAATTGACTAGAGTTATAGAGGCCACCCTATTTCATTTACTTTGATTAGGGGGATAAGCATTTTTCTTGCTTGCCTAACTATGCTGTGAGCTTCACTGATTATGATGTTGAGCGATCATTTCAAGTAATGCTTTACAGTGTTGTGTTCCCTTGCAGAACCTCACAAGACTATCCAGGAGATTGCAAGAGATTTGGTCGGTTCTATTATTTCTGTGAAGGTATGAGTTCTGAAGCTGCTATCCACTCTTGTTTTTTTCTCTTCTTTTTTGTTCTCAAATCATGTTGCATGAACTTTAATTTTTGATGCTTTAGGCGCTTTAATTTGTTATTTGATATAACCCATCATGGAAGGTAAAATATGAAAAAAATTATTTGCTTAAATATAGTGGTCCAAGTTTCTGTTGTGTTAGTAAAATTCTAAATTTTATTTTCTTGCTTAATTTGATTATTACTTGAGTGATGCTACATGTTACCTCTTTATCTAAAAGAACCATTTGATTTCAGACTGGAAGTAAAGGGAATGCCGAACACTTTTCATGAAATCTTTTTTTTGCCGTATGATGTAAGTAGTATATACCAAAGGAAAGGTCTAACTATAAGTAAGAGGTTTGATCACGGAAAACATCATGAGGTTAGGCTCGTTTTCGCAAAAACCCCTATGATATGAAAAATTACGAGTCCCCCTCATGTTCAGTATGTTATACAGAACCAAACATTGGGGGGTATTTGGAATTTTTTAGGGGGGTTTTGAGTAAACGAACCACATCTCAAGGATTTTTGGTAATATATGCAAGAGTTGTATCATGTAGAGAGGGTGTTTAACGTAAATAGCTGGAAACTGCTGACTTGTATGGATATTTGGAGGAAGAAGCTAATAATTCTTAATGAGACAGTATCAGGGGATTGTGGGACGAACGTGATACAAAGCGTTTTATGAGATTCCCTAAATATAAAATATTTATGCTTTTCAAAGAAAGACCAAACTAAGGACATTAGAAAGAAATTTTTATTTCCTAATTTGTTGGATTTAATTAACATGGAGTATATGTGGCTTGATCTAACAGCAACTAGTACTAACTTTAAAGGTCTGTGTCAGAACAGTAGTCCCGGTAAGGAATTCGTGAATGAAGCTTGAGAAAATCAAAACCATATAAGCAGTTTGTAGTTTTTCTATTTCATTTATTGATTTTGTCCCATTTTCATTTTTCAATTAATTTCCTTCTTTTTTTTTTTTCAAATTATTTTCCTTTCGGGAAGCAGTGGAGTGAATATTTTTGTAAAGACTGAAATAAATAGTATCTCAAATACTTTGGTCTTCTTGTGACTGAATAGACTTTTGATTCTTCGTGGTCCGTTGGACAATGCAAATTCCATGCTCACACCAAAAAAAAAAAAAAATAGAAAAAACTGGAGTTCTTGAGGTTGTTCTGAATATGAAATTCTAATCTGAAATTTGGTTGGTTGACTGTAATAATTGAGGGATCACTTTTAAGTTCTTTGTTACATGTTTTTGACCGTATTTGCAAGTGAAAGGTTTTCACCAAGAGTACTGTTGATTAGCGTATTCTTCCGAGAAAATCAGACTATAGGCAAGCTTTGTAAGTAATAATATTTTTGAAGAAGAATTAGTATATTCTTACTGCTAGTTAAATGTTAGTTATGGTTTGTCTATTATTAGGTAAGATGGAAAAAGTTTAACGTTAGGTGCCATTATTTTATTAGAGTACCTGTTACCTGTTTTACTGATTACATTTACCTGTAACCTATAATGCAAGTTGTCGTGATCTGTTACTTATTATTTATCTACAAGTTCTAATTTTAATTACATGTGTAAGGTCCATTAAATTAAATCTATCATATCCAATCAAACAATCAATCAACATTCATCATTTAACTTTTCCTTTTAGTAATTTTTATTAGATATATTTTAAAATTAAATTTATCAACAAACACAATAACGTATAAATGGGTTTTAATGTGCCAATTTTGATAACAAATGTTATCATTTATATTAATTTCAAAAAATTCTTTATTGTAATTTGTTATCAATTTTCATGAAATGTATTTTTTATTAAAAATATCAAGTAAAATTTGATTGCTTCTTAAGATGTCAAGTTGATGCTTAAAATGTATTTTAAAATCAAATCAAATTGATGCTTTCAATAATATATCCATCTCTTATTGCAACTTTAATACTACTTATGTATCTTCTTAGTTAGTTTTATTTTTGTTCAGTATTCCACATCAGTATTCATCATTAGTTAATTTATATCAATTTGATAAAATTATAATTAAAACTCCAAAACTCCCATAAATCAATAATTTGTATATTATTTGACTTATATTGCTAATCACATGCAGAAAATATATGCAATTTTGTTGATCTTTATTTGTTATTTGTCAAATAACCTTTTGAAATATTAAGTAATTTAGGATTAATGATAACATTTTTTTAGGAAAATAACTTAGGAGGCCTTTTCTTTTAATAAATAATTAAGTGCATAAATATTGTAATCTTGTTTTTAACAATAATTTGTTTAATATGATAATAACATAGAAAATCTACCTTAACCGAATCATTGGTTAATTATATATGATTAAATTTTTTTTATGTTGCTCATTCTATCAATATCATTTTTGATATGATCTTCATCACCTTAATTTTGCCACATGAATATAATTTATATTAACTAATAATTATGTTATGTCTTCAAATCGGTACATCATTTAGCAAAATAATTTTAATTTTATGTGCATATTTATTACTAATAATTGAGAATATATATATATATATATATTTCCTTAAATCGAGATATTGCTAAAGTGAATTGTAAATTCAATGATGTTACTATATGATAGAATGATACTAACAAACAAACAAGAACAAAAAAATGAGTAAAACCTATTTTGTTCGGAATATAATGAAAGGATTTGTAATAGTATTTTTAAATTTTTGTATTTGAAATAATTAAACAAAAATCGTATACTAATTACTTAATTTATGTAAGTAAGTATAGAAATATTTTCTAATGATAACTATGAATTTATATTAATATAAAAGACCATCTTTCAATTTTTAATTTATAAAATAAAATTATTAACATAAGATATTTAATATTATTTAGTATCATACTCTATTTATTTACAAATTTTATCATGATATAATCTATTTGTGTGCATATATATATATATATATATATAGAGAGAGAGAGAGAGAGACGGAAAAAAAAATATTAACTTTCCTATTTATTAGGAATCTCTTATCGTTAATTCCTTATATTGAGGAGGTTGGAAAAAGATAAGTACCATATTTTTGGTAATTCAAAATAAATAATTATTAATTACTAAGTAGGTTATAGGTTAAAATAAAATAAATAAACTTGTTGACATGAAATTTACGTACACATAACAAGTAATTAAGACCATACTTAATGTTAGGTAGTACAAAGCTGCCTTTTATTAGAAGTCCCAATGTTAGTTATACTTGTTATTCTATGAACTCTCCTTTTAACTATTTGTGATATCCTGAGACCATGTGCACTTTGCTTGATGGGATAAAACCTGAACAGGTACTTGGAAGTATTAAGAAAATTGGTAGGACAAATTAATCATTGACCAATTCTGTTTAGCAAGAGGGTTTAAGTTATACTAATCCTTGGGTATTAATGAATACCAACCTTAGGATACATCAAACTAAGTTTAGTAAGCTTTATTCTTTTGGATTATTGTACATATCTTTCTCTTAAAATACCTTGTAAAACTCTTTGGAAAACTCAATTATATCTTCATATATTCCTCTTATCCTTAGCAAATGAGGGACAATAACATAATATTGGAAGAGCTTAACAATGGGATTATTAAATCATACGTTGTTGAGTTGGATTGTCAGCCAACATTTTTACTCTGTTGTTCTGGTCTTTTCCGGTTCATGGGCTTTAATGAATATAAGTGAACATTTGATTAGACCGGATGAAATATTTTATCCCACCCACATGGACTCAGATATGGCATTCTTATTGGCTTTTAATGAATATAAGTGAACATTTGATTAGACCGGATGAAATATTTTATCCCACCCACATAGACTCAGAGATGGCATTCTTATTGGCTGCCGCTCTTCAAAAATAACTAACGACAGTGAACCTTTACCCTTGTTTTAGGTGATTCAAGCTGACGAGGGGAGCAAAAAGTTGATATTTTCGGAAAAGGAAGCCAGTTGGTCAAAGTATTCCCCACAACTAAATGTGGGGGATATTTTTGAAGCTATGGTAGGAACGGTAGAGGACTATGGTGCTTTTGTTCATCTACGCTTCCCAGATGGTATGTATTCTTGCAACACTTTCTGGCTGGTTCATTATGTAATCCTTGCTACAAAAAGATATAATATTACTGACAGAAAATAAAGCAGTGAAGTAAAAATAGTAATTGAGTGACTAATGATATGTATTAAGTGGTAGCAATTTCTATTTTTACACTGTTGATATGTTTAAGGGATAGTATCTTCTATTTTATCAATACTGGTGTAGTATATTAAATGATAATAGTATATTAAATGATAAATTATGGAACCCCCCCCCCCCACCCCCCCAAATTGGGGTCAATTGCACTTTGCCCCTCATTGTTTTGCGGTTGTGCGAAAAGACCACCTAACTTTTTTAAATTGTTCGTTGGCGCTCCCTGCCTTTGATTCGGGTGGCATGTAGAAGAATATTTTATTATACATGAGAGTAAAATCAATTACTCACTCGTGGCAATCAATATTTGTACTAAAATACAAAGGTGTGGGGGGGGGGGGGGTAATTTATAATTTTAATTTATCTTGTCCAAACCATATTGATGCATACACACTTTAAATTAATCATGAAAGTCCACTCGATACCCGAATTGAACTAATAGTCACCCTAGTCATGAAATGAGGAATAAGAAATGGTTAAAAACATCAAAATTTGTTGTTTGAAGTGATTAAACAGTGTGGGCTCCAAGTAGGGGCAATTATGTGTGACTTCAGTGATGATAAGGATGCCTATAGTCAAAATTTTTAATATTTTCAGTCACAATTTTAAGAATTTTTAACCATAATTTATTTTTACATTTCATGGGTAAGGCCAATTTTAGTTCAATTTTCCTTATTCATTGAATTTTCATGATCAATTTGACATGTGCATGCATTGGTGTGTGAAAATGTGTGTTTTGGATGAGATAAATAAAAGTTGAAATTACCCCTAATGTATGTAAATAGTTGCATTTTGCCCCCTCACTTTTGCATTTCAGTGCAAATACTAATTAATATAAGTGAACGGTCAATTTTTCCCTTAAATGTGATGGAATGTTGTCCTAGATATTGTCGCAATCAAAGTTAGGGGGCATCAATGATCAATTTAGAAAGGTTAGGTGGTATTTTCGCATAATTTCAAGCGATGGGGGTGACATGCAATTGATCCTAAACATTGGGGTTTGTCTGTAATTTACCCTAATAACTTTTTATTTTGTCATAATATAAATTAATAGTCAGAAGAAATGTTTTTTTAAGCTGTCATCATTGATAAATTAGTGACACATTTATAGTAACCAGAAAGAGAATCATCACCTTGGTGAAAAGATCTCCATTGTCGCTATAGATGCGTTTCTAATTGTCAATAATGCAATTTAATCACAGTTCTTGCAATGGTTATGCTTGAAAAAAATTTGCTGTGATACAACAAAATATTTTGTCACTTAAAAGACATGATTAATAAGAACTATGAGTATTGTCACTACTTTATTTTTTGTTTTGTTTTTATTTATTATTATTTTTTTCTTGTAGTTGCCTGTAGTATCTTATATATATCAATCCTACCTCTAAATTTTCACAGGTTTTTATCACATCACCGGATTAGTGCATGTTTCCGAAGTGTCGTGGGATTTAGTGCAAGACGTGAGAGACATCCTAGCGGAGGGTGATCAAGTGAGAGTCAAAGTGATTAATATAGATAGGTGATTCTACAATAACACGCTATATGTATTGCTTGTGTTTCTTTGATTGCAAAAATGTATACATAGAGTTGCATTGACAAATACAACATTCAGGTGCTACTACAAATGTTAGATTAAATTAAAAACTCGTGACAATGAGATTCATGCACTGTACAATAGTTTATATGGCTTCTCTACATCGATATTTCAATCTCTCGTATATACATCATTCGTATGTATTTCTATATTTATAACTGTTTGTTTTGCGAAATTGGGAACTTTACAGGGCAAAGTCGAGGATCACATTGTCGATAAAACAACTGGAGGAAGATCCTCTTTTAGAAACTTTAGACAAAGTTATTCCTCAGGTTTGTTAAAGTTTACTTCTTCCTCTTCCTCTCTCTCTCTCCCCGTCTTTTTTTTTTTTTTTTGGGTTATTGTTGTTTGTGCAGTGTGAATTTGGTTCTGAATACACATTTGAAATATTAACGGTTTTCATTCGTCACAGGATGTCTCAGTAGATCCTGATGCCTTAGATGCAAACGATCATTTTGCTATAGAACCTCTTCCGGGGCTCAACTCAATTATTGAAGAGCTACTGAAGGAAGATGGGTATGTTATGTCTTTTAGATTTTGCTTAAGATCACTTAATTCATGAATTCATTCTATTAGAACCAATTTATTTAGAACTTGCTGATAGTTATCTTTATTTAGATTTGAGGTCTATTACAACCAAACAAGAGGTCTTGAGATTAAATCTCATAGACACCCCTTCAATTGACAGTGGCACGTGTAAATGAACCATTCTCACAAAAATGCTGACAAATTCATGTTTAAATAGTCATTTTTTTTCCTGGTTCTACAGTTCACTTAATCAGTTACAGGGACTAGTTATTCATTGTTAATTGTCCTAAATATCAATCAGTCCCTCTCTCCTTATCTCTGAGCTTTGTTTAGTTTAATTAACTTATTTTATGTTTAATTGGCATCTAATTTATTATTCGGGCTTTGCGCTTCTGGCATCCAGCATAAACAGTGTGAAAATCAGTCGGCAAGGATTTGAGAAACGAGTGGTTTCCCAAGATTTGCAACTTTGGCTTTCAAATGTAAGAACAAACTATGTGATATTGTCTTCTAATTACTTTTGTTTATAATGCTGAGTTTTTTCTTTTTCCCTTTTTTTTTCTCCCTCTCTCTCTCCAAATTTTAGTTCTAGCTACAAGAGAAAACTAGTGTGTATAGGGGTAATTACACTTACCTCCAGTGAGTTTAGGCGAAATTACAAATAATCCCTTTTATTTTGAAAATTACCAATACTACCCTGACATATCACCGTTTACAAAAATACCATTTCGTTGGTGAATTGCAGAAAATGCCCTCAGTCAATTTCTCCATCATTTTTTAAGGATCGAAATACCCTTGTTTTATTGTAAAATTTTGAAATTTGAAATTTATTGTAAGTTTTGGAATTGCATAAGTGTATATGTGTAATATTTTTAGATAAAAGACATGCAACGATGTGCGGGACCATCTAACGGTTTTTTCCGGTGGGATTTTGAGCTAATTGCAATGAGCAACACATTGTTAAGTTTATTTTGGGATGAGGTCGATAGTGGTGGAGGAATTGGGCGGAGATAAGGGCGGGTTAGGGTTTGATGTAGTTTTTGTTCAACTAAATCCAAGCGGATGGAGCGTTGATAAAATTTATTGAGGGGTTTTGACAGGCTTGGGAAGACGAAAAAGTTGGAATGTAGCTTGACCATCTAGGTGGTGGCAATGTGACGGTAGCGTAGGCTATTGTTCATATATAAAATAAGTGAGGTTTATTTTTAATTTGGCCTAAATTTAGGCGAAGTGAGGGTAGTTCTCCCTCACAAATATTTAGGGAGGATAATTTCATATAAACCACCTGTGGTTTCGCGAAATTTAACTCTAGTAACTTATGATTTAAAAATATGGAAAAAAGCGTCCTTTGTTTTCTAAATTCCATCTAAACTCAAATAAGGTGAGGGTAATTACCCTTATGTACAACACTAATTTTAAATTCATTTCTTGCAATCTTACAGGCACCACCTGCAGGAGATCAGTACACACTTCTTGCTCGAGCTGGACGACAGGCATGTAGCACATAAACTACTAATTAACACTATAAGTTTTGGGATGCATTAATCAAGGCACTAATAATATAGCCCACAAGAGTAAACAAAGCTCTTTATTTTAAATTGCCCTTATAAAGATTGGTTGGTTTTTCTTTTTTGTCAAATTGCAATTTTAGTATGGGTTTGCAATTTTATTCTGGATTTGCTAGGATCCTATCAATTTTGTTGATGTGACAACCATAATCTAGTTGTTGGGTGTTGATGTGTCAATACCATTGGTTGCCACGTCGGTATAATTGACCGTATTCCATTGAATCTAGACTAAAATTGCAAATTCTATAAACATCTTAGATGAAAATTGCAATTTGATAGCCAAAAAAATAAAGAAAAAAAAGAAAAATATTACCTAAATTGTAATGGCAAATTTACAGCTTCCGAATGTTTATAAATTTTCTACAAAATATGCATGTGAAAGCAATTTAATTGCTTTTGGCTATAGAGGTGATTTCTTTTTTTCCTTTTTTTTCTTTTTTATCTTGTTTTTGGGAAAAATTAAAACCCCCATAAAATTATTTTTCCTATCTAAAAAATCCATTAATAAACTCTTCAATCCTATAAACTCATTTCATCAATTTTTGCATTCTTAAAAACCCTTACATTGATTTTTTTATTTATTTATTGATAAATTAGTTTTACTTACCTTTGCTAATCTGCATGTAGAAAAATCTACTTGTGAAAATTAACTTTTGAAGATGATAGCATTGTTGCTTAGTATATTAATTTTTAGAAAAATAGTTTTTGAAACAATATTTTTTTGTGAATTATAACTTAGATATATTTAAATTGGAGAAGAAAAAGCTTTTCACAATTTATATATACAATAATTAATTTTTTTTTAAAAATTAGATAATTAAAATTATCACATATCACTTGTACATATCATTTTAAAGAATTTAAAAAAATTATTAGACAAATGATTCATTATATAAGTTGTTTTAGTATAAAAGGGTAAGGGTAATTCAGTCAAAAAATTGATTTGTTGAGTTTTGTTGAATGAAAAATTGGTGAATGGGTTTATTAAGATTGATAATTAATTTCATGGGTTTTCTGGATATAGAAATCAATTTTGAGGGGTTTTTTTCCATATATATTTGAGATATTTGTATAGTCTTTTTTTTTTAATTTATAATCAACTCAGAATATTCTATAGATGTCAATCGAAAAATACCCCCACACACACGCACTCAAGGCGAAAAGGGGAGAGGGCAAGAGAGTTCGAATTGAGGATCTCATTGGTACCAGATTTGAACCCCCACCACTCGACTCCAAGCCTAGTGACATATTTGTGTAGTTTTTTAGTACAAATAAAACACCATGTTTTAAGTGTCTTCACCTGTGCCTCACATAGTATAAATTTGTGGCTTAGGTTCAAGAAATACACTTGACAACATCACTTGATCAAGAGGGAATCAAAAGGGCACTACAACAGGTTTTAGAACGTGTTCCATGAAATTTTCATTGTCTTTTTCTTGCAAGTTAAAAATGATACAGGTCCAACATCAAATCTACAACAATGGATGATTTTCTGAATGGTGAGAACCTATTTACCATTTCATTGTACAGCTTCGGATCGTCAATTGACACTTGTATATAATCCCATTTACATGTTTGATTACATCTTATATAGCATTTATGTCCCATAAAATTACTTTATAAGTATGTTTAATTTGGTGTTAGATTTCTTATGAGTTATATGAGTTGTGTTGCTTGAAATTCGGCTTGAATTTCAAAATTCATAACATAGTTTATAACAGTATCACTTATGAGTAAGATTCGCAAATTTCAATTAAGAGGACTTTTATTTTAAGATAAACACACTTATGAAATGTTCAGGATGTGGGGTCCACCAATTTAAGAAATTTAGATCTTATACTTCTAATACAATATTACATATGTTCTATATTTATAAAGTTATATTTCAAGGAATTTCAAGAATAATGTAATCTTTTTTGTATTCTACACACTTACTCTTGCACACAATATACTCTCATATCGTACATTCCACGCTTAATCTTCCACACAATATACTCTTATACCATACATTCCACATCTTTCTAATTGAAAGTACGTTATTTTAGCATGCTAGTTGTTTTTTCTACCTTCTTTGTTTTGCTTCTTTGTTATTTCTATTTCATGGAGTTTCTATGGAAAATTTCTTATACGAGTTGGATGTTTTGACCTTACATTTGAACCGAGCTGTGTAGATTATGCTATATTTTGTATTTCGATAATTTTTTTCCTGATGAATTAAAAATATGGCACAATGTGAACCATTTGGTGTATAGGTAGGGCTAAAACTTAAAATGGGTGTACAGAAGTTTCCCAATGGGATTGGAGCTAGATCGCGATCATTTTCCCCCTGTTCTTTCTCTTCCTTTCCCTCTGAAGTTAGAGATGATAAATACATGCGGATTTTGTTTGAATTGATCGATTTGAAGTTAAGGATATCAAATTTGTTGAGCTCGTCTCGAGTATTTTGTTTCATAATGAATTCCAAATCTTTCAACTCCAACTTAAACTGTTTTTGGAGTAACTAACTGTGGGGGGTTTTTCCTTACCAAAAAAAAAAAAAAAAAACTATTGGGGGGTTTGGAATTTATATAATATAAAGTCATTTGATACCCTTCCTTTAAATCCAAATACCTCAATCTATATATCAAACGTAATTGTTCTCCCTATTTTGAGTGGAGGGGTTGAAGGAGGAGAGATGGTTGGTTGTATTATTATGCCCTTTTATTTTATTTTAGTATTTTATTATTTTATTTTAGTTTGCAAAAATCCATTGAACTTGACAAGACCGCGACTAGAATTGAACCAAAAGTGTTCTTGTAACACTAATTTAAAATATTTGAATCTGAAATGACAATTTTTTATATGCCCCTTTTTCTGCAGGACTTAAAATGACATTTTCTTAAGATTTAGGCCACTCATTTTGATGCTATTGTTTAAAAAACAAAAAGTATGTATGTAGTTAGATTTGTAATAAAAAGGGATAATTATTCCCACAACCCCTGAGTTTATACCGAATTACAAATAACACCCCCTTGTATCGTTAATTACTATTATCCCCTTAGGTTTTGTTTCCGTCTTTCAATTTACAAATTCCGTTAAGTTGATTAACGGTCAACGTTCGAAAATCAATTGAACTTCCAAAATTACCCTATGGAAGGCAAGAATTTTATTTGACCAATTATGAATTGACTCTTGTACCTTCATGACTAATTTTATGTTTCATATTGAATAAATACAAAAAATATATTTGAACATTTTTATTTATAATATCTATGTATATGCATATTTGTACATAATATAAATATTATATTGTGATAAAAAAATATATATTTGCACATTTTTTAAATTTATATACATAATATAAATATATATACACATAATATACAAAATATTTATAAATATATACATATATATAAAATATATATATATATATACATACGCCGCCGCAGTAGGCCGACTGCCGCCGGCCTTCTATCTAGAGTAAGAGATACAGAGGGATAGAGAGAGAGAGAGAGATGAGGGAGAGGAGAGAGAGAGGGGGGAAGAGAGAGAGAGAGAGAGAGAGAGAGAGAGATACAAATGAGAGAAACCTCCTCCATCGCCGCCCGCAGTCCACCATCTCCACCCGCTGTCGTTAGAGAGAGAGAGAGGGAGAGATTGGGGAGAGGGAGAGGGAGAGAATAGATGATCGAGAGGGGGGGGGGGGAGAGAACCTCCTCCACCGCCATCTACGCCTACCTTCCGCCCTCCACCGCCCACCGCTTGCCATTTTGAACCGCCGCCATTGCTAGAGAGAGAGAGAGAGAGAGAGACACACACACACACACACACACACACAAACAGATCTCAGATCTCAAATCTGAGGAAAAGAAGTAAAAAGAAAAGAGAGGGAAAAAAAGGACGAAGAAGAGTGATTAAGAAGCAAAGAGGTAGAGAAAGGATAGGGTGGGGGCGGCGGCGTGAGTGATGGAGCGAGGGTGGCGCCGGCGTGCAAGCGACGGAGTGAGGCAGTGGTGCGAGGGCTGGGTGATGGAGTAGGCGATGGTCCGAGTGCGGCGACGATGTAGAGGGGCGGTTTGATGCGGCGGCGGCGGTGGAGTGAAGGGTGGCTGCGGTTGGGTGGGGTGGGGGGGGGGGGAGTTGGGGTTTGGTTTGAAAAAAGTGATCATTTTTCCATTTAAAATATTGATGAAGGGTATTTTAGTCAACTCATTCATATACCTATTTTTTTAAAATAAAAAATATTTCAAATATTTTAAGGGTAAAATGGACATTATATTACTTCCGTCTATTTTACCAATAAGTCCATAAAATTTAGGGAGGTATTGGTAATTAACGATACAAGAGGGTGTTATTTGTAATTCGACATAAACTCAGGGGTAGTGGGAGTAATTATCCCTAATAGAAAAGCCCGCTAAGATACTACAAAGTGAACCTTTTTATTGTTGCTCATGCAACTTCCAGGCAATGTTATTCTTATCAATCCAGATCATCTGTAACAAAATGATGCTACATTTTTTCTTACACTTATGAATGCAATCCACTTGTATTGGTGATCGATTTAGATAAGGAAAGATAAAAACTTATGATATGGAAAGAATTTTAAAGATTCTCTTTCTTTATTTTAATCGCTTATCAATACATATATCATGCATTAATGAGTGTAGGAATAAATGTAGCACCGTTTTTTTTTAGCAGAGGATCCGGACTGCATTCTTATACAGTGAAATGCAAATCCAATATCCCCGTGGTTGGCACGCCAAAGCTGACGATTATTGATTTACAAAATAACCCCTATGCTTTTTCAGGATTCCTCATCACCTATTTGCCAAATTTGTCAATTATTTAATAGATGAAATCACCCTTTATATATATTGAAAAAATTGAAATATTCAAATGTTTAAAGTAGTATATCTTTTATGAATATAAATACTTATAAATGTATGCTTTCAAATATAATCATAATATATAAATTTTATTTAATAAAATTTGAAAGATATATGCATATTTAACTATCAAACGAAATATATTTTATAATATCATAAATTTATATTTTATAAATACAAAAATATTGTGTATGCTATATAATAAACATAAATATCCATAAAAGATATTTTAAATATTTGACAAAGTATCTATAATGCGTCTTTCTTCCTTCTCTCTCTCGCGGGCGCACAACCTAACCGCGGCTGCCATAACTGTCATCATATATCCCTTTTTCCTCCGTATGTGTGTGTCCCAAATCTCTCTCTTGCTCGATCTGTCAGCCCAACCACCATTGCTCCCATCGCCACCGTTGTCACTGCACTGCCGATGTACCTATTGTAGCTCCCACTTGGTCTCTCTCTCTTGGTTGGCGGTGGTGGTAGGTGGTAACAGGAGGTGATGGTGGGGGGTGGTAGGTTTACCTTTGTGGTGGAGATGGTGGGATACACTTATTTGGAGAAGACAAGAAAGACATGTTTTGTCACAATGTGAATAAAAAAAGGTAAAAATGTCATTAATTTTAACATGAAAGTGAAGACAAGCTCTCACAACACGCGCATATGATGCCCCAATGGTTAGGGAGGTCTTTCTTACTTTGGTTTTCATATATCATAGGATTTTTTTATGTTGTAGAATTTGTCATGCCAATTAGCACACCAAAAAGCACTTTAGCTCCTCGATTGCATAATTACATCTTTTATTCATTCTCTTTTCTCTGATAGATGGTTAGAACTTCATCTGAGAGGTCCACTAGAGATCAGAAATTGTTGAAAAAACAAAAAAACTGATGATATGGAAAAAAAAAATAAAAATTCTCTTTTCTCATCTTAACCGCTTACTAATACAGATGGTGTGTATTGATGAGTATAATAAAAAAAGTAGTACGACTATGCAGTAGAGAATCCAAACTGACCACAAAGGGGCATTGCCTAATAAAATAGCCCTGAGTCCTGATGTGTAATTGATCACCCCAATAAGCAATAAGTTAAAAGGAAAGATTACAAAGTCATCACCACATATTTTATTCATCCATCAAGGTCAAATGTACACAACCCTTAATTCAATATTATCGATGCAAAGACTTAGATTTGGCATAAATCCATGGATTACAAGCACATGTCCAATTTGGATTTTCGGGATAAGTGGGAGCTACGCAAGTTCCTCCCGGGCAAGCATGGAATCCACAATACGCTTTCTGACATGCGAAATCACAGACTTCTTCCTTGCATGGATCCATTATGTATTTCACCCCCTCACAACTTGTACACATTAGTGCGACCAAGACATAAACTAAAAAACTAATTAACGATCGCTTCTTTTTTCCTTCCATTGTAGAGCGTTTAAACAACACAGAATTTGTCATTTTTGTTTTTGATTTTTGTTACAAGTGATCCCTATTTATAATACACTTAGCGGAGAGAAAGTCATAAACGATGCGTTAGTGTATGGGGGATTGGGAAATATGTAACTTAATGCGTAAATTGCATTGTTAGTATAAATAACAACAATTATGCCTTTAATGTAGCCATTTAATGCTGTAATATATGCGTGTGGACTACTTACAATATGGGGTTGTCAATTGCTCTTAAGTGTAATATATATATATATATATATATATATATATATATATATGGTCTTAGCCATTCAGTTCCGACTCATTGGCCGATTAATCTAGATTGGGTACTGCAAAGGCCCATTATGGGAGCGACCCTCCCAACCTAGTTGGTCCATTCACAACACCTAGATTTGAACTCTGGACATTGCTTAAGGGATTTAGCGCCTCATCCCGTTAGACCAAACGGTAGTTGGTAAGTGTAATATATATAATTTGTGCTATATGTGTATATGCTATTGATGCAACCGAGAATGATATTAGCAAGTACACCAATCGTGATACAGGTAAATACTGATAAATTGAAAAGCACGTCATATGTTAAAAAAATACATTGAAGCTTGCAAAACTTAAATATAAATACTCATGGTAATTAATTAGAATCATATCTAATGTTAGATAGTAAAAAGTTATATTTTATAAGAGGCCTCCCAGGAAACAATATAAAAGATTTACAATATGGGGTTATGCGTGTAAATCTTTTGCGCTTGGGTCATCCCAATTCAAGTTATCGTCCCCTTTGATCTCGCCCCTAATCCCCCTTCTAATTCCCGTTCCTCATGAAGCAATCTTAAAGAACCTCAGCATGGACCAATGGGCCTACTCAACATTTTGTTTTTTCGGAGAAATAAGATAAGAGTATGAAAACAGCAAGTAATGCTTAATTATTCTTTTGGGATAATTCCCATTTTCGTTCGTTATGTTTGGAGGCGTATGTTTTTTGCTCATTAAGTATATCCTCTACAAGTTTGATCCTATATGTTTTATAATATTATAATTTCAGTCCGATTTTATTGGAATCTGTCGGAACTTGCTAACATGGGGCATAAAATTGTGATGTCACATCAGCAAGTTTTGATGGATTCCGATGAAATCAAATTGAAATTGTAATATTTTCAATATATATAGAATCAAAATTGCCAAGTGAATAATTAATGGGCAAAACATATACACATCCAAACATAACGAAAGAAAATGATAATAATCCCTTATTCTTAGATTAATACAATTTTGTAAAAAGTAAATAAAATAAAGATTGACTTACCAAAATATGTTGCGTCGGGATCGAAATCAGTAACTGTTATACAATGCTCCACCCCACGCATCCATATCTTATTATTCTGCCCGCTAATTTTTTAAATTCAGGGTTAGCCTAATATTCACACAACCTTACGTATATCAGCTCCGGCATCCAATGTGGCCTCTATCCAACCTTTTTGATGTACCAATACGTCTGAGATAGTTTTTTCCCCCATAAAGTTTGTAGGGGCAGCAACGGCGGTTACCAAAGAGGAAAAACTGCTACATGGCGGATAGGAAATGGATGGAGTAAAAGGAAAAGAGAAAAGAGAAAGGAGAATGAGGGAAGAATAGAGCAAGAAAAAGACGAGGATAGCAACGGCATGGTTCACTGTAACGGTCACGGAGAACGAAACAGAGGCGGCTGTTTTAGTTCTGTTGCAACGTCGCCGCCGTTCCGCACATTTTAAAATTTAATATGTATAGAAATTTTTTTAAATATTCTGAAAAATAATAGAATTATATATATAATACATTGATCCAAATTTTTTTAAATACAAATCAATTTATTATTAGTACCACGTAAAATGACAAGGGAGTACAAAATTATCAATATCTATCTGATTATACCACTGTTCCAACCATTCCAAGATTCTGTTTCGGCTGTTACGACCATTCTATCGCTGCAACGAAACAAAAAAAAATGGTGGAACGAATGTTATAACACCGCAACACCTCCGCTGCAACAAACAATAGAACAGTGGAATGGAGGTCGGCGTTCTGGTTCCGTGCCGGCCGTTATTACGGCGTTCCGGAGAACCATGGCAAACGTCGTGGTTACAACAAGAGAAAAAGAGAGAAAGAGAAAAGAACTCAAAATCCGTCGTTTACTGCACCAATAAAAAAAGAAAATCACGCTAATATCAACAAGATTTCAGCAGGTAGGCTGCCGAAAAATTAACAAAACAAATGAAATAAAAAGAGTGCATTTGGCAGAATTGTGCCGCCGATTAAAGAAATTTGTCAAAATTATGCTAATATCTACAAGATTTCAAAAGCACTAAAAGAAATTAAAGAAAGAAAAAAAAATCCAGCAAGTTTTCGATGATATTGTCCGCCAAGATTCTTTCTACAAGATTCAAAAAGATCATCTAAATGAAAATCCGTAGGAATACTATTTATGCAAATTTTTCTTTTTTAAATTGACTTCGCGCCAAAGTCCATCGCAAAACTCAACTGCCGCCGAATGTTAGCGGAAACTTACTGGTGGCCTTTTTGGCTTTACTACAGCTCTCACATTTTTCAAATTTCTTTTAATCATTGGGATTAAACCTAAATTAATCATGATTCTCACATAATAATTATTATTATCACATAAAAGAACATGCCAAAAATAAGTAGAAGAGAGCCCATAAACAGCGGACATGATCTCCTATTCTAAAAGGATGCCTCATCTCATGCCCCATACTCTAAATTAAACACTTTTTTTTTCAGTAGGGATGGCAACGAGGCTGGTATGGGATGGGTTTTGCCAAATTGGGGACCCGTCCTGCCAGGGATTTTTTGGACTTGGGCCAAGACCCGTCGGGTCCGGGTTGGACCTGGTTTATATTTTTAAAATAATTAATTTTTTTAAAGAAAATTGATATTATTACTGTAAGGACCCGAGTTTTCTAACATTTTAGATATGTTTATATAATTATTCTATGCATATTATGTGACGTCTTTCTTTGCAATAAACACTTTGTAATATATGCATATGTTTATTTACAAAATGTATAATTATTGAAATTATTTTTCTTCTTCATAAAATATAAAAATTTTCAAATATATATATACACACACATTTTCGGAATATATATATATATATACATATATATAGGCACATTTTCAAAAATAATATATATACATGCATATTAGGTTTGGATATTTTCATAAAACCCTAGTTATTTTCATAGTCATTTTCATCATAATAAATGTCATAATAAATGCTAAGATGATGATAAGATACTAGATAAGATTAACCAAGTTATGGATAGGGTTAGGATATATATATATACATACATCTACATACACTATCTTGATATATAGACACATATTAACTTATTCAAAGTTATAATATATATATATATATAGATATGTACATTATATTTTGGTAAATTATAATTATTTCCTTAGAATGTGTATATATAGTTATTATAATCATCATAGAAAACAATTCATACACATTATCACACATGAATATGCACTTAATGACAACAAGCATAATTATTGGAATTATTTTCCTACTTCACTTAGTATTCATAAAATATAAAAAAATGTAAACACACACACACACACACACACATATATATACACATATACATGAATTTATATATATATGTGTGTATATATATAGGGTTAGATTATTTTTCTTGTTTATGTCTGATGAGTCAAGTGCCACTTCACCATGCCACGTCATTACGACCTCCAAAATCCACAAATCTGCCAAGTACAGAATTACAGCCCTCGAGGTAGCGAATGCCCTCGAAAGGGCTCACAAGCCAGCCTCTTTCCCTCGAAAGACCCACAAAACAACAACGGGCTACTCAGGGTGCCCTCGAATGAGGAAGCTGCTCTCGACGGCGCTCCCATCGAGGGCCAAATCCCATACTTAGCCGTTGCAAGGATGGGCGTCCAGAAGGGACAAGTACAACTGGAGACTACTGGCAGGGGGAGCCCCTTGCCACCCAAAGCATCTCGTTGGCATATGGGTCTATCCCATCAGACGTGGGCGCATTAAATGTCAAGTCATAAATACAATCCTTGGTTATAAATGCTCAAGATATCCATTTATTGCCGGGTATGACCCCTCATTAATGAAGAGTGAGAATAGCCGCCAAAAAGACTGGAAAAGGGGGACAAAAGGCACACATTAGAGCAGCTACAACGCCTACAGTGACCAGATCCCACCAACCACGTTACATCAGGCTCCTCACTCTTATATTAAAGCTCCATATAGCTCTCCACCCAAGGGTAAGACATACATTGCCTTGCGAATCCCCTACATACGATTACTATTCATCTTCTTCTTGAACCACCCACTGACTTGAGCATCGGAGAGCCTACGCCGGGGCAAAACCGGCTAGTCGCACGTGCGTTCCTCCCTCTTTAGCAGGTGGGCCACCAGCAAGACTGTTTCGGAGTACACCATACCCCGACACTTGGACGAACCAGATTCGGACTGCATCATTTTGGCGCTAGAGGAAGGGCCTAATCATGTTCAAGAGGTGATTTTCCTCAAACAAGAAGAATGGTGAACACCCAACGAACTCACATGTCCATCACATCGAAGAGGGACCACCGCGACCCTCTCGAGGTGACCCAACGGGCAGAGGAAGCCGTCAATGCGATAAACAAGGGAAAGGAGCCTGCTGCCCCCCCCGCTACACGCTGGCCCAGGGGCAGGAACATCCCATGACCTCGCACCAGCCCATGCAGTAGGGATGCAGGAAGCCGAGCACATGGTCACCCTCCCCATCAGCAGTGTCAGGCAGCTGTTGGGGGCATGCGATGACCAAACGTTGGTCCGGTTGCTATCTGGGGGTCTATCTCCATTCCCTAATGAGGTAGGACCTCCTGCCGTTTCTCAACGCAACGACCACCATGACCCCAGTCGAAGCCATTCCCCGCGTGAAGGGAGCCATCGTCATAACCCCAGGGAAGAGGTTGCTGAATCAGGCAATGTAGCCACTCGCAAGGTCCCTCCTAGACGTAATGCCGTGGATGCTCCCGCCAGATCTAGGGCTCCCGCCAGGTCTAGGACCGGTGGTCACCATCCGTGCCCGCGAAGGGAAGAGGGGGCGAAAGAGCTGGCTCGCATGCGCCAACAGGTTAGTGATCTACAAGATGAGATAGAGCGTCTATCTAGGCGACGCGAAGGAGATAGGAGCAGTGAGGGTAGAAGTAACACGACATCTGCCCCCTTACAACCATCGATTGGAGAGGTCTCCATTTATTTTGGAGATTGCCGAGTCCCGATTAGCCCCGGATGAGCGCATGCCCACCAGCTTACCCCATTATGACGGTACTACGGATCCAATGGAGCACCTGACCCACTATGAGGACGTAGTAGGGGTAGCAACCAGCAACCTCCATGAATGGGCCCGTCTCTTTTCTACCACCCTCCTAAGGGATCGCCCTTACATGGTTCAAGAAGATGGAGCCACAGTCCATCTCTTCATATGAGGAGTTAGCAGATCGATTTCTGAATCACTTCGCTGCTAAGATCTCCACCAAGCTGTCCCATACCCATTTGTATGGAGTAGTCCAGAAAGAGGATGAAGGCCTACGCGCTTTCATGGAACGATTTAACAACGAGCTCCTTAAAGTGGAAGATGTTGGAGTCGAGTTTATCCGGCATGCGTTATATCAAGCCTTAAAAAACAAGAAATGTGCGGAGGCCATTATCATGCAGGCCCCCCGTACCATCGCCGGGATCCAGCAGCTGGCCTCCAAGTACATGGAGGTGGAGGAGCTCAACCTGATAAAGCACCCGCCCAAGGCCAAGGATGAAAGAAGTACCAAACCCCGGAAAGACAAATCAAGGGGCAAGGAAAGGAAGGAGCCGATTAGGAAGTACAAAGAGTACTCCCCCCTTACCAAGACCCCGGCTGAGATCTTTTCACTCCTCGGGTGCCACGCGTTCTCAATGCCTAAGAGGCTACCCGAGGGGAGGAAAGCCCGGAGGAGCGGGAAATATTGTGCCTATCACCGACAACATGGGCACACCACAGAGGATTGCTACAACCTGCAAGACGAAATCGAGGCGCTGATCTGTGGTGGAAAGCTTCAGGAGTTCGTTAAGAAGCTGGAGTATTATGACAGCCAGGCCTCCCCGATCCATCGCGATCGGTCAAGGTCACCCAGGAAGAGTCCCCAAAGGCATCCGGAGACCTCGAAGAAGGCAGGGAAGAGACCAATGAGCAGTAACCACCCCACAAAAGGCACGATCCTCATGATTTTCGGAGGACCCGCGGGGGGTGATACTAGATCCTCTCGAAAGAAAGTTGGCAGGAAGCTCCGGTATGACCAGTTTGCCCTCGAGGATCCGAAATACCCCCAGCAGGTCAATACTATCGAGGGATGCTCGATAGAGTTCAGAGAGAGCGACAGGATCCCTGTTCAGAGTCCAGAAGGTTTGACTGAGCAACCCGATTATCCTATGGTGGTAACGGCCGACGTAGCCAATTTCGCCGTTACCAAAACTCTAATCGACAACAGAAGCTTGGCCAATGTCCTATTCTACTCGACCTTAAAGAAGATGGACATGGGAAGGATCGATATGGAGCCGGTGAGAACGCCCTTGGTAGGCTTTGGGGGGTCCCAGATTCACCCCTTACGGCAGATCAAATTGCCAACATCCCTCGGCCAGGAGCCATACCGACGGACTTTGATAGTGAACTATCTGGTGGTGGATGCCCCCTTCGCATATAACCTGATCTTGGGGCGACCGGCGCTTAATGCGTTTCGAGCGGTGGTCTCTACCTACCACCTTATGAGGAAGTTCCCCATCGAGGCCGGGATTGGATAGGTGAGGTGCGACGTCGTTGACGCATGGACCTGCTATTCAGTCTCGCTTGGGATGAAGCCTAGGTCCTCGAAAAGGAAATCACCCGAGGCTAGCTCAGACAGCGACTCCGGATGGACGGAAATGCCCCCGACTAAGACGAGGAAGCTCGAGGATAGCAGAATCGAGCCCACTGGAGAATCCAAGGCCATCAAGTTGGAGCCCGGGAACCCCGAGAAAACGACCAAGATAGGGGCCCAGCTTGATCAGGCTAAGGAAGTGATGCTCGTTCAATTCCTGCGAGAGAACAGAGACGTATTTTCCTGGAAACCCTCGGACTTCCCTGGAATAAGCCCCGAGGTCATAGTACACCGCTTGAATGTCGACCCCACATTCAAGCTTGTTAAGCAGAAGAAGAGGGTCTTCGGGGTCAAGAGAAACAAGATAATCGAGGGAGAGGTGAATAAGTTGCTGAAGGCCGGCTACATCATGCCAATATATTTCCCGGAATGGCTATGCAATGTGGTAGTGGTGCCCAAAGGGCAAGGAAAGTGGAGAATGTGCAATGATTTCACGGACCTCAACAAGGCGTGCCCTAAGGACCCCTACCCGCTCCCTCGAATCGATCAACTTGTCGATTCGACGGCTGGCTACGAAATGATGAGTATGATGGATGCCTACCAAGGGTACTACCAGATTTCCATGGCCCCGGAGGACCAACCCAAGACCTCATTTGTGGTGGAGATGGGAGTTTACTGCTTCCTGGTCATGCCGTTCGGCCCCAAGAACGCTGGGGCGACTTATCAAAGGTTGGTAAATCTCATTTTCAAAGAACTGATAGGACGGATTGTCGAGGTCTATGTAGATGACATGATCGTTAAGAGCCTAGAGGAAAAAGACCATCTCGAACACCTTAGAGAGTTCTTTCAAGTGCTTAGGGAGTTTGGTTTGAAACTCAACCCCTCGAAATGCACATTTGGAGTTCGAGGGGGGAAGTTTCTGGGTTACATGGTCAGTGAAAGAGGAATTGAGGCCAACCCAGAGAAAATCGAGGCTCTACAAAAGATCGAGTCCTCCAAGTCAGTCAAAGACGTTCAGAGGCTGTGCGGCCGGATTGTCTCTTTGAACAGATTCATATCTCGGTCGGCTGACAGGAACCTCATCTTCTTCAAAAAACTGAGGAAAGTCCTTGATTTCCAGTGGACCCTCGAATGTGAGCAAGCCCTGCGAGAGCTCAAAGAATATTTGGCCACCCCGCCTCTGCTAGCAAAACCGAACCCGGGGGAAAAGCTGTACGTGTATCTCGCAGTATCCCCAGAGGCTGTCAGCTCGGTGGTTGTGGTAATAAGGGACCGGAAGCACCTACCTGTGTATTATCTTAGCAAGGTACTGCAAGGGCCAGAGAAGAACTACCTGGAGATAGAGAAGTTTGCACTGGCCCTCATCCACTCCGCAAGGAAGCTGAGACAGTACTTTCAGTCACATTCGATGGTAGTGCTCACCGACCAACCTCTTCGGCAAGTCATCTCCAAGCTTAACACGTCAGGCCGGCTTATTAAGTGGGCTATAGAGCTCGGGGAGTTCGATATATCATACCAATCGAGAACAGCAATCCAAGCCCAAGTGTTGGCTGATTTCCTCATCGAAAGAGTGGGGTTGCTGGAAGAAAGTCCACCTATCACCGACCCATGGCTCCTACATGTAGATGGATCTTCCACTATACAGGGAGGGGGAGCCGGGATCACCTTACAGAGCCCAGGAGGCGATGTGGTGGAGTTCGCTATCAGGCTCAACTTCCCTGTCACAAACAACGAAGCAGAATATGAGGCCCTTATAGCTGACCTCGAATTGGCAATACGAGAAGGGGTCTCCCATATCCGGGCATTCACTGATTCGCAACTGGTTTCTAATCAGATCGGGGGAATATACGAAGCCAGGATGCCATGATGACCAAGTACCTCGAGCATGTCTCCAAGCTGAAGGAAAGTTTCAAATCTTTCACTTTGGAGCAAATTCCGAGGGAAGAAAACGAGCGCGCAGACGCCTTGTCTAAATTTGCGAGTGCCCTTAAAGGCACGAGGGATCGTGTAGTCAGATTCCAGACTCTCGATACCTCTGCAGTCCGCGAGGGGGGCGCCCCAATCCTGCCCATCCAGCCCCTCGAACCCAGTTGGCAGGATGAAATCCGTGCCTTTTTGTTGGGAGAAGAGATCTCTGACCAAATCCAGTTAAGAAGGTTGAGAAGGCAATGCGCGAGATATGCCTTGGATAGCGAGGGAAGGTTATTTCGAAAATCATTTCTTGGACCCCCGCTCAGATGTCTCCTCCCCTTGGAAGCTCGTGAGGTAATGCAATCTGTTCACGAGGGGAGTTGTGGAAATCATGCAGGAGGGAGGTCATTATCCAAAAAGATTATGAGAAGCAGTTTCTATTAGCCGACTATCTTAAAGGACACGCTCGAGTTTGCTCGAAAATGCCCGAAATGTCAGTTTTATGCTGACCTTCCTCATAAACCAGTCGCTGAAATGGTGAACGTGGAGATTTCGCGGCCCTTTGACCAATGGGGAATTGATGTAGTAGGACCTTTCCCCATGGGAAAAGGCCAGAGAAAGTTCGCCATAGTGGACGTGGAATACTTTACCAAGTGGGTCGAGGCGGAGGCCGTCCCCAAAATCACCGATGCCTCGATCCGGTCCTTCATATGGAAAAACATCATTTGCCGTTTCGGGGTCCCTCGAGTACTAATATCAGATAACGGCACGCAATTTCAAAGTCGAACCACGACAGAATGGTGCCGTAGCCATGGCATCGAGCAACGGTTCACATCTATGGGAAACCCCCAAGCCAATGGTCAAGTGGAGGTAACTAACCGCATCATTCTGCAGAATCTCAAAACTGTGTTGGGCGCTTTCAAGGGAGAATGGGCGGACGAATTACCGGGGGTATTGTGGGCTTATCGTACCACCCCTCGAACGGCGACGACAGACTCCCCGTATGCCTTAGTATACGGGTTCGAGGCAGTGATTCCAACGGAGATATTGCACAATACAGCCAGAGTGGTGCATTTTGACAAGTCCAGGAATGAGGAGAACCGAGCCACGGAGCTAAACTTGCTCGAGGAAAGAAGAGGTGTAGCCTGGTCGAGGATGCAAAAGTATCGAGCCTCTGTGGCTCGAGCCCACAATAAAGGAGTACGCCCCAGAAATTTCCAACTTGGTGACCTAGTCCTCAAAAAAGTAGAGGTATCCAAGCATGTGGGAAAACTAGATCCTAACTGGGAAGGACCTTACAAAGTTGTAAAGGTTTCAAAAAACAATGCGTACCGGCTCGAGGACATGGAGGGAAGGGAACTGCCTCGACCGTGGAATGCCTCGAACCTCAGAAAATTCTATGTATAAGATAAGTTTACTCGCCCCATCCTCGATTGTCGGTAAAGAGTTGTGTCGAGGACACTTTTGTTTCGAGGGGAAGTGAATGTAAATGAGCATTAAATAAAAATCCCCTTCTTCCTATCGATTGTCTGTAAGTTGTTCTCGTACACTTATGATCAACTTTGGTGAAATTTAATTTGGCGCAATCGTAAAACCCGCATGTCTCTCGATTATGTTTAAGTTATACTTACGTTTGAACAATTTCATTAAATAATTTTACACAAACGTAACAGTGCCATGCAAATCGAGAGCGCTTCTCAACCTCATCAAAGTCTCATTCTACAACGACAAAAAAAAATAATATTAAGATATAACAACAATATAGATAAACATGAGAGCTGATCGTTTCGTTCAACAGGGAAAGCCTCGAAAGGACTATTTCATTCAGAAGGCCCGAGGGCGAGAAATGTACAGGGGGGACTTAAGCGGGCTAAACTAAAAGGGGGGAACAACTAGAAAGGGGGATTACATAAATGGGGGACTTTAGACCTAGTCGCTGAGTTCGACGGGCCTGTCCTCCTGATCTCCTTCCTCGCCCCCAGCACTGGCAGACGCCCCCGCTCCGTCATCCCCATTTTCATCCTCGGGGTCACTGGAAGTGCCAGGCCCGGCCATTCGTTCCTTCCAAGTCTCGGGAGTCAGCGCAGAAGGCAGCGGAATGTCCTCTTCCCCCGATGAGTCGCGTTTCGCACTCTCGGGCGGTGGAATATCGAGACGGCAGAAGACAAAGTTGAATTCGCTTCCTTGGAAGTCGAACTCTTTGGACTTCCCCGTCGAGGGTGAGGCCTCTCCCACCGGTGCCCCACTGCGGTCAAATGAAAGCCCGACCGACTCTCGGTCAAAGTCGTCCCCCAAGTCGCCCCAAGTCTGAAGCTGATCGAGGACCAGATCCACAGCCTCAGCGGAATCTTGAAAACTGAGGTGCGTCCTGATGTAGTCGAACGCTTCACTCACGAAAAACCTCGAGAAGGCCCGCTTGACCCTCTTATGGCATCGCGCGGGGAATGTCCATTCAGCCCTTTGAAGCCCCGCCTTGACGCCCTCGCCGTAGTTACGGAAAGCCTTGGCCTCCGCCTCGGCAACCCTATTGTTAACTACTTCGAGGCGCTCTTTCGCGAAGTCGCGAGCCACTTCGGCCTCTTCGCACATCTCCCGCGCATCCTCCCAAGCTTTGGTCATGCGCTTGACTTCATCGTCCAGAGCCTCGCATTTCTTCTCGAGCTCAGTGATGCGTGTCTGGGCAGATTCGAGGAGTTGCTGACTCTCCTGCAACTGCCCTCGGAGGGTATCGTTTGACGAGGCCAGTTCCCCAGCAAGGACCTCGGTTTCCTCGAGGCGCTTATGCACCTCGACAGGCACTTGTTTATTCTTCTTCTTCTCTTCTCGGAGGAGCCTCTTGTACTTATTCTTCCCGCGCCGGAAGACGCTCGCACGGCGGAGGAAATGGTGAGACAAGGGGACGACGACCTGCCCAGGAAGTCAAGACAAATGAGTAAGGAGTTATAAAATAATAATAATAATATAATAAAAATAAAAAAATAAATATACGAAGAAGGGAGAAAGTGTATCCTTACCCCAATTAGGGCGTTGGCCAAGTTGGTCTCCAGCTCAGCCATAGAGCACTTTAATAGTGCCCGATGGTCGTTCGGCAACTGAAGACCCCGGAGTAGGGCCAGGTTCATCTTAGTATTCGTCTTATTGGCCCCTACCCCGGTAATATGGAGATTGGAATGGTGGTGCTCGAGATGGACGGGATTGCTGGGCCCCGCATCAACACATTTGAGGATTTCGTCCTCCTCGTCCATCTCCGGGGGCTCGGGGCTCGCCACCCGCTTGCCTTTTCCCGAGGGGGTTGACTTCTGTTTCTTGGCCCCTCGAGCAGCCTCCTCATCCGCCGCCCTCTTACGAGAGCCCTCGATGCCCCCTTCTCGAATGGAGACACCTGGCAGGACCCTTCGAGGAGCGGCACTCGGAGGACTTGGCCGCGTTGGAGGCGCAGTTTGTGCTGGTCCAGTGGGCGGGCTGTCGAGACTCACCCCGGTTCGAGGCAAAGCCTCAGTGGATGTCGGCCTTGGCGTAGGCGGTGGCGAAGCAGCGGCAGGGGCAGGCCCAGGCACGTTGGGTGTGGCGGGGGTTAGCGCCGGAGTGGAGGCCTCAAATTGAGGCACTGCTTGTTCCAAGGGCGTTGCACCACCCTCATCGACCCTTGGGGTTATGGTCTCCTCGGCCGGTGATACCCCGACCTCTGCTGTTCGAGGGATCTCAGCCTCTGTTTCGACCCTGGAGGCCGCTGCATCTTGGCTGGAACCTTCCCTGACCTCGGTGTCTTTCCTCAGCCGCCTCGCTTTTTGAGTGACGGGCTTGTGGAACGCCGTCACCTTAGGTCGTGGGGGCTGGGTCTGGCGCCTTTGGCGATCGAGCCTTGCCAGCAAAGCCTTGCATGCGTCCATGAGAATTTTTAAAGCTGCAAAAACAGGGGAATTTAGTATCCTGCAAGAACCTCGAAAAGCAACGCAGGAAAGCACAAGAACAAGGAGAAGAAAACTTAGGCCCTAAGGTGGTTCTCGGTAAAGGTTGGATGCCGCGTACCGGCACGCTCGCCAGGGCCGGGGTCGCCAGAGGCGTTCGAGAGGCGGCACGTGCGGAGTATGTTCTCGGAGGTTAGATAAACTGCGCACATCCTCCCCATTTTTGCCAAGTCCCCCACCTTTCCTTCGTCAAAACTTGGCTCCTCGTGATAATGGTTTCGATTGAGTACGGGAGGTTGACGCCAGTTCGAGGGCATACCCAACTGCCCTCGATCTTCCACAAAGACGAACTTCCTCTTCCATCCCGACCCATGGGAGGATTTGAAGCCGTCTAGCACCTTCGAGGAATCGGAACGAGCCGACAAGTACAAGAACCCATGCTCCTCCTCAGCCGATTCGCCTGGGCCCGACCGAACCGAGTCATTCAATCTAAAAAATTCCAAGAAATTGGCAGGGCTCGCCTCTTCCTTCAAGCATTTCATGATCAGCACGAAAGCAATGATGATCATGATGGAGTTCGGCACCAGTTGACTAGGGCTTACCCCTATGAACTCCAATAGTCTCCAGACTTCGGGGGGAAGAGGAAGGCGCAATCCCGCCTCAAAATGATGGAGATTGAGAGCCACACATCCTTCCCGTGGCTCCACCATGTTCTCAGTTGGGGCCCGGCGTATGAACGGGAAAACGGACCCCGAATTCCTCCCTAATCTTCTCGACCTCCGCCGCCGTAATGTTGCTGGAAATATCCCGGGAGAGAGAGGCCGTCTGAAATTTGCCCATTACGGTGCCTCGAGCCTTTGGGCTCTTTGTCGGGGACCTGCTCGGTCCTGCGTCCCCTCTAGTTGGTCCTGTCGTCTTCCTCTTTGGACGGGGACGAACATTTTCCGGTGCGTTGCCCGGCGCCTCGCCTCTCATGCCACTTTCTGACGGCGCCCCGGCCAGCGTAGCCCCGGTATCTTCACTGGCACGACCCGCCCGAGTGCCTGAAATCGACTGGGAGGGGAGCCGAACCTCCCTCTCCGCCGCCTAGTCCTCAGGGGTTGGGTCAGAGTCGTCCAGTATTTTTCTCTTTGGTCCCATGACGGCTAGGGTTTTTCAGTAAAGAAGGGAAAATCTAAGAAAAAGATTGAAAGTTCACTTGAGATGGTGGTGAAAGCTTGAGAATGCTACGGAAATCCTTAAGCCAATTGCTCAAATAAGTGTTGCAGGTGAAGGGAAAAATCGAATTGTGGGAAAGCCCGCAACTATTTATAAGTTATACGGGGACTCACCCACCATTATGGCACCTCGGGCACGACGACCCATAAAAGCCTGCGGTAATTATGGCAAAACACGCCCCTTTGCGTGATAGCCCTTCAGCCGGCCAGAATTAATGGATGGGGACGTGACACGTCTCCCTAAAGGGGCGCGTGAACTGACAGTCTGAAAAGGAGCGACTTTTCGTGCCCTAATGGCGTTTCAAATTCAAAAAATGGAGGGACACCTGACATCCTGCTAATTAATGCACTCTTGAAGGCTGACGTTCTCGTCACGATCAAGAGTGGGGGGGCTAATGATGAGTCAAGTTCCACTTTACTATGCCACGTCATTACGACCTCCAAAATCCACAAATCTGCCAAGTACAGAATTACAGCCCTCGAGGTAGCGAATGCCCTCGAAAGGGCTAACAAGCCAGCCTCTTTCCCTCGAAAGACCCACAAAACAAAAACGGGCTACTCAGGGTGCCCTCGAATGAGGAAGTTGCCCTCGACGGTGCTCCCATCGAGGGCCAAATCCCATACTTAGCAGTTGCAAGGATGGGCGTCCAGAAGGGACAAGTACAGCTGGAGACTACTGGTAGGGGGAGCCCCCTGCCACCGAAAGCATCTCGTTGGCACATGGGTCCATCCCATCAGACTGTGGGCGCATTAAATGCCAAGTCATAAATACAATCCTTGGTCATAAATGCCCAAGATATCCATTTATTGCCGGGTATAACCCCTCATTAATGAAGAGTGAGAATAGCAACCAAAAAGACTGGAAAAGGGGGACAAAAGGCACATATTAGAGCAGCTACAGCGCCTACAGTGACCAGATCCCACCAACCTCGTCACATCAGGCTTCTCACTCTCATATAAAAGCTCCATATGGCTCTCCACCCAAGGGTAAGACATACATTGCCTTGCGAATCCACTACATATGATTACTATTCATCTTCTTCTTGAACCACCCACTGACTTGAGCGTCGGAGAGCCTACGCCGGGGCAAAATCGGCTAGTCTTATGTGCGTTCCTCCCTCTTTAGCAGGTGGGCCACCAGCAAGACTGTTTCGGAGTACACCATACCCCGACACGTGGACGAACCAGATTCAGACCGCATCAATGTCATTTTTCCTAAAATGTGTCATTTTCATACTATAATAATTATTTTTAAATACTAGGTCATAAGACTATGATATATATATATATATACACACAAAAATATCTTGCATTATATATGTGTATATAATTTCAAAAATTTACATATATATATATATACATATAAAAGATTATATTTTTTATTTGTTTAGGTATTATTCATAATAAAAATTGGAATAATTATAAAAGGTGTAAGAATATCCTATATATATAGGGGGGGAACGAAAATATATACATATATATATATATATATAATAAATATACGGTGTATTATAAGTACATTCAATGAAGTTTACACTTGTAAGATTTCTTCTAGATATATATATACTTGTAAGGCTCATATTAACATAGATTATGAATCATGTATCTAGGATAGCACATAAACATTGTAGGGAAACACATATAAAAAAATAGACTACCACTTGTATTAATCTACTTATTCAAGATTACAAATGTATAAATCAAATTGTATTAAATAACACTTGGCTTCATCATTTTAACCTAGGCTAACACATGGTATTTTGGATACAACTCATAACAATTAGGGTAACATTTGTATGAATTATATCCACATTTAAGTATGAACTCATTTATTGAACATACTTAGTTGGAAAGAAAACATTTAATGTTAAACCTTAGTTGGAAGAATGCATTAATTGTAAAATTGACATTATAATATAAAAATCTTATTTCTTGCCCTAAACTCTATGAAAGGGGCCGCCATTGTCTTTATTTTCCACACAACACACACACACACTAAATCCTGCCTAAGACACACACACCCACGCATACCTTGTTTTCGACATATAAAACACTCGATATTTATAGTATATCTTCTACCCACATATATATATATAGACCCTCCTTTTTACATACATATATACATATGAGCCCTCTATATATTCCCTTAATTTTATAAAACATTCTTGAAAGATAGAAGTATATTTAATTAGGGTAGAGACCTTACTTAATTTCATAAGTAAAGATTCTTACTTTAATTCATAGATATTATACTTTTCTTCACTTTTAGCCGCTACTCTATATATATTTTATAGTAAAGAGATATATAATTGATTAAGGTAGGGGCCTTACTTAATTTTATAAGTAAAGGTTCTTACTTTAACTCATAAATATTATACCTCCATATTTGATGTATGTAAGGTAGGAATTTTACTTAATTTCATAAGTTTTAGTTTTCTATGCTTTTGGGTATCTAATTGCATTTGTAAGTCTAGAAACTATTCCACTACAATTTATATACAACTATGCTCATGTTAAAAGTGTTTATTAATGTTTATTATGCAATGTTATTTATGTGAAATTATGTAGAAATCTTACCTAGTACTTGAGTTAGTTACTTGTGTTAGTCTTTACCATGCTATACTAGATCCTAAGATGCAACTACAAGTTAGTTGTTATCATGGTTCTAGTTATAAATACACATTGTCATCTTTATGAAAGTAAATGTTTAGGGAAGCAGGATTTTCTCTAAGTACTTAAGTTAGTGTAAGTCTTGTATGTGGTTATCATGTTATTATGTCCAATTATGTTACTATTATGTTAGAAAGCATGTTTATATATGTAGTTATGCTTTATGTTCATAAGAGAGCATGTATAGTCATTAGTTTCAAATATATTTTATTATGTTTTATGTTTGAAGTTATGAAAGTAAGAATATTCTTTATATGAAATTATGCAAAATTATGTGAAATATATGAAAAACTATGTGTGCATGCCAGGCCCAAAAGTGATAGGGGTAGATGCGGTTGAGTTCGGTCAAGACAGGCTATTGAGCTTGTCGGTCGTAAAATAGTTCTCAACCCTCCATCGTTGCATAATCCCTCCTTGCATGGATGGAGAGTTCTATGTATTGAAGTGGATTGTAGGAAATTCAGCATATACCCGGGATATAACCACCGGAGTGTTTGGTTGGGATTTTGAGTATTTCGGTTGGAAAAAGGGGGACAACGGCATGGTGGGATAAGGTAATCACACAAAGATGTGAAAAAGGTAGTAAATGTGAAATATAATGTGAAATATTATATGTATGTACACATATTACACACACCCACCTTATGTGATAAAGTGAAATTTCTACTCAACGTGTATGTTGGTGTCATTTTATAGAATGTTTTTAGCCAGGAATGAATTGGGCAAATACACAAGAAGATAGTTTGGAGTAGTTCAGAGCCTTTAACTAATAGGGTTAAGCTTTGATGTTTTGTACTTAGAAGCCTAGAGTTGCTGCAAAATTATGTATTTTGTGTAAAGTACTCGGAATTATTTTCAATAAAAATATATACCGTTTCGCGTTTTAGTCCTATAAATTTTATAAATTAGTTAAAGGTCTTGGTTGTCACAATTACAACTTTATAAACATGAAAAAAAAAATAATAGTACTATAAAAACACTAATTAATTACAAAATTTTATGAACATATTTAATTTTTAAAAAATTAAATATTGTTATCATATATTTATTTAAAAAATATTTTAAAATTATAACTTAATTATTTTTCAAATCTAACCCAGATCCATTGTCATCCCTATTTTTTGATAATTACATGTTGATCAGACTTTAGAATCTGCTTGAAGTTAGACATGTTGAAAAGATGACTCCACATCAAATTCTTCCACGTGGAATGAGTATATAGCACATCTTTCAAGGTCAATAACCTTCATGTGGTGAATTTCAACTCAACCTCTCCCATTTCCAAGCACTTGGGGTGCCTGAGAATCTCCAAGCATGATAATTTTTAGATCCCCATAAAGTGTACATACCTAGAACTAATTTTTTTTAATAGCATGCATGGTGGTCCACACCTGAATCCACCCACCACCAGTCAATACTTTCCACTATATTTATGTTTGTTGTCATTGCTGCAAGTGATTCCTCAATTAAATTAGCTTGCGGAGCAGGTTCCACGTTTTGTGTAATTTGCAAAAATCAAGGAATATCTCCACTCCTACCCCAGACATAGCTACAGAATTTTGATGATGTTCATGCGGTGCTTGGTTGTTCTGACTATTAGTTTTTCTTGTGACGTCCAGCAAATTTTAATTGAAATATTTCTTTATAGGATTTAAGTAGGTGCATTTTGTGGTGGTGGGTTACAACATTATTTAAAGAAAGTAAACTTACACTCGTTGTAGGTTCTAAAGTGCTCTTATTAGGATTTTGAATAAGTGCATATAGACCTCTTGTTTCTTCCTCCATACGAGTGCACATTATCAAAGTGTCAAGAGATGTCTCCTCTTGTTTGTGGCGCATGGCCTTTCGAAATTCCTTCCACGGAGGAAGTTTGTGATCAATTATACTACAAAAAAACAAGATTGTCTTCAATCTTGATATCCTCCAACCTTATCTCTCTAATGATCATAATAAAGCTTTGATCGTGGTCTGCCACTGAGTTGTTCTCCAACATTTGGAAACAAAAAAATGTGCTAGCAATATATTTTTTTGCTCTTGTCTCCTTAGTGTCATATTTACTCAGCAACGCTTTTCAAATCTTCTTTGTTATTGTTCTATTATAATAATTACAAAAAGATAATATCGACACTTGAGGGCATCGTTATTGTAATTCTTCACCCTCTTGGTGGGCAGCATACTCTTTGTCATTTATCTTGAATTGTCGATCTCGTTTTTTTTTTCTTAATTAGTAAGGGTATAAGCAACTTTTAAAAGGTTCAGGTGAAAAAAGGACTTTACCCTTCCACCTTTTGAGACAAGTACCGTTGAAATGATATGGTTTGTCGAGATTTCCCACATTGATTTCCGCTAATTTTTGAGTTGTTGCTATTGAATCTCCTTAAAATTGTTAGCAAAAGTACAATGAACAATTGAAAAGTAGACAAAAATTTCAAGCCGAAGCATGGATTTATCGTTCTTTTTTTGGAAATTCAAGCCCACGCAGCAGAACTTTCGCTGATCCAACGGTAAACCTCGTGGTCAGTCCCCCTAGGATACAACAGCCCAGAAACATCATATGACTTGAGCAACTCGGGACATGTTATGTCCAAAGTTCCAGTACCAAAACACCCTCCTTCGACAAGTAAGCATGCTCTTTTGTGTGATAATATAGTAAAGAAGGTATATTGTTTTCTCATAATTGCATGGATGAAAAATTAGGATGGTCTCTACTTATAGGTGCGTAGGGCCTCAAAAAAATAAATAAAAGAAATTAGTAACGAAGCACAGGAGATCGTGGGGTGGTTAATATAGTTAAAAGTGATGGTGGAGTATTATGTGAGAACAAGGGATAGTGGGCTAATAAGTATATGGTGTTGGTGATTTATTAAGTAGCAAGTAGTAGAGTAGTAGTCACAAGTGTCAACATAATTAGGATAATAATTCCCCACTAACACCACTAACGATATGTAATAAAATGACATAACTTAAATAATAAAATGCTCCATAAAGCAAAAGTATGAACACTTTCAAACAAGGTTTCCACGAGGCATGATATGTTTTGTCGAAAAACTGTGGCTTATATTAGATAGTCCTTGGGAACACACATCAAAACTAAAAAAAAAAACCTATTATAGTCGTTTAGGTCCGGGTGGTTAAATCAAATAAAGAACACGACCTCTGATGCCAATTACTAAAAAAATGGTGTTAGGATTTGTCAAATACAGCAGAATAATAACAGTGCAATCATCAAGTAAGTGCGATTGCTCTACTCATTGATATTTGATATACCAGACAAATACCAATAACAAAAGTAAGTATAACACGCAAATAGAACAAAAAACACAGTCGATTTGTAGTAGTTCGACAAAAGCTTATGTCTACTACCTAAACTTTTACTTGGGATTTTAAACCTACTTCACTCAATCAATGAATTAGAATAGATAAAAATAAATTGAGGGTGAATATAGAAAGTAAAAGAAAGAATTAATAATCTCAAAAACAAAGCAACAATCCAATGACCAAACACCCTTCGAAACAAGCTAGTGTGACTTGTTCTGGAGGTAAGTATAGCAGTCAAACACTTCCTCCAAACCTTAATGTTGTGGCAAGAATCCACTTTATTAGCACCTAGCTAGAACCACCACGTGTGCCAGATCACCACAACCACCTATCAACCGCCAACAACTAAACTTACTCCAAGGAATTCTTTTATCTTTTGTGAATCCTTCACCACCAAGATCTCTCGAGATCGATCACACAACACACAAACAAGAATCAATGACAAGAAAGAAGAAGATTTGTAACTCTGAATTCTCATTTACACTCTAAGGTTTCGTTTGATAGGGTAGAAAATGAGAGGAAGGAGAGGGAAATGAAGGAAATTGAAAGGAAAATATATATTTCCCCTTATTTGCAACATACTCGTCAACTATACAATGAAATAATCAATTTGCCATTAATCAAAACAAGTACATAAATTGAAATCTTGCCTAAACATATGCTGAGCATATGATCATAAGAATAACGAAAAATATGATTTTTGGAGATAAGCATAAAATCTCTAAGAAATAATTATATCAAAACGTATCATACATTGACGATACAAATTCTCATCTGACATCGAATGGAGTCAAGGGTCTTGCTCAACCTATGCATTAGCTCCCCTCTCTCACCTTACGAGATACCTTTTTCATCAAAGGACAAAGTCTATCCTTCAAGTGTGTGTCAATATCTTACAGGGTCAAGCCTCAATGTTTAGCAACGGATTTGGGTGTCATCAAATGACATCCTTTTTTGGGGACCATAACCATGGGCCTGTTCACAAGTCCCTCAATTTGGGGGCTTATGATGATATTATCTCTTGTCCCACATCAGGTGGAGTCAAGGAATTTGCTCAACCTATAAGCTAGCTCCCTCTCTCTCACGGCCTCATCTTTTGAGGTGCCTTTTCAAGAGTGTTTTGGTAAGCTTATCAACATTCAAAAGATCTTTTTCAAGATGTGTGAGGGCTTATAAGTTGCAATAAAGTGTCTAGCAAAATTTTTAAAGGATGAACTTATAAGCTCTTCAAATAAGATATTTAAGTGGGTAGGATCTTTTTAAAAGGTAAGGATGCGCCATCATACTTTTTAAGATTCTACCATACTCATTTGTTTTCAACTAAATTAATAACAATATTGTCATTACTAACATTTTATAAGTCACACCCATCTCAGTTATCAAAATAGTTTAATAATTTATTTTTAAAATAAGATTCAACAATGTCTTATAAGCTCCCGAAACATGATCGTATAGGATATAGAGCCCGTTTGGATGGGTTTAAAAAAAAGTGTTTATCGAACGGTGCTTTTTATGGTCGAACATTTTTTTAATGCAAGTAGTTTTGTGTTTGGATACAGTAAATAAAAGTGCTTTAAAAGATACTTATGTTTGAAATTACTCTGGGGTAGCTTCTAACAAAAATTAATTTTGATTTTTTTTTATGGCTTCTGTTTTTTTAAAAAAGCACATCCAAACACAAATCTTTTGCTCTAAAGTATTTTTTTCAAAAAATAAATATTTATTCTCAAAAAAAAAAACACACCAAACAAATTCATAATAACTTACAAGATTTTTGAAACAAGCTTAGCCAAACACCTTCTTTATCAAAAGATAAAATCCCACCACCTTTAAATACAAGACAATACCTCTTAGAATTATGTTAACATCCATGTTGAGCTACTAATTTGAACATCACCAATTATCAAAATGTCAACATATACTAAAATATTAGGCTCCCATAGTGTTTATTGGATTTTTGAAAATCATCAAATGTTACTGTCAGACTACATCACAATTCAAATAGTAATGACTTTTAAGCAATTTTAAAGGTCTAGAAAAACTCCCAAATGTAAGGCCAAATAGATATCAGAGTGCGTAAAGCAAAATGCAACTATGTCAAATGAAAAAGACGCTTTTGAAAAGTGATAAGCTAATTTATGAGAAAAGCTAATGCCTAATGCATGTACAACACCGCTTGTTGGATAAAGAATGAATGGGATAAGGAAAGAATAGTTTTTGGATGCCGACACAGCTGTTTAAAGACCCAATATATACTCTGATAATGACACAACAGTCTAAATCATACATATTAAAGTCTAGGCACGCAAATTCTATTTTCATTCTTCTGTTACTTTCTTTTTCCTTTTAAATGTAAAATGACTGTATATATATATATATATTGATGCTCACAACTAAATTGAGTTATATAAATTGGGACCAGTTACATTTATTTTACATAAAGGGTTAATTACATCAAATATCTCTCTAAAAATATAAAACTACAGTTGGTTTCTTAAAATTTTTAATATTTTCAACTCATATCCTGAGAAATTTCAAAAATTACAAATACCTCCCTAATCAGCCAGTTCTCGATCATATTTTGCTAACTTCATCAAATTTTTTTTTTTTGAAATTTCAAAAATACCCTTTTCATTCGCTGTCCAAAAAAAATTAAATTGGAAAATATAAGGGTAAAACCGAAAGTTCAAAACAATATGATCGGGAATCGGTTGATTGGGGGGGTATTTGTAATTTTGAAAATTTTCAGGATTTGAATTGATAATATTAAAATTTTTTGAGGGATCAATTATAATTTCGTAACTTTAGAGGGATAATTGATGCAATTAACCCTTCCATAAAAGTAAGTTGGACTCGTGAAAGAATTTTAAATCAAAGGACACTTATTGAGTATAAATTAAGAGAGTGTTTGACTAAACTTATTTGAAGCATTTAATAAACTCCGACATCTTATATTATATTTTAAAAACTTATAAAATGTTGGATTTTATTTTTAAAATAAATTATTAAAATGTTTGAATAAGTAAGATGGGGGTGTAGCTTATAAGATATTAATTATGGCAAGATTGCAATTAATTTGATTAAAAATAAAAAAATTCGGTAGAATCTTAAAAAAATAAGTAGACGTCGCCTTAATTTTTTTTAAAAAGAGTTTATAAGCTCTTAAACATCTTATTTTATTAGGAGTTTATAAATTTCTTCCCTTAAAATTTTGCCAAAACACTTCACCATATCTTATAAATTTTTAAATATCTTACAAAATATTTTATGAAACTTATAAGTTTAGCCAAACATTTTCTAAAGAATGAGAATTAAGAATTGAAATAAAACAAAATATACGTATACCACAAACGGGAAAGTAGGCCACCATCTCCGTATTCCATTGTTTTATGACATTCATCAAATATATTAATCGAATAAAGTTATACCATCCATGATGAATTATTGAATAAATAGATATAAATAAATTATTATATAATAGACAAACACCAGATTTAATGGAACTGAACTTAGCCTCTTAGTGTCGGAACAAAAGCTCTTCAGTATTTTGTATCCTCTATTTGATCGTCTATTGCGTTATATATATATATATATATATATATGTTGAGTTTATATAATTCATATATAATTAAATACTTTTAAGAAAAAATTAATACATTTGATGCGGGTCGATTTTGAGAGTGGTCGTGCTGGTTGAACGCTTTGGTCGAACTCTGAGTGTATGGTTTATTATTGGAAAATATGACTTGCAACAAAAGAAATGCAACGTGAGCTAATTGAGATGGGTCTCGGCCAAGATCTTCCGATACTTAAGTCGGTTGATTGGATTGGGTAGAGATTTGAGCAGAGTAAGTGGGTAAAAAGTAATTAATGACTTGGGTCTTACTATAAATACAAGGATATTTATAGTGTATCCATATAAATTTTTTCTATGGGGCTCTTAGGCTTAGTAGTCCATCATATGGTGATGTGGAGTGATCCATAAGCCTAAGATAGGGTATAGTGGTATTAGTTGATTTTTAATTAATGAGGTATGGAGTTAGGTGATTGCTCCACACCTTGAACTGACAAAGCATTTAATACCAATCAGAATTGAATGAACACGACATAGACCCGATCAATAAAGGACTTGATCGGAGATATCAATGGGATTGGTTAGGCGGGTCACTGACCTGGTGGTAATCCTGACCTGGTGGATAAATAGGGTTTGATAGCTTGAGCGCTTGAGAAGAGTAATATGTGGTGTGCGTAAGTCGATCGAAAATATGTCACATCAACATTTAAAATTCTTAGTCAAGTACTTGAGTTTAAGAGAGTAAATTAAATTAATAGAAAACGAATGCCGATGACATCCATAATCATTTAATATTATATTTATACTTGAGGACTAGCTAGTTAGCTAGCTTAGTGGACCACAAAATTCTTAATGGAGCAATTCGTAAATATATAGTCGTCATCATGATAAGATGTATAGAATTCCTTGACCTTTTTATAAAATAACATTATCATAATTATAAGGACTTTAAGGCTTTATTTGGTTCTAAGATTTTAGGAGGAAAGAAAAATGTTAAAGAAAGGAAAAGAAATTATAAGAATTTTAAAATTTTCTATTTTGTTTGGTTGTTAAAGAAAATAATAAGAAAAATGATTTTTTTAGAGAATTGTCTTCCATTTTATTTGGTTATTATTGTCAATTAAAGGAAAATGTAAAAACACATTCCAAAAAAATCCAAATAATCAATTAATTGCACAAAAAAAAAAAGATTTGCATGAAATATATTCAAATAATAAATTAGTTTGAGCAACAAATGAGATGAGAACTTGAAAAATGAGAGAGTGCTAAAGAGAGTAACATAACTTTTCCTTCATTTTCCTCACCTAATTGGAAGGAAAATGATTTTTCTCAATTTATGCTATATTTTCTTTCTATTTTCCTTTCCTTACCATTTCTCTTCTTTTTCTCTAGTAACCAAACATTGAAAAATACTTTTTCTTCCTATTTTCTTTTCCTTTCTCCCCTAAAATCCTAGAACCAAACACAATGTAAATCTTCACTTATTTGAATGGACACAAGTGGAATCCAAATGGGAGTTTTAATATGTTGCTGATGACAAAAAATATAAAAATATAAAATATAATAAAATAAGCTCTTCATTTATGTAAACTTTATTGATTGTGTTTAATTTGATATTAACCTGTCTTATCCAACTTAGCATCATATATATAGTCCTTAATCAAACAATTATTAAGTTTAAAAAAGGTGTGATTCAAATCAGGTTTGTCACTGTGAAAAAGTATTTAGGATAATAAACATCAATCTGTTAAAATTAATTGCAATATTAATTAAAGGTCTCTCTCATATAGCACTATAAGAAAAAAATGGAATTAATCACATAACAAAAAAGTCATACATAAAAATTTTCACCAATAACATGTATTAAGTGACAATATTTTATATATTGTAACCAATCAAATCAATTTAGTAACGATACATTTTATCTTGTTACCATATATTTTAAATGTGACAAATTTTATTATTTTAAGTTGTTGCTATTTACAATTAGCAACATTATATATGATGACAACGTAGTAACTGTGACTAAGAGTTTGCAACAAAACTTTCCTTCCTACTAAATTGTCATTATGAGAGTGTCATAAATTGTTAATAATGATAGCTTAAACACATTTATTGTCACCATTGATACTGTATAAATCATTTTTGTGACAAAATAATACTTCTCCTTAAATATGCACAACTAGGGATAAATTTTAGAGTATATTGCATTAAGCATCCTAACTTTTGGGTTGTTTTGCATTTTTGTATCCAATATTTGTAAATGTGTACTTTGATATCTAATTTTTATCATTTGTGCGTCAATGGAATTTTTTCACTATTTCAATGAATCTTTGGGGAATATTCGGGCATATTCTGGAAAATATTGAGGAAGATTCTATTGAAATAGTGTAAAAATACTAACAGCGCACAAATGATAAAGGTCAGGTGCCAAAGTGCATATTTAAAAAGGTTGGATATCAAAGTATAAAACAATCCAAAAATTAGGGTGTTTAACGCAATTTACTCTAAATGTTATATTATTACATATTATGCTGTCATCATGTTTTTTTTTTCTTGTGGTGCGTGAGTTTCGATTTTGTAAAATCAAGGAAATAAATTGGTGTCGACATGAACATGGCCTAATTAAGCTGAATTTGTCAAAGCATTCAATGGGAAAATAGATTGACAGGTACACACGGTATCTTCCAACTTAATATAAAGAAAAATAGTTGCACATTTTGCTGTAATTTTGGTGAGACTGTAGGGTATATCTCAAATGATTATATTAATAACTTAAATTAAGTATAATAATTATATTTTAATAATCAATTATCAATTCAAATAATTATCAAATAATATAAATAATAACGCCCACATACGTAAAAATCGAACTTGTAACTTATTTGATGACCTCCTCCTTATCATCGGGCCAAAAAATCCTCGGCCATGTTTAAATTTGACTTAAGATCAAATGGTAGATAATGTTGAGGGCCATATTGTTGATAGTTGAATGCATATACTCTATGTACTTCATTCCATAGCATGAGATGCATCCTTAAAAATAACTTCCAATAGATATATGTACTCTATATATATGTATCCTTATATGTACTCTATATGTACTCTATAATAACTTCCATAGCATGAGATGCATCCTTATATGTACTCTATATATATATAGATAGATAGATAGATATAATGATATGATAATTTGTATATGATTAATCCCAATAGTTATTAACAAGTTTAAATTCTTACACGGTTAAAAGTTGTAGATTATAGGTGATAATAATTAGAGCAATTATAGATTATATTAGCACAATTGAATAAATTAAGCGGACTTTTTATTTAGAAAAGCTTTTAAAATATTGATCTAATTGTTAAGGGCAAAGTTCAATCCTCCAAAAGTTATATGTATCTCTTTTTTTTTTGTGACAATTGTTGCTATACAGACTCTTTTCCACGTGACTTGAAAAGTATTAGCCTAACTATTGCAAGCACTTAACCTAACTTTTGTAAAAATTAGCATGTATCTTCCTTCCATTAATTTGTCCTAGAGGTTTTGTATAGTTTTTCACCCAAAAAAAAAAAAAAAAATTGTCAACTGCAAATGCTTATTAGAACTAGAAAATGAAAATTGGTCTGTTTGGATGGATTTAAAAAAATTATTTTTTAAGTCCGATTTTTTTCAGTGGAGCTTTTTTAAAATTAACTGGTTTTGTGTTGGGATGTAGTAATTAGAAATATTTTAAAAGATGTTTTTATTTGAAGTTACTCTAGATAGTTTTTTTAAAAAAGCCACATTTTAACTTTTTTTTTTAACTTCTACATTTTTAGAAAAGCCCATCTAAACACTTTTTTTTTTTGGCTAAAGTTTTTTTTCCCAAAAAATAAGTGTTTCTTTTCTGAAAAATATTCAGCCAAATGGACTCTAGTTGTTTTAGAGGTGTAAAAAGTCCATCCAATCTGCCGACCTGATCATAACCCATCTCAAAAAAATAAAATTTGGGTTTAAAGTTTTCGTCTTCGGTCAAATCATGTCAAACTCGAGAACAGTCCCAAAAAATAAAATCAGATCAAGTTGGGTTGTGAGTTAACCCCAAAAACCCGAAAATGAAACTCAGATGACTCAAAACCTGATTCAATCCAACCCAATCTAATCCAAACCATTTAAATTAAAGTTCAACCCAACAATGTTTGACATGGCAGATTAGGCCAAGAACAAGTGGGGAGAAGGAAAAATAAAATAAAATAAAAAATAAAAAAGAAATTCTGAAAAATATAAAAATATATATTATAAAAATAATAGTATGTTATACATTTTAATATGAAATTAAATTATTTTAAATTTTGTATATTTTATTGCTATAGTTACATTTTTATCCTCAACTAATCATATTTGACATACCATTTTATTTTTAAAAAACATATAAGCATTACATAAATATTGAACTATTAGACATCCCCAATTGTTTTGCCCCTAACATCACTTTTTGGTTAATTTCGTTAAATTTCTGACTACATTCCACATTTTGAGATGCAAATAATCAATATAATAAAAATTATTAAATTAGTAATCTAAAATTAAAATTGGATGAATTAATATTTGATTAAATTGCAAAATACCCTCTGTATTTTAATAAAATCACTAGAAACTCCCTTAAAACGTGCAACACACCATTCTAAAATTTTAATTTTTTCCAAAATAAAACGAACAAGAAATTTGCTCGATTTGACAGCCGACTACTTTGGAGCTTGCAAAGAAGCCATTTGATAAAAATCGAATCTTTAAACCAATTATTGGAAAAGAAAATCTTATTGAAATGATTAGGGAACGACCCCATTCTCTTGGCAGGAGACTTTTTTAGCAAATCTCTGATGAGCCGGTCAAAGTATCACACTTTTGAAGATACATATCTCATGAAGAACCCACCAACTCCGACATCTACTATAGAATAAATGACACTTTTTTAATTTTTTTAATCTACTCATACAATTAGTCACCACTTTTTAAATATACACCAAACACCTAATAATTATAATACATTTATTATATAATTAATTACGATGCGGTTGAAATTGAATCCAAGCTAAAATTTCCTAAAATGAGAATCTTTTTCGAACGTGAATTGATCGCTCGATTTCATCTCATGCGTCTTCTCTGATTCCTCTTCTCATTCCAATTTGTAATTTTAAAAATCATAAAGATTAATGTATAATTATATCATTCCTAGGGAGTGTAAAAGTAATTCGCTCTATTTTTTTTTCAGTGTAGTGGTCCATTTGATAAAATTTTGAATTCAACCAAACTCAACTTGGTTAGTAAAAAGTAATAATTTATGTACAAAACTATCAAACAACTCAAACTCGACTCAAATTCGGCTATATCAAAGCCCATTCGAACTTACTTGGCGTAACAATAAAACCAAAACTCGCATAAAAAAAAAAAAAAACTTCAAATTTGAGTAGAAATTCAAGCCAAACTTAAACAGTAACTTATTCAGCTATATCTCTAAACAACTCATTCAGCTATACACACGCGCACACACACATATATATATAGGCGTGTGTGTTTGTGTGTGTGTGTGTGTGTGTGGTTGGGTGGGTGTAGTAACAAGACAACAGAGAAATAGAGTCGATATGAGAGATGAAACCTCCGAACACCATCCTTGGTCTTAAGTACAAAAATAGGATACTTCTAATTATCACCCTTGTTTACTGTTGTGTATTTGATAATATTTCTGGGAAGAGCCCTTGCAGAGGTGAGTTGGGTATTTTTTGGCATTGAGTTCCAATTTTCTAAGAGCAGCTTTAGCAAGATCAATGCCGCAAATATCAGATAACCTAACAAGATAAAGTAGTACATCAGCAAGCTCCTCACCCAAGTGAACCTTCTCTTCTTCTTCCCAATCAGGCAGCCCTCTTGGGACCTCACCTCTCCACTGAAATATCTCAGAAAGCTCTCCCACTTCACCCACCTGCACACGCACACAAAAGAGCAATTAAAAATGGTGGAGATATATTACCGAAAGAACTGAGAAACATTCTTGTATGAATCGGATTCTGGGCCTCGCTCGATGCACCACATGATTACAGTCGTGTCATATTTCGTACGTAAGTACATTTTCTTCAAATAAATTGAAAAATGGTATAATCCCATTTTTGATCCTTCACGCATACGACTAATTCAAAATTTTCGATTTTAATCAGTTTGGTCTTCCCATTAGCTGTTAGTTTCGACGACTTTCTTAACAGCCGGACCAAAACTGATTAAAAGCTCCCGTTGTTGAAAAAGCTGTTAACACTAATGGCTAATGACAAGACTAAACTGATTAAAATTAAAAACAGGAGCCGACTCCGAATTAGTATATATTTTGGAGGATCAAAAATAAGATTGTCCTTCAAAAATCTGACACAGTCTTGATAATCTACTCCATAATCAGAGTTCATGCTGAATTTTTTTTCCTAAAAGAAAGCAACACAACATGAAAAGCCTCAAAAAAAGGAATAGTGTGAGTGGGTGCCACTTTTGGATGAAATAAATTTGTTAAATTCTTGGGTGGCTAAATGGCAAACTTTAATGTGGCCATTTTGTGAAGCCGTCATCATGTTACTTCACACAGTGCTATAATCAAAATGTTGTAAACAGAGCAGATGAATATATTCATTTCTCTCACAGTTGATTATGCTTTGAAACAAAAAGCTTGATAAAGGTAAAAGTAATCTTTGATATTCTTATTCTGACTTACTTCTAAATTTCCAAGAAGAGAAATAAACTATGAACTATGCAAGCCAAGCAAGCAATATAGTACACAGTGAAAGTCTTTTTCTTTCATTTCACAACACATCCACTCTCAAACTTTTCATACCAAAGTCTATATCAACATGGTCCCCCAACCCCCAACCACTAGTCCCAATGTAAGTACCCCCACATCCACCCAACCCCCTCAGAGAGAGAGAGAGGGAGAGAGAGAGAGAGAGAAGAAGGGCCATGTTCAGATTTCTTTTAGATTCAACAAAAAAAAAAAAAATTTGGTCCCTCAAAACATAAGTTTTCCAAAAAAAAAGTTTGAAAAGTCCTATTTATCATTAAATACATGCATATTTCGATCTGCAAATTTTCATATATTAAGGTACACATTTGCATCTTCTTATTGTTATCTTAATATAACTAGATACCTTTCGATCATTGTACTTACATGATAACAAAGAACTTCGATGTATCACAATTAATCACACAAAAAGTACTTGAATGATAATTAGTATCAATATATATTTTCCTAAAGTAAAATCAGGTGTATCATATATGTTTATCACATCCCCTAGTACCCTTTGCAGTTACTGGAATACTCCAAGGAGAACTCAAGACATCCAAACTACTTGGCATAGAAGTGAGTACCATGGTGAATGAACAAGTCCATTAATGCACTATGCATAATGAGTATGGATGGAGAACTTGCAAAAGAGGATAAAAAATCAAATTTTACAATATGTGATGGGTGAGACTGAAAAAGATTACACCCAGAAACCAAAACATCCTGCTATTTGTATGTGCATGGAGAGAGAGAGAGAGAGAGAGAGAAAGGAAACAATGGAACATCATCACCATTAAAGGGGCACCGAGGAAAAGAGCAAAAAGAAAATTAATTTCACAAATACTTACAAAAGAAGTTCACAGTCTGAATACTATTTGATAAAAAGTAACCAAAAAAATTCTCAAGAATTTGAAACATACGCTGAAAAGTAAAATCCCACGTTTTTCACACTAAAATAAAAACCCAGATAGGCAGCAAAGAGGTATTAAAAAGCAAGAAATAAAACGAATTCAAGGGCTGCAAAAAAGCGCGAAGAAAAGGGCACAAACCAGGGCTAAAAGTAAATTTCTGGGGCTATGGAACTGATCCCATTCTCTTTCTTTGGCGAAATTAGCCATTTTTTCCTTCAAATCGACGAGGGTCACATCTTCTCTCTCGCCCTCTGTTTCTGCAGCTAGTCCGTTCTTCATCTCTCTCTGTCTCACGCAGATTCACCCTTTTTTTGTGGAAAATCTCACTCGGTTTGTCTTGATGGCGAGGTGTTTGCCTCTCGGCCGACTGATTCAGTTGGTTAACTCAGGTTTTATGTGCGCGCTGAGAGGAATGATATTTGGTGGTGTATTGCAAATATTGGTTAATGTTTAGTGACGAAAAAGTTGGTGGTGGTCCCATATATAAATTTTTAGGGAATTTTGGGTTTATTGGTGATATATCTATTATTTGGGCTTTGAAATATGGTAAGAAAACAAGACTAGAAAATAATTGGAGAGAAATGAATACTCCATCCTAGATGTCCAATCCAAAAAGGAAACGATCCAGACCAATGTCCAGAGGGGTGACGTCCACCCTGAAGGCCCAATCCAGAAAGGAATGACGTCCACCCTGAAGGCCCAATCTGGTAGGAAGCCGCCCTCATCGATGTTCGTCCTGAAGCCCATGCTAGAAGGGAATTTACTCCTTAATCTTAGGCCCAGGCCCACAGATTACTCATCAAATGGGGATAAGTATGAACTAAGTCAAACATGCACGTGTTAAATGTAGGGGTTTATTTCTTAGCTCCTAACAACCTTATCCCTCCAAAATCTCAACAACAAGCCCCCCTCAGCCCATGTTTCAGGGGGGTATTCAGCCAAGTAGGTGCACTCTTACCTTTATATAAGGCCTAGTGCCTCATAAAGGAAGGGACATGATTCTTTGATATTATATGACACTTTTTGAGACTTGATAACTCTTCTTCTACGATTTTTCTACAATTTACTCATTATTTCATCATTTTTATCATTCCTTTATTATTATCAAATACAATTCTGACTTAATTCAGTGGAATGATAACATTTGTTTTGCAGGTTTCATCCTCTTGAATCAATCTTTATCTCACGAAGGACAAAGACTCATTTTCTCACATCATAAATTTCGAGTGCTCGGAAAAATCATGAGCATCATTGGCGCCGTCTGTGGGGAAATTTGAGTTAAGACGTGAGTAAAATCTTAATCATTCCAACCGAACGAGCATTGTGATGGCTAGTAATGACAAACTCATGCCCACCACCGAATAGGGGTGGGCGTTTCGGGTCGGGTATCGAGTACCCGACCCGACCCGACCCGACCCGACCCGATCGGGATTTTTAATGTCGGGACGGGATTCAGGTTTGGGTTTGGAACCCGAAATCCCGATCGGGTACCCGACTGTATTAATTATTAAAAAAAAAACTTTAACTTAAAACACTTATCTCTCAAGTCTCACACCTCTTTCTCTCACCGTCTCAACTCTCACGCCTCTTTTTCTCTCTATTCACTCAATCACTCTCAACTCTCAACTCGCAAGTGGGCAGCCCACAGCAACAGCAATCTCCTCTCTTTGTGACTTTTTTCCACCTCTCCCATCTCCTACCAGTGGTTAGCAGCAGCAGTAGTAACGGACGAGCACGGCAGCAGGCAGCAGCACAGCGGCAGCAACGGATGAGCATGGCAGCAGGCAGCAACACAGCAGCAGCAACGGACGAGTAGGGCAGCAGACAGCAACACAACAGTAGAACATGGACTAGCAAGTAAGTGTTAATTTGAAGTTTAAAATTGTGAAATTGTGAAATTGCGAAATTTAGGGCTTGATATTGTGAAATTGAGTTGATGTTGTGAAATTTAGGGCATGATAAGTTGATATGTTGTGACTTGTGAATTGAATTGTTAATTGTGATGTGTTGTGAAATTTAGGGCTTGATAAGTTGATATGTTGTGTTGTTAATTGTGATGTGTTGTAAATTGAATTGTTAATTGGATGTGTTGTGAAGTATAGGATTTGATTTAAAATTGTGAATTGATGTTGTGAATTGAGAATTGTGAATTGATGTTGTGAATTATGAATTGAAGGCTAGGGCTTGATGTTGAAATTGATGTGGTTTTTCTTTTTTTGCATTTTTCACAGTGTCTAATTTACAGGATGATAATGATATTGACGACAATTGTGAGGTAGATATGGTCCATATGGATTATGAAAATGATGACAATGAAGATATTGAAGTTGATAAATAAAAAAAAAAAGAAGTAGAAAAGAAATTGCATCTAGATCGCCATTTTGGAAGCATTTTGAAAAGTTTATGTGTCCGAAAGACAAATTTCAAAAGGGAAAATGCATATATTGTGGTGCAATCATTAAAGCGGATCCAAAGCAACATGGGACAAAGGGTATTAAAAATCACTTTGAGTCATGTAAAAAAAGCCCCATGAGATTGCAACTAATCAAGCCCGAATTTCTCTTCAACCAACGAAAGGGGGGGGGGAGATAAGGAAGGAAATATATCTTGTTGGAGATTTGATCAAGAAAAGATACGCGAAGCTTTGTGTAAATGGTTGATAATTGATGAACTTGCTTTCAAAACGATTGAAAATCCAGGATTTAAGCTTTTTATGCCCGTTGCATGTCCTATGTTTGTGATTCCGTCTCGATGAACTGTGACTAAGGACATTTTTAATATGTATGTGAGTGAAAGAATGAAATTGAAATCATTTATTAAAAATCACTCACAAAAGGTTTGCATCAGGACGGACACATGGACATCAATTCAAAGGGTCAATTATATGTGCTTAACGGTGCATTTTATTGGAAGTAGAGAACTGTTTGCTTGATTGGGGGATTGATAATGTGTTTGTTGTAACAGTTGATAATGCTTCATCAAATGACGGTCTAATTGCATATTTAAAGAAGAAATTTGATAATTGGGGTACTAATCTTTTGGGTGGGAAGTATGTTCATATAAGGTGTATTGCACATATTATAAATCTTATTGTTCAAGATGGGTTAAAGAACAAAGAGGAGCATGAGGCTATTTCTCACATTAGAGGTGCTATTAGGTATATTAGAAACTCCCCGGCTAGGTACAAAAGGTTTCAAGAATGTGTTGAGCTCGAAAAGTTAGAAACAAAGAAGTTGTTATGCCTTGATGTGCCTACTAGGTGGAATTCCACCTATTTGATGTTGGAGAGTGCGATATGCCTTCAAAGGGCATTTGTTGCTTATGGGGATGTTGATCTTGCCTATGCACAGGACCTATCAAAGGCGCCTTTTGATGGCGTTCCTAGTAAGGATGATTGGGATAGGGCTGAATTGTTGTGCAAATTTTTGGCACATTTCTTTACCCTAACTTTGTCAATTTCTAGTTCATTGTATGTCACAACAAACTTAGTTTTTCATGAGATAAGTGCCGTTGACATGTTTTTGAGGGAATGGTCCAAAAGTAATATCACGGAATTGAAGAAGATGTCGGAGAGGATGAAAAATAAATTTGATAAATATTGGGAAGCAATTGAAAAAATGAACGGAATATTATATTATGCTGTTATTCTTGACCCACGACATAAAATGGAGTTCTTTCAATTTTCGTTTGATGAAATTTACGGCACCGATGAGGGGAAAGCAAATAGTATAATCATGCAAGAAACTATCAAGTATGCCATGCAAGAACTCTTTAATGAGTATAAAATCAAATATGGAGGTCCGCCGAATCCAATTGCCTCATCGACTTCAATGGCATGTGCTTCCTCTTCATTTAATTCTAAAGCTTATTTGAAAGAACAATTCAAGAAGAAAAAGAAAGGGGAAAAAAGTGATCATGTGAAGTCGGAATTGGACAAATATTTGAGTGAGGAGACCGAGGATGATAATGAGGACTTTGATATTTTGAAGTGGTGGAAGGTTAATGCTCCAAGATTTCACATTTTATCTCGGCTTGCTTGTGACATATTGGCCGTTCCCGTCTCCACAATTGCTTCAAAGTCTGCTTTTAGCACCGGTGGACGCGTTTTGATGCCTTTAGGAGTTCTTTATCTCCGAGAGTTGTTCAAGCCCTTATATGTGCACAAGATTGGCTTCGTTTGAATTCAACACCAATAAATGTGGAAGAGGACTTGACTGAAGTTGAAGAAACGGAAAAGGGTAATTGAATTTTTATATAGTTTTACTATTGTTATTCTTTTTGTTTATTTGTTTATTTGATCATGAATTATGATATTGATTAATGAAGATGGCATGTTTTTTATTTCTTTTTTGTAGAGCTAATGAAGATGGGGATCGATGCGACAATTGTGGATATTTGAAGATGGTTGGAAGTGATTGCTTGTTGTTTGTATATATATGTTTTGTAAATTGCGAATTTGATTGACAAATGTAGTTGTAATTTGTGAGTTTTGAATTTGTGTTTGATAAACTTGATTGTAAACTTTCAATTTAGATTATTGGAGACTATTGCGACTTGTGAATTTTTAAATTATGTTCAATTTAATATATTCGTTAGCATTTGTAAATTGGGATTTTTTCAAAAAAATTTCCAGTGAACCTGTCCAGTGAGCTGTGAGCAGTAGTGAGCCTGTCCAGACTTTTTTTTTTTTATTTTATAATTTCGGGTACCCAATCCCGAAAATATCGGGTACCCGAAAAATTCGGGACGGGGCCGGGGATTGAATTTTGCTCCCCGAAATATCGGATACCCATCCCGAAAATCCCGAATCCCGAATACACATCCCGATGCCCACCCCTACCACTGAAAGTGCCCCTTCCGAACAGGGGGGTAGCGCCCCTGATATCCCTTCTCAGGGAGGGAACACCCCCTATGTTCAGAGGGTAACTCCCCAAACATCACTTCTCGGGGGGGTGAAGTCCCCCTTGGTTCGACTATTAAGATGGAGTCCTCCAGAGGGGGGAATGCTCTAGCCTCGGGCTCGATCTCAAGAACGCCTCCCGTAGAAGGGACAACTGGAGGAGGATCGTCTCCAAGAGTTCGGCACGAGAAACCGATTGCCTCAGAAGTGCAACACACAGGAGGGTCGTCTCCAAGAGTGTAGCACGAGGGACCGATTGCCCCAGAAGTGCAACACATAGGAATGTCTTCTCCCAGAGTACGGCACGAAGGACGAATGCTCCATAAAGTGCAACACGCAGGAGGGTCGACTCCAGGAGTGTGGTACACAGGACGGATATTAGGAGTGCCCCAAGCGGAGGGGCCAATCCCAGGAGTGCCTAATACAAGGGAGCAATTCCCAGGAGCACATAATATAGGAAGGACAGAAGGTGACCCGATGAGTCTAGCCTTGAGGAGCTCGACCATGATGGCATCCACTTGGACAACGCGGGAAGACCTTATTAGGATGATAACAGAGGCCGTGTTGGCTGCCCTCGTGGGAGTCATGCCACAGACGCCACCTGTAGGGCAGACTACACCAAGGAGCGAAGTACCTGATTAGCTTATCAGAACGGAGTAGGGCCCAGGATGGTGCCAACCATTATACGATGATCGCCCGGGCAGCGCATCCTAACACGTTGCACACGAGATGACAACCTCCTGTGCAGGCAGGCAAGAGGAACGAGGCCCCCCTGACTAGTTCATTAGGATGGAACATGGGCCAAGTTGGTGCTAACTATCCTACGCAGATGGGAGGATCAAAGACAGCCCAGGTAGCCTATTTACTCACGTTTCCTACCGAAGAGCAACTTTCCATACATGAAGGAAGGACTATTTCCATGGGGGGGGGGTATAACTAAGGGGGCATTTCGTTTCCTCTCCCAACTGAGGACAATATACAATCAAATGTCAACCGTTAGGATGTTTGTGTGCATGCACATGCTATAGGAACAATTCACACAAGAGCACTGGAAAATCCCCTCCAGGTAATTCTCAGGAGGGCACCCCCCTGCATGGATAGTGGAGCTACGACAAAGGATGATGCATATGGAGAGGAGGCATACATGAGAGCGGGAACCTGTACCAATGGGGACCCCATTTAGTGGGAATGTACAAGCAGACACTCTTCCGCCCCTCACCAATACTGCCAACCTGCTCGACTACGATGGTACCACCAATTCCCAGGATCACCTAATCAGATTTGATGGATTACATCGATATACCGACGAAGTCAAGTGCAAGGTTTTCAGCACAAACTTTAGGAAAGGTACGCAGCAGTGGTTCAATCAGCTACCTCCAATTTCTATTCGGTCATTCGGAGAGTTTCGTCAGCTGTTCCTGCACCAATGTTCTAGCAGCAAGAAGCGGGTGCAAACCCCATTGGCTCTTTTCAACAATAAGCAAAGGGAAAGAGAGTCATTAAGGCATTATCTGGATAGGTTTAATACAACAGTTATACAAGTACCAGGATCAGCGATGAGATGAAGTCCATAGCCTTTGCGCAAGGATTACAAAGGGGAAGCATTTACGGATCTTTAGCCAAGTGGCCCCCAACTAATTTTGATGAAGTCTTAGCATGAGTAGAGATGCACATTAATGCTGACGAAGCAATGGCCAAACCCGGCGATAAGTTGGGAGAAAGAAGGAGGGATTGGAGAAATGAAGAAGGTCTTTTAGGTCTGTTCAAGAGGCATCGATAGTAGATTAACGAGATCAAGTTCCTTTGATTGCACTCAAATACGCCCGACATACCCCCGTGAGAGTGTCACCTGTGGAGGTGTTATTACAAGTAAAAGACAAGAATCTAATAACATGCAAGACTGAAAGAGGTTCCCAGAATAGGGATTCAACCCCTCATGATGGTGCGTCTAAAGATTCCATTCTGAATCAGAAAGGATGGAAGTCCTTCCCGGTAGAAAGTCCAAAAGTTCCTCTTCTGAGAAGAGAAGCAGGAAGGACGAAAGTCCTTCCTGAAAAGAGAGGCAGGAAGGACGGAAGTCCCTCATGGTAGAAAGTCCAAAAGGTTGGCCTCATTGAGAAGAGAAATAAGAAGGGCAGAAGTCTCTCATTGCAGAAATATAAGAGTTTTGAGATCCTACCTTGAGAAAAGGGATAGGATGGACAAAAGTCCTACTCATTTAGGGGGACTTCCGGAGTAGGAAGGCACCCCTACGATAAAGATATGATGTCTCAAGGATACACCCTGAAAAAAGAAATAATATGGGTGGAGGTCCTCCTTTATGAGCCGTAAGGTTTTCCCGGAGTAGGAAATGTATCACTAAGATATCGAAAAAATCTGGCCCCGAGAGTGTCGGCCCAAAATGAAGGATACTAGTTGTCCTAAAGCACCCTTGGAAATAAGGGCATTTACGTTTGAACAATAAGACAAGGTTTTGGCTTAAGATTGCATGGCCTTGGCCTGAGAAAACTGGACAATTGTCCCAGATTAACAGGGAGATCTTCCTAGAGTAGAACACTCTCCCGACAATAAAACTAGACATAATCTTTTGCCCTCGAGAAATGAGACATATGTATACAAGCCAGAAGAAAGCAAGAGCACAAAAGTAGCACAAATGTGCAACAACCATTATGTCCTTTTAAGGATTATACTTATTAACTCTCTTATCTTGAAAATTGAGTTCCTTATTATGCAAATTTAAAATAAAGGAACATATGAAGATATCTCCCAAAGAGCAAGAAGCAAATAGTAAAAAAGGAAAGTTTAAAGAGTCCAAATGGTGGTAGAAATTTAGGAGACAAGTGCAAACAACATTAACACTTATCTTTCTTGGATATACTTGGAAAGAGAAAGAAGATATATGATGAAGTTTAGTATGAGAAGGAAACTTCAAATAATTGAAAAAGAATTTTCCCTAGAGGCATATGTTCCAAAGGAGGGTGACGTCCCTAAAGTGTGTTGTGATGAAAGAAAGAGTAAGTTACTCATCTTCTCTAGGGAGTAAGGACTCCACTTTTACTCTCATAGTCGGTGGGTTTTGAAATGTGGTAAGAAAATAATACTAGAAGATAGTTGGAGAGGAATGAATACTCTACCCTAACAGCCCAATTCAAGAAGGAAACGACCCAAACGAATATCATTCTTGAAACCTTATTTAGAGGGGCGACGTCTAACCTGAAGGCCCAGTCGAAGAAGGAATGACGTCCACCCTGAAGGCCCAATCCAGTAGGAAATGGCCCTAACCGATGTCCTTCCTGAAGCCCATGCCATGAGGGGATTTACTCCCTAATCTTAGGCCCAGGCCCACGGATTACTCATCAAATGGGGGTAAGCATGAACTAAGTCAAACATACACGGGCTAAATGTGGGGGTTTAATTCCCAGCTCCTAACAACCTTATCCCTCCAAAATCTCAACAATAAGCCCCCCTCAGCCCGTGTTTCAGGGGCGTACGCCCCCCTCACCCCGTGTTTCAAGGGGGTCTCTAGTCAAGCAGGTGCACTCTTACCTCTATATAAGGCCTAGTGCCTCATAAAGGAAGGGGCATGAATCTTTGATATTATATAGCACTTTTTGAGACTTGATAACTCTCCTTCAACGATTTTTCTATAATTCACTCATTATTTTATCATTTTTGTCATTCCTTTATTATAATCGAACACAATACTGACTTAATTCAGTGGAGTGCTAACCTCTCTTTTGCAGGTTTCCTCCTCTTGAATTGATCTTTATCTCACGAAGTACGAAGACTCATTTTCTCACATTATAAATTTCGGGTGCTCGAAAAAATCGTAAACATTAATTGGGTTGGGTTGATGGACACTGGACAATAATTTTGCTGTGTTTAAAATGTGGAATTGGGCAAATTACTTCTACACAATCTAAAGCATGATATAATTAAAAAATTATAAATAACCCTTCAAATTTAGGATATTTTTGTAAATATTAACATATATGTTTGAAAAATACAGAAAACTTCATTTTTCATCCCTCACATTTACACCTATTTCAATTTTGGTCCCTCATATTTATGCACTATCATATTTGGTCCCTCATGTTATATTTTTTTTATCCACTTTCATCCTTTCGTTAAATTTTATGTTAAAAGCTAACGGATTAGGGGCCAAAATGTAACTAATTTGGGGGAATTCTGCCGGAATTATCCAGCGGATTATTTCCACCAAAGTTCCGTCGCCGCCAGAAAATGCGCGTTTTCCTGTAGTGTTGGGCCTTCGGGCTAGTGGGTCAATTTGGCCTAATTGACTCCTTTGCTTCCAATGTCTCATACCTACAAAGTCGTATTCCACTAAAACACGTTTGTAATCTCTCTCTATCTCGGTTGCTATCTCTCTTCGTTTCTCCATTAACATTTTTTTTATAGTATCTCAATTAACTTCTTATTTTTCCCTTCAAATTAATATTCCGAACTTTTTTTGTGACTATACATTAATATAGTTGAAAATTTGATCTAAAAACATCTAAATTGAAAATTTTCAGTAATCCGCCACACCTTGCTTAACGAAGCTAGCAAAAATTTGTATGTGCCCTCTTAAACTTCCTTCATAAAACACTTTGCTTATATAGAGCTCATTGTTTCCTTAATTATCCCATATGGGATGCTATAATTTGTTTGCGTTTCTCCAACTGAATGTGACATAATTGTAAAATATATATATATATATATTTATCCAAAGTTCTATTTTTTTTAGTGGGAGCTTGTGTTTTATTTTATGGTCTATTTCATTAAGGTTAGTGCCTTAGTTTAAAGGTATGTAATGGTTGCTCATGTAAACGAAAAATTACTTGTGTACTAGGTTAAAATTCCCAAGAAAAGGACCACCTAGTAACCTTGACTCAAGATCAAGAAAAATAAAAATAAAATAAAAGGGAGAAAAGAAATATAAAAGAGTTTTTACTTTTTTCGTATGCAAGCCAAAACGCATATAAAAGGAAGCTATTGGTTTTGAGTTTTGACCACATAACATTACAAGTGCATTTGTGTCATGTGTCTGTATCATTCAAACGAAATTACTAGTGTATTGTGTTTTTGCACTTGCTACGCAGATGAGGACAATAATAATGAGGGTCAACATCATAGGAATCAACCCTTTATGAAAAGTGCACATTTTAACAATGATACATGCATGTAGAGCAAAATATGAAATTTTTCTACAAAAAAAAGTCGATGAAGATAATGAAAGGGGTGACCAAATTGATGGCATCTCATGTTTTAGTTAGCATATGTACTATTCAATGCTTTTGAGACCGATCAAAAGACTATAGTTTGTATGTTGAAAGTATCTCATAGGAAGATAATGGTCACAAGAGAGTTCCAATGGATTTTGAACGGATTCCTCAAATTTCTGTACAAAAGGGACCACTCCCCACTCTTTAGCTTGTACTTTGGGTTCAAGTAAGACTGCAATGGACAAGCGTACGTCTCAAAACCAGAGAAGTAAGACGACACTCAAATTTTATAAATACCTTTTTTAAAAGATTGAAATAAAAATGATTAATTGGAATTTGGCTTATCAATGTTCGATGGTGGTGACAAACATGCTCCCATTTTTATTGGGATCTATGATAGCATTCATATTGATGAAAATTAGTTCTATATAATAAAGAAATCAAAGACCTATTGCTTTCCCCCAAATGAAGAGGACGCACACCACCCTTGCAAAAGCAAAAATTTTATTGGAAAAAATCAGGGATTTAGCTACGGTAGCTCGTCCAAGATTTGATGTACAAGGAAAAGAAGTCTTGACTAAAAAAAGTTAGCATCTTTCCTTTTGTCACTTAAGATATAATGAAGAAAAACAATGTTAATAGAGTTGTTGGTACTCCCGAGATAAAGTCGATAATATCGGTTAACAAAAAAAATTATAAGATCATATTTAACCAAAAGGTCATGCATGTATGATGAGATTGGTACTAATTATAGCAAGTGCACTAGTCGTTCAAGGAATAAAATGATGAGAAAAGTATCGTTCATACGAGAATTGATAAAAACTAAACAATTAACTTTATCAAATTTTTATCTTATTTGAGAAATCGATTTAAAAGGTGGGTTTTGTTTTTGACTAAAAAAGTAATTTTACAGAAAATTTAAAATAATAAAATTGAGACGAAACTTCTAATAATGAAAGGACGTTAGGGATCAATTTCACTTGATCAACTATAATATTTTAGGAAAATGAAAAATATAAGTTTGAATAAAATTTTATTTATGAAATGGTAGAATTCTCTTTCATTCAGTTGACCATTTTCATGAATCCTCGACTATTTTAAAACTCCCTAAGTTAAATTACCCCTTTCAGTGCACTAATCTAGGTTAGTTTATTTTAGAATGCATTAAGTACTTTGGATTCGTTACAAATTAGTTAACCTTTTAGAAAAAAAAACCTACACAGGCCACACTAATCTTTCAATTAGTAATGTGTTTAACGAACTACTAGTTGACATAATCATAAATTTTCAAGGTCCTTCTTCGAGTAGTCTCAAACATAAATAACATCAACTAGCATCACTTTACAACTAAGAATATTTATAAATTGCAATTTCTCTCGTTGACATCTCGCCACAATTAATAAACAATTTTAAATATAAAAATCATTGAAAACAGTAAAACATAACTTTATAAATAAAATAACAACTTATATAATTCAATCCGTAAAATATTTAGGATTTGTTACATCGGTCCCTAACAACAATAAGACTATTCCATAGTTAATTATAAAAAGCAAGTAAATTTAAAAGAGTTTAATAACCATGACCATCCTGTAGTTGAAATATAAATTAGAAAGAAGAAATTACTTCTATACTGCTAGAACTTCAAATCCCGGTCTGATTACTAGTCTAAATTTACTTTTTATTTTCTAACTAATCAAACTAAGAAATAAAGAAAAATTGAAGTTGAAGTGCAAAACAGAACTCTGCCTTTTCCTTTGGATGCCATGGCTACTTGGTTGCTCCCTTTATTTATTGGCAAAAATTTTGAGAGTTTTTTGAGTTAGAGAAGAAAAGAGGATCACATCACTGAAATATAGGATATCTTCGCCAAAATCTTAGATTCAATTTTCCAAATCTTGCATTTTTGTGCAGTTTCTTCTTCTGCTTCTTTTCTTTTATGTTTTTGTCTTTTTTCCACTAGATGGCTGCTGAACTTTTTCATAATTCTGACCTTTTCTTATTTGAAAGACAATGGCATTTATGGCTATTAATTCCCCTAAACAATTATCGGCCAACGTGGCTGAGTCCTTCAACTTTATTAATTTTTTTTATTCAAACGTTGGCAGGAATGCCAAAAATGCAATGAATGCTCATTCAAAGCACACTTAATGGCCGTTTCATTCAAAACACGCCACCCAATTACAGTTCTAATTGAAATTAACCCAGTATGCTCATTTTGAACTACAGCAGTACCTTCTTTCTTTGGGACTACTTGTATTGCGCTAACCCATTTGCCATCAAAGATAGGATAGATAGTACCAGCATCAAGTAGTTTCAACACCTTTCTTTCTACTACGTTTGGCACGGAAGGATTCAAGCGCCTTTGTGGTTTGACTTTAGGTTTGAACTCATCCTCCATAAGGATTTTGTGTTGACAAATTGAGGGGCTAATTTGTTTAATATCTGCTATAGTTTGAGTTCTGTGATGGGATATAAATCAACTTCTAGAAAAGTATATTTTAAATGTAAAGAAAAGAGTTTTAATTCATGTTTTGGTGGTTACGACAATCCTTCTGTCTGTTCAATTTCATCCTAATGGTCAGTTAACTCACTCCAATTCAATTCTTTGTCTAGTTGTTCGGCTTCTTCTTGTATTGACTCATTCTCGTATTGATTTGTACCAAACTCCAAATTGCACCTTTCCAAAAGGTCTTTCTTCACTATCTTTCCCTAAAAATTTAGTGCAAGATTATAAATCATATCAACTTCAAAACATAGAGAATAGAAAATAGATGAAGGATATTTCATGGTTTTTTGCATGTCAAAGGCCACATGCTCATTATCAACTCTTAAAATTAATTGGCCGTGTTGCACATCATTAAGCACGTATCATGTGGCCAAAAAGGGTCATCCCGAAATGAGGGTACTTCCCTCTCTTCCTCCATGTCAAGTTCAATGAAGTCAATAAGAAATATGAATTTATCAACTTTCATCGAGACATCCTCAATTATTCCTCTTAGTTTTTTGTTTGACTTGTCAAACAACTATAAGTTTCTTTTAACTCTTCCAAATCTAGTTTCCTGAAAATGGAAAAAGGCATTAAATTAATAATTCCACCAAGATCACACAAAGCTTTTTCAAAATGTAAATCACCAAGAGTGCAACACATAGTGAAACTCCCTGGATCATTGAGCTTAGACAGCAACTTATTTTGCAAGATAGCACTACATTCTTTAATTAGCATCATGGGGCCATGTTGCTCCAGCTTCTTTTTATTTGACAAGATCTCTTTTAAGAATTTAGCATAAGTGGGCATTTGAGATAATGCTTTAGAAAAAGGAATATTGACATGCCATTTCTTAAAAATATCTAAAAAGCGGGAAAATTGCTTATCAAGTTTATCTTGTTTATGTCTTTGAGGATAGGGGAGTGCGAGTGCATATTTGTAAATTTTATGTTCGGGAATTACCATACTTTTACCAGTTTGTTTGTTTGTTGGCTCAGCTATCTCATTTTGGGTGCTCTCCATAGCTCCACTAGAGTCATCCTCTTCCTCTTATCTTTCTTGCTCTACCTTTGAATCATGATTTTTTGCTGAGCGCTTCTAGTCCTCCAGTTGTGCTCCATTCTTTAGACTTACTACCTTGACTTCTTATTTTGGATTCTTTTCACTGTTGCTTGGAAATGTTCCTTGTGCTCTGTTGGACATTAGGTTTGCCGGTTGACATACTTGTATCACATATGATGTGGATTGACTCCTGCATTCCATCTATTTTTTTTTGTTTAATGCTTTCAACTGAGTTGCCAAGGCCGTAATTGAATCTACAACATGTAAGCTAGCAACTTTTATAGGTTGTCTGTTTAATGACCAATGGTATCTATTAGAGGCCATTTCCTCTAATAATTCGAAAGCCTCTCTGGGAGTCTTTCTCATTATTATACCACTTTCAGCTTCATCAATCATAACACAATTATTTCCATTAAGTCTATGATAAAAAGTTTGTACCCATGACCAATCTAGTTTTCCATAATGTGGACACATTCGCAATAATTCCTTGAAACGCTCCTAAGCCTCATGCAAAACATATTAGTTGCACTATGTAACTCTATTGTTTTTAAGGGTGGAAAATATTTATCTAAGAATTTTTGTGCTAGATCGTCCCAAGTTGTTATTGAGCTGGCAGGAAGTGATTGTAGCCAACTTTTTGCTGCATCAAGTAGGGAGAATGGGAAAAGCCTTAGTCGAAAAGCATCTTTTGAGACTTCATTAACTTTGAAAGTATCACAATCCTTTAGGAAATCTGAGAAATTGTCAGATTATTTGGATCATTTCGGGCTTAATTTCAAATTGTTTGCATGAACGACCAGTTTATGAATGCTTGTTCCAGCCCCATCAAATGTTGGCATGTCATAGTACTTAGAAGTCAGCAGTGCCATGGCTGAAATGATTGCATTGGGGTTATCATGTGGTAGTGGACTTTCAATTTCTGCATCAAATTCTACAATTTCTCTGCTTTTCGCACGTGCCATGTACTTGTTAAGAAAACATGCGAACGATTAGTAACAAAAAAATGAAATAAGATTAAAAAAATCTCAAATTAACATATCTAAACAAAGTTAAAATTTTGATTCAGCGCTCAACCATGGCGCCAAAATCTTGATGCGACTGGGATTGATTATAGCAAGTGCAATAGTTATTCAAGTAATAAAGTGATGAGAAAAGAATAGTTCCCAAGAGGACTAATAAAAATTAAACAAGTAAATTTATCAAATTTTTATGTTATTTGAGAAATCGATTTAAAAGGTGGGTTTTGTTTTTGACAAAACAAAACAAACAAACAAAAAAAAATCTACAAACAATTTAAAATAATAAAATTTGAATAGAAACTTCTAATAATGAAAGGGCGTTGGGGATCTTCACTTTCACCTAAATTATTTTAGGGAAATGAAAAACATAAGTTTGATTATAAACTTATTAGTAAATTGGCGGAATTTGTTTTTATTCAATTGACCCTTTCTAGGAATCCTTGACTATTTAAAACTCCATAAGTTCAATTACCCCTTTTGGTGCACTAATCTAGTTTAGTTTATTGTGAAATGCATTAAGTACTTTAGATTCGTTGTAGATAGGGTTACTTTTTAGGAAACAACTTACACAAACCATACTACTTTTTCAATTAGTAATATATTTTACAAACTACTAGTTGACACAATTATAAATTTCCAAGGTCCCTTTTTCGGTAGTCTCAGGCATAAATTACTCCAACTGGTGTAGGGGAAATATGCACCCTCCATCTGGCACTCACCTATACACATGGGCTATCCTAATAGGGACACGTGGTGCCTACAAGGATGTTCCTTAGAACCAACAGGATGAAAGACTTGGAGTGACCTAGATGGAACACTTTACACTGTCTAGACCTCTAAGGTCTTTTCGAAGCATATTTTGTTTCTCCTCAAAGTGGTCCCCCATTCTCCTCTAGTTTGGCCCCTACCTCTCCTCGAGTTGGTTCCCTATATAATAGTTTCTGATACATTGTTGCACCCAAGTGTTTCCATTACCACCTGTCATAGAATATCCCTTTGTATGGAATGTCGAAGGTTATCCACCTCAGCCCCAGCTCAATCCATTCCAATCTCTTACTATAAATAGAAGGTCATCACAATGTACTAGGGTATGAATTCTCTCTGTACTTACACTCTTCTAAGTACTTTACCTTCCAATCTTCTGCTCGATACTCTTTCTAACTTAAGCATTAGAGGGTTTTTGCCAGAGGCACTTTTGGCTACACTCACGTTTGTTACTCTCTAGTAGGTTAAGGGCCAACCAACATATCTTACCTTGTTCTCATCGGATTAGGCCATGAATCGGCAGATCAGAGCATATGAGTTTGGGGTTAGTTAGACAGGCTTTATTCATATCTATCTAAGACCTACTTGGTTATTTTGGGGATTGGAAAATGAAGGTCATCCTCGATATGTGCATAATGAATGTGGAGACTTTCCTTGGGGGGATTGATGATCGAATGTTCTCGATTAGGCCATATGATCGAGTAGGGACTTTTGATGTAGTGTTTGTTTATCTTTTCTACGTCTTGCTTAGAGAGGTTCGATACAATATTTCCCAACTCAGGCTCACATGGCCCCCTTGAACAACCCTCTTTCTACAACGCTTGAGTAGGGGAGTGACCTCCTTCTCATCTCCCTCATAGGCCTCAACTTGCTCAGCCTCAACTCCATTGGGCACAACCTCTCAGCATCTACCCCTCCCACATCCATTTGGGGTTCGAGGTGTGATCTCAAGGTTGAAGAATCTCTACCTGTCTTCTCGGCTATTTATTACCTAATGGCTTCTAGCTTCCTATAGCTTTTTTTGGTTCTGATCGGCCTACTAATACAGCTTTCCCCAAAAATTTTGGTCGAACTATCCTCCCTGGGCCTACCCAATGTGCTCATTTGCCTAAGGGCTTCCAGCTTCCAAGAGCCTTTTTTTTGGCTCTAATTTGCCTACTACTACTGCCTTCCAAAAGGTTTGGTCAAAGTGTCATCCCTGAGCCAACCCGATATGCTCGCCTTGCTACACGAGGACGAGCTTCTACTAGTATCGTCGGAGTCATCACTTCCAATAGGGAGACCCTAACTATAGTAGTTTTGGCTATTGAATGACTCTCCGAACATATCTCTCATTTTCGGATTATAGACCTAAAGAGAGACTAATGAATGAAAATGCAATAAAGAAGAGGAAAGTTCAGGATTGTATCTAAAGAAGAAGTGGAAGGTTTCTACTCAGAATGCTTAGTGTGTGCTTGGTGCTCACTCTACTCTACTTAATCTAGTAGTATAAGCTAGGAATTAAAATGACGTGACTGGCACTAACTAAGGACCTCTATTCATAATACAGTAAAAATGATCCTCGGGAAGTCTGATCATCACTTGCAATGATTGTCAACAGTTAAAATTCAAAATTGCCACCATGTGTCTTATCTAACCTCCGAACATGGATTTTGCCTCAAACGTTTCCTAACTTGGCAACCTACTCGATCTCAGCTGCCATCAAGCATACTGTGAAGCTAAGGGCTAATGGTGTGGGAAAATACGCACCCTCTACGGGGCACTCACCCATACACATGGACCATCCTAACACGGACATGTGGTGCCTATATGGTTCAACCCTCCAAGGATATTCTCTAGAACCAGCCAAATGAAAGATTCTGTGTAACCCAAATATGACACTTTACATTGCTTGGACCTCTAAGGTTCTCCTTGAACTATATTCCATTCTACCTTGAAGTGGTTTTGCACTTCTCCTCGGGGTGATCCCCTACTTATTCTCATTATGGCCCCTTTTATAACAGCTTCTAAGACACCGTTAGACCTGGGCGTCTCCACTATCACCTGTCAGAGAATATCCCGCAATACAAAACATTGGAGGCCATTTACCTCAACCCTAATTCTATCAGTTCCAACCTTTAACTTTAAATACGACTTGCAAAGGTGCTGCCTAATATCATCTTCCCGGATCAGTCCGGGTTCATTGAAGGAAGGGCGATTGCCGACAATATATTACTAGCCCAAGAGCTGGTACATTCTTTAAATAAGAAAGTGTACGGGGACTGTCTTATTGTCAAACTTGATATGGCAAAGGTGTATGACTGCGTTCATTGGCCATTCTTGTTTCGGGTGCTGGAACAATTAGGCTTGAGTGGTCAATGGTGCCACTTGATCCGTAATTGTAATTCCAATTGTTGGTTTTCAGTGATTGTCAATGGTGCAAATTCTGGGTTCTTTCATTCGTCCCGGGGGTTACGCTAGGGAGATCCCATCTCTCCCGCGCTATTTATTTTAGTCGTGGAATGGTTGGCGCGAGGACTTGATGAACTTTTTCATCATAATAGATCCATGTGGTACATTGAAAATCCTGAAGTTATGGTTTCACATTTATCTTATGCAGATGACATTATTATATTCACAAAGGCAGGGATTTCTGGGTTAAAGAAGTTGATGGCATTTTTGAGATGGTATGAGAAAATATCAGGACATAAAATTTGTGGCGAAGAGCTCTTTTGTGGTGTCCAAACGATGTGTTCAGGATCGGGTGTGAAGAATTAAGCGTGTTACAAGGTTCCGGCAGGCTGAACTGCCAATCCGATATCTGGGGGCTCCACTTTATGTTGGCAATAAACACTCCTTGCTTTGTGCTCCAATCCTTGAGAAGATGAGGGCATAGTTACTATCTTGGGAGAACCAATATCTCACCTTTCGTGGTCGTTTACTCTTGATTAAGAGCGTGCTTATGTCTATGCCATTATATTATATGCAAGTTTTGGAACCCCCTAAAATCATACTAAAGAAGATGGCAATGCTATTCAACTATTTTTTCTGGGGTTCTTATGGGGGTCAACGTAAATTGCATTGGGCTGCTTGGAGTGCAATGTGCAAACCATTCGAAGAAGGAGGTTTGGGAGTTCGGGATCTAGGAGATATGGTACAGAGTTTTTCAGGAAAATTATGGTGGAGGTTTTGCTTGCAAAATTCTCTTTGGGCTCATTTTTTGCAAGGGAGATATGTGGGGGGCTTTCATCCGATGGATATCCCTATTAAAGTTCATGATTCTCCAATTTGGAAGTGCATGTGCCGAGTGCGTCATTTGGTAGAACCCCATATCACATGGCAATTGGGAGATGGTAAAGTATTTTTCTGGCAGGATCAGTGGCTACTTGAAGGTCCTCTCAAATCTGTCATTGAGCAGCACACATACGGCTCAATGGCAGTGGCACAATTTTGGACAAATGATGATTGGAATGTTGATAAATTAGATGACATGCTGCCTTTTAGTGTTGTGGAGAGAGTGGTCTCGGTGCCTATTGTTCAAGGTGGAAGAGCTATGATGGTCTGGAAGTTGGGTGATACAGGTCGATTTTCGACGAAATCCATGTGGGAGCTGATGAGTGAACGACAGGTCTTCTAAACTATTCTCGTGCCTCTGGTCCAGGTATATTACCCCTAATATATTGATATCTATATGGAGGCTGCTAAGAGGGTTGATACCCGTTGATGCGAGGATGCAACAGAAAGGTTTTCAATTAGCTTAAAAGTGCTACTGCTGTTTTTCGAAGGAGACGGTTGCACATCTTTTCTTGCATAGTAGCAAAGCCAAGTTGATATGGCAATTTTTCTCAAGCTTGTTCCATGTGGCGCTGGTTGAATCGGATGACATTGGCGTGGTTTTAAATTTTTGGAGAAATTCAAACAATGATGGGTAGAAGGTTACGATACGTCTAATTATTCCAATTCTCATTATTTGGTATATTTGGGATGCTCGGAACAATGCTAAATATAGAGGATGCAAAATGGTGGCAAGCCACGTTGTTTTTAAGATATGGCGGCACATACAAATGCTTAATGATGCAGGGATTCTTAACCTGAAACTGTGGCGAGGCGATGCAGCTGCTACCCAATTTTTCCAGGCGACTTATGAGCAGCAGCAGAGGACTAAAGTTAAGTTGGTGAGATGGCTAAGACCAGAGTATTCGTGGCTCAAAATCAATACGGATGGAGCGTCACGTGGTGTAACAAATGTGGCTAGGGTAGGCGGCATTGCACGGTTGCACACAGCTGATCCTGTTTTCGCATATTTCAATTATCTTAGAGCATGCACAAATACACATGCAGAGTTATTTGCTGTTTATGAAGGATTAAGGCTTGCCAAAGCACGTGGATATCATTGCATTTGGTTGGAATTGGATGCCCAGGTGGTCTTGACAATTATTGAGAACAAGAAGAGCTGCACGTGGCACTTACAACATTTTCTATGCAAAATTTTAGCACTAATGCAAAGCATGGAGGTTAAAATTACACACGTATATCGCAAGCCAACCAAGCGGCAGATCTCTTGGCGAATATGGCTTGTGATTTGGGTACCTCAAGGGTATTGGAGGCGGAGCAAATTTGAGAAAAATTGCAGGGGATAGTGTGACTCGATATTTTGGGACTTCCATATCTTAGACACAAAGTTAGGACTTAAACTTATGTATTTTGCGATTTATGCTCTTCATTTTATTTTCATTTATGCTTAAGACTAGTGATGCTTTTAAAGATTGTAAAATAATTCCCATGTATTTGCTTGATTTCATTTATTAATAAAGGGGTGGGGTCCCCACAGAAAACCCTACGGCGGACATGTGCCGTTTTTTTCAAAAAAAAAAAAACTTTAAATAGAATGTCCCCATGGTGTACGAGGGTACGAATTCTCTCTGTACTTACACTCTCCTTAGTACTTTACTTTTCGATCTTCAACTCGATACTTTTTTTGACTTGAGTATCGAAGGGTCTTCACTAGAGACCCTTCTGGCTACGCTCACAGTTTTTACCTCCTAGCAGGTTGAGGGCTAACCAACATATCTCATTCTTGTTGTCGTCGGATCAAGCCAACCAGAGATCCATTCGAGGAGGTGACACCATCACTAACTAACATCAGTTTATAGTTAAAAAAATATTTATAAATTGGAACTTTTGATCTCTTCGATACCTCGCCATGATTAATAAACAATTTTAAATATAAAAATATTAAAATAGTAATACATAATTTTATGAATAAAATAACGGCTTGTGTAAATCAAACCTTAAAACATATATAGGATTTTGTCACATTGATCCTCAACGACAATAAGACTACTCCATAATTAAATATAAAAAGCAAGTAAATTTAAAACATTACCATAACCATCCCGTATTTAAAATACAAAGTAGAAAGAAGAAAAATACTTCTTTATTACTGCAACTTCAAATGCCGAATTGATTGCTGGCCTAAACTCTCCTTTTATTTTCTAATAATCAAATTAAGAAATAAAGAAAATTGAAATGCAAAGTGAAACTCTGGTTTTTCCTTTGGATGCTTATAGGCAAAAAAATTTGTGAACTTCGTGAGTTAGAGAAGAAACGAAGATCATATCGCCGGAATATAGGATATTTTTGCCAAAATCTTAGATTCGATTTTATAAATCTTGGATTGTTGTGCATGTTCTTCTTCTGCTATGTGCCAACAAATTCGGAATAGCTACCACAAACACTATGTTGCCATGCTCACTACAAGAAAAAGCTCAATTTTCGGCGGAATATTCCGCCGAATTTTTTCGGCGGATTTTCGGCAGAAACTCCACCGAAAAATTAAAAAAAATTAAAAATAAATAAAAAATAATATTTTTTAAATTAAAAATAATTAAAAAATAAAAAATTAATATTTTTTAAATAAAAAATAATAATAATTTTATATATTTTTAAAATATATTAAAATTTAAAATTTTGATTTTGATTTGAATTATTTTTATAAAATTATTATTATTATTGTTATTATTATTATTATTATTAGAATGAAATGAATTTTTGTATGCTATATAAATGTATATAATATTATGTATTATATATATAAATTTTCAATAAATAAAAAAGTATTATTATTATTATTATTAATTATTTTTATTTGAATTGTTGTATGATATAAATATAAAATGTAATGAATTATGACAACAAAGTGAACATAGCTCAACGGTAAGAGAGTTGTTTGCCAACCGAGAGGTCGAAGGTTCGACTCCCAGCGGCCCCAAAAGTTGGGATAATATCGGGCGCGTGTACGCACGCGCGCGCGAGCTGGGGCGAGGTCCCGTGTTTGACTCCTAGGTTGGGCAATTGAAAATATATTTTCAAAAATTTAATTTAAATTTCGGCGGAATTTCGGCAGGAAATTTCGCCGAAAATAATTTAATTAAAAAAAATTAATAAATAAATAATAATTTCGGCGGGAAATTCCGCCGAAAAATTTAAAAAATTAAAAATATATATATATTTTTCCTGCCGAAAATCCGCCGAAAAATCACTAGCGACGAAGGTTTTTTTGGGAGATTGAATCCGCCGAAAATCCGCCGAAATTTATTTTTTCCGCCGAAAATCCCCCGAAAATTTTGCCAAAAAAACTGTGTTTTCTTGTAGTGGGTTCAGCATGATCCTAAATAATTAGTCATAAATAACCCAACTTTAAGCTGTATTACAGGTTTATATTTCAGAGCATAGAGTAGAAGATATAATCAGTGAAAGAGTTATTCTTACTTGAAATTAACTATCATCATGTTGATAGAAAAATTGGTTATATAAGTTGGTAAGTGACCAACTTTGGCCAATGATTTAATGAAGCTCCATTTGTTGTTTGGAAAATAAGTTGATTATTCATAATCTATATCGCGAGAAAATACGAAAATTGTATTTAATTATTCAAAACCAATTTAAGATGAATGAGAAATTAAATGCACAAGATGGTTAGATGAAAGCCAAAAATGGAGTGTTAAGTTGTGGTATGTGGTTGTCCCACATAGGAAAAATAATACAAGAAAGTCTTGTATTTAAATGGCTAGTTGAAAGTAAAGATTGGCCCCTTGGGGGTTCACAAGTGTGTAATGGGGAGAGGACCTACGGGTTGATAGGTTTGAATTAAACCCACACGCACGTTACACTACCGCCGTCCATCTGGCCGGCTAGGCGTGGCGAGGGAGGTTTCGGCTCAATAGAACATATTTATTTTTGGGTAGACCCGAATTGAAACTGGATTCAGAATTGGGTTGAAATGACTTCGAATTGAGCTGAAATTGCAAACCGATGCACGGAGGTGGGTCTGGATTGTACCCCCGAGTGCAGTTAATGGCAAGTCACACCCCGAACGGGTGCCAGCCGCGTGTGATCCATAGCCAAAACCGGCTCGGACCTGACCGGACTAGTGCAAGTCCAACAATTGCAGCCCTTTACACCTTCAGCCACAACTCTTTAGATATAATATATAACCCCCCTGCATTTGCCACTTCATCCATCAAAATCCGAATTCAATTAATACATTATGCATTTCACCCCTAATACTTTCCGCAAGCATTGCAACAAGTCCTGTGAATTCAAATACCTTTTAAGTTCGTTGTTTCTCAAAAATTAAAGTGCTCTTTTTTCGAGAAGTTAGTTGTTGTATTTTGCGAGACGATTGTTGATTTCGTTAGCACCAATGCGGTGCAATCTCAGAGAGTCAAACTCTCGCATCGATTAAACACCGTAGTCTAAATCACGGCCTAACAAAAAGCACGATATCCAGCACATGTCACCAAATTCAGTATAATAATGCAAGACATGCCTACAAAATTTTCTCTTCAATCGCAAGAAATGCTTTTTAATTAGTTCGCAAGAAAGGGTATCAATATTGACTCTCATAAAAAAGAAATAGAGATTAAAACCACAAATTCCAAAAATATCAAAATATGACAGCTAGTATCTTCATAAACAAATTGAAGAAATGTTGAACATATTTAACAAACCAAATCGATGCTTTTGAGATAGAGAGTTTAACTTACAATTAGGAAAAGTTGGGAAAAGAAACAACACACTACCTCTAATCAGTTAATGACCCTTGAAGACATAAATTCCACATTCAATCTTAAAAACATCTTATAAACCCCATAAAAGTGTTAGGTAATTTTTAGTAAAAGAACTTATAACTTCAAAAAAAAGTTGTTAGGAGCTTATAAGCTCCAAATAAAAAGTAAGCTGTCCCAGCTTTTTTTTCAAATAGTTTATAAGATGTATAATGTTAAGAGATAAAATTTACATTCCTACTATCTCAAAAAATATTTATTACATGAAATTAATTTTACTTCATTTTTTCCAATCATCATTATACTTAAAATAATATATAAGCTCTAATTTTTACCAAACAAAATTACAACTTATAAAGTCCAAAAGTATCTTATAAGATACAGGGTCTTATTTTATCTTAACACTTTAAGAACTTATTTTTAAAATAAAATGTAGGAGTTTATAAGTTTCAAAAACATCTTATAAGCTCACCGAACTTATAAGCTCTTTAACATAAGTTTAGCCAAACATTCTCTTAGTACCTTTTTATTTGTGGATACCCAACAGAGTAGTATTTTCAAGTCTTTGTTTAGGCATTCTAACAGCAGTGTTTGGGTCAAGCAATATTTGTTTTAGTTTATAGTGGTACGCAATTTTAATCCCCAAAAACTTATTGATCGAAGGAATCAATGGACGTTCTGGTTTGGGCCTGCCATGGGAGAGAAATCCTAAGAGTTTTCAAAAAGTGGGTTGTGGAGTTGGAAAAACAATAGAAGTTTTTTTGTGACGTGGTTTCTTTTTTGGATTGGGATATTACAATTATAACTTATGATTTTATTAAAATGTACCTGATAAGCAAAAGGACAAATTTGGCAAATCAAAATTTGGTATGAGAACTACCCTAGGTATAGGAACTTACCCTTAACTTTATATTTTCTTATTCATTTTATAGAAAAATAAAGGGCAAATATTGCAAAATGACATAAAATAACTTTCACTTGTGAGACAAAATAATGTTTCTTTATACAATAGTACAGATGCTAGGTGCTTCCCCATTAAGGAAGTATCCCCAATTTATGACAAATGTTATGTTTAACTTTTTTGTTTTCCCCTCTCTTTCCTATTACATTTTGTTTTCTCTCTTTCTTTCTTCTCTCTCATCTACCCGCTTCTCAACATTTCTTTTTTTTTTTCTTTATACTTGTTTTCTTAATTTATATATATATATATATATATTTACTTTACTTATCATTAATTTAATAAACATGATAGAAATAACTAAAAAAAGTGTATTTACACAATTTTTTTTGACTTTTCACTTATTAATTTTTTTATAAATACAATTTCTAATTATTTCTAATATATTTATTAAATTAATGATAAGCGAAAGAACAAAAAAATGAAATAAATTAGGAGAACAAGTATAAAAACAGTTAAAAAATATTGAAAAGTAGAGATGAGAGAGGAAAAAGGAAAACAAAAGAGGGTCAAAAAAAAAAGAACATGTAATAGAAGAGAGAGAGAAAAAAAAAAGAAGATTAAATAGAACACTTGTCGTAGATTGGGGTGCTTCCTTAGTGGAAAAACACCCAGCATATGTCTAAACCCAGTGTTTTGTTCTTATTTTCAATGTATGTGGAAGGACTTTGGCTCTTAATTTTATGCCAACTATTTCACATGATTATGCATATGGGTAACAGATCTAACAATTTATCATTTAACTTTAATATATGGAATCTGACCAAGTGCCGTATAATCTTCTGAATTCACATGACTCATCATAAATTAGCTATATCATAATAACATATATCCTATGTCATATTGGATATTTTGAGCTCATGCTGTTTCTCTCCAATTGGAATCTAGACTCTCAATTCTCAATGGTGGAGTGGTTTTTTGGAATTGTTGATGATAGAAATGGCTTTCGTCCCCAACCACATATGAAAGATGAAGGGCCTATATATATAAAATTAAGAAAAATGAAAAAAGCTTCTTATGCGATATTATTTATAGTAGAGTTTTTTTTTTTTTTTAAGTCAGCGTATCTGTGTCTGCATGTAGTAATTAAAAGTGTTTTTATTTTTAAATACTTTGAATAGCTTTGAAAAAAAATTAAATTCTTTTGGGCTTTTTGTCTAACTTTTTGCTTCTTAAAAAAGTTCAACCAAACACAATAGTGTTTCACTAAAGTGCTTTTTTTTAAAACAAATAAATATTTCTCTTCTTAAAAAATATTCCATCCAGTCAAGCTCGAATTCTTGTCTTTTTTTCACTCTACAGCTTGCGTGGGAAGTGAGGAATGGCCATGTCCCTGAGAATAAAAATACTAGTCACTCTAAATGGGCAGCAGGTAATGAACAATAGAAAAGCCAACCTCTCAAATCTCCTCGTAAGAGAGTTCTCCAAAATCTTGGAGACAACAATTGGCTGTATGGATCAAGATTAACACGGATATAATTTGAACTTTTACTAAATATAAAATGCATTTATATCATTAAGAAGGAAGCAAATTTTGGAACCTTTAGAAACACCATATAAAATATAAATCTCACTAATGACAAATTGCGTATAGAGACACTATAAAACATCACTCAACTGAATTAATATCGACACGTACGTGAGCAGGAATAACGTATATATATTTTAACATTTTACGCTGTCACAAACCTATAATTCCAGTTAATAGTGCAAGACAACTTATTCGAAACACTTTTTATAAAGTATCACGATCAAAAACAAGCCATAGCATGCCTTTATTAAGGAGATAGGTACCATACATACTACCGCAGATGAAAACTACTTAGAACCCTAATTTTCATGCAGCCGGCTTCCACGTCGACAAAGGCGGAGTAGCCGAATGTTTCCAGTTAAGATAATCGGAGCGATTCAAGTCACCCTTGACTGCATCAGCCGAAGCGACGAACTCAAGCTCGGCCATCTCCTCGGGCGTCAGTTTCACAGCCAAAGCGCCTGTGTTCTGGTTGAAATTTGCGATTTTGGTGGTGCCCGGTATGGGACACACATCTTTGCCCTGGTGGTGAACCCATGCTAATGAAAGTTGTGCAGGAGTGCATCCTTTCCTATTTGCCATATCTTTAACCCTTTCGAACAAGTTCTCGTTGTGCTCGAGATTCTCGGGTTGGAACCTTGGCAAAACCTGCAGGACATTAATCAATCTTCATAAATGAAGTCTAGTACCAAATGCACAATGTGAAAGGACTTTGAATTAGGGACTCTCTAGCTTGTTCAATCAATAGACATGGAGTGTATTAATGAGTATACTAAAAAATATTACATGATTATGTACCATAAGAAACGGTAGGAAAACACGAAAAAAAGGGTTAGTTATGCCTTCGGTACATTTTGGCCCCTCCGTCCACCAATTGCTAACTAGTTAATAGAAATTTAAATTGTGACAGTTTTCTCGTTTTATATATTTCATCTGAACGAATACATTTTAATTTATTTATAATCAGTTCGACAAAAAGATCTACTACGAATTATTTATTTTGTTTGTTATCTAATTTATTCCGTATAGTCACTGAAGAATGTCACATTAAAATGCCTTTCAGATCAATAAATTCAATTTTAACACAAAATGTCAAATAATACCTTTGTGTTTTGTATTAAAAAGAACGACCAGAAACAAATTGTTTACACTTAATATATATATATATATATATATATATATATATAGAGAGAGAGAGAGAGAGAGAGATGGAATAATGAAATTTACTTTATAAGAAATATTTTCGCTTCATAATTTTCTAGATTGAATCAATAAGAAAGCAATTAAAATGGACCTATTTTAAGGATTAATGTATAATTTAATAAACTGCACGTTTTAAGAATTGAGGACAACAAAGTAACACCAAATGCCAATCCGGATCCTTTACTACAAAACAGTACTACATCTCCTCCTACACTTATCAATGTACGTTAGGTGTATTGATGAACGGTTGAGATAAGGAAAGACAAAAACTTATGATACGGGATCTCTTTCTTTATCTCAATTGCTCACTAATACACGTGGCGTGCATTGATGAACGTAAAAAGAAATGAAGCACCGCTTTGTAGTAGAGGATCTGGACTAAACCGAATGCATTGTATGAATTGTGTAAGTTTCAAGAAAATAGAAGCAAACAAGATATGCAACGGATCTCTTCCTTATCTCAATTGCTCACCAATATATATGGCGTGCATTGATGAATGTAAGAGGAAATAAAGCACCGCTTTGTAGTAGAAGATCCGGACTAAACCGAATGCATTGTGTGAATTGTGTAAGTTTCAAGAAAATAGAAGCAAACAAGATATGCAAACCTTTCGGTAGTCATCGTTAGTTAAATTTTGAATGAGTTGTGCACCGCCTGAAAAGAATCCCCTTCCAAGTGGACTATACGCTACAATTCCAATGCCAAGCTCTCTGAAAAATTTTCCATAAAGAAAAAAGGTTTTTGAAAAATTGCAGAAACGATAAAATATCTAAGTTTCTCATCAAAAAATAAAATAAATAAAATGAAATACCTAAGTTTTGAACAAATTCGGCTGTCTATATATTACATTTCATATATACACATCAAATGTATAACATATTTAGAATCAGTAATAAAAAGTTCTTGTAATTTGGCTATGATGAGGCATTATTTGTCCCACATCGATTGGAGACGAGTCACTTGGTCACCATAAAAACCCAAGCACACTCTCCACCTTGTGAGGGCCCTTTTCAGGACAAAACCCGCCCGGCTTAGCCCGGCAGGCGGGACAATACATCGCTCGCGTGGCCACCGGGTGGCTGATCGGATGTGTGCTCATCATTTGGCGCCCACCGTGGGGCCGCTAGGCTCCGCCCAAGTCCCTCGTCTGGGGGGGCTTCTGATGAGGCATTATCCGTCCCACATCGATTGGAGACGAGTCACTTGGTCACCAAAAGAACCCAAGCACACTCTCCACCTTGCAAGGGCCCTTTTCAGGACAAAACCCCCCCGGCTCAGCCCGACAGGCGGGACAATACCTCGCTCGCGTGGCCACCAGGTGGCTGATCGGATGTGTGCTCACACTACTAGAAAACGCGGTTTTGGCCACGGATTTTTAGCCACGGATGAAAGCGGTTGCCAATAGCAACGGAAATGGCCACGGATTTGAAAAAAAAACGAAAACATATGGCCACGGATAAATCCGTGGCCAAATATCCACAATTCCGTGGCCATTTCAATTTATTTAAAAGAACAAAATAAATAAATAAATTTATTTTTAAAAAAAAAAATTGGACTTGGCTACGAATAAAAATAATTTTTTTTTTTAAATTTAGACTTGGCCACAGATTTATCCGTGGCCAATAAATAAATTTATTTATTTTTTTAAATTTGGACTTGGCCACGGATTTATCCTTAGCCAATAAATAAATTTAAATTATTTTTTAAAATTTGGACTTGGCCACGGATTTATCCGTGGCCAATAAATAAATTTAATTTTTTTTTAAATTTGGACTAATCCGTGGCCAATAAATAAATTAAATTTTTTTAAAAAAATTTGGACTTGGCCACGGATTTATCCGTGGCCAATAAATAATTTTAATTTTATTTTATTTTAAGTGACTCACTTAAATCGCCCGATCTGACATTACGGGGCACCAAAAGGTTCGAGTCATTTCAAAATCATATTATTTTCATCGCGGTTATTATATTTCCCATCTTATGTGTTGAAAATTACAATTTGCTTAGCAAGAATACATTTTTCCTCTTTCGGTGACATATACGAATGACTTCATAATCCGGTGTCAATGTATGTTAACGTCAGTTAACTTGTATAGGAATTATCAAAAAAAAATTTTTCCAAGCAGATTGATTAGTGTTGAAGTTGTATTGCTCCAATCGTATGGTTCCGTCTAATCTAATTAACGAAAACGCACGATTCGGCCAAAGTCAACATGAAGTTTTGACTATTGGCCACGGATTTATCCGTGGCCATTAAATAAATTTGAGTTTTTTTTTTTAAATTTGGACTTGATCCGTGGCCAATAAATAAATTTAAATTTTTCTTTTTTCAATTCATCTAGCTTTTCTTTTTCTTATCTAATTTTTAAAAAAAATAATTTTATAATATAATTTTCTGTAATATTCTTCCCAAATACTACAAAAAAAAAAGTAAATTAGTGATATTATTACAAATAATAATAATAATAAATTTGTCACTAATTAGATATATTTAATGGTAAAAAAAATATTAGATTGAGTCAAAATTCTTGCATTGACTTCTTAAATTGAGTCAAAATAATCGATAAAAAATTTCAAATTTGTATAAGGTCAAAGTTATAATTTTTTTTAATTTTGATTTTGTATCTCAAAATTATCTGTGGATAAAAGTAAAATTAGAAAGAATTATAATTTGCACGATTTAATATTTCCTAATTAAATCATAATAAGTATGAATTAATAAAATATATGCACATATAGATATAAATTAGTAAAATTTGATAACAAAACTCAATATATAAATGTATATAAATATTCTTGGCATGCCTTCTTAAACAAGAAGTTCATCATAGCCTGGCGGTAATGCGCTTGGCAATATACCAAGAGATCTCGAGTTCGAGTCCCACTGGTAACAGTGAAATTTGATTAACGCCGATCTGGACCGGGCCCACCACTGGGCTGGTAGGTGAGCGGGTTGGGCTTGTTGTGGGCCTGGTTGTGCTAGGTCCAATTTTTATTTTTTTTTAATACTTTTTTTTAGCCACGGATTTATCCATAGCTAGATTTAATTTTTTTTAAATATTTTTTTTAATCTTAGCCACGGATAAATCCGTGGCTAAATGTAAATTTTTTGAAAAAAGAAAAAGGTTGGCCACTGAAATATCCGTAGCCAAATTTATCATTTTTTTAAATTTTTATTTTTGGCCACGGATTTATCCGTGGCTAAATTTATTTATTTTTTTAATAATATTAATTTTGGCCACGGATAAATCCGTGGCTAGATTTAATTTTTTTTAAATAATTTTATTTTTCGCCACGTTTAAATTCGTGGCTAAATTGAAAAAATCCATGGCCAGTGTCCGTGGCCTTGTTTAGCAACGCCAATTTTGGCCAAATCCTTGTTTTCTAGTAGTGTCATCAGGCTCATTTTATATGAAATTCTCTGTAGTATAAAGCATTACAAATACTCCCATAAACTTTAGTTTTGTATTACAGATTCCGCCTCATAATTAGGGGATATCCATAACACACAATCAAATATTAGAAGAGTATTTCAAGTTTTTTAGGGGGAATTACACTTATAACCCTTAAGGTATAGTGAAATTACAAAATGCACCCCCATATATGAAAAATTACCATTACCCCTCAATTTGAGGGGGTCAATGTTATGTCTAACATAATTAAAAAAATATCATTTTTCCCCTTACTCAAGTTAGGGCAAATTACAATTACTACCCTAAGATATGGTGAAATTACAAGAAACACCCCCGCGTATGGAAAATTGCCATTACCACCCTGACTTGTTTCATGGTCATTTTAAGCATCGTATATTGTATATTTTTATAAGCAAATACTTAGTTTTATGGCATGGATCGCAATGATACTTTTTGTATTAATTTGTTGCATTTTTTGAGATGTTCATATGCTTTTTCATATTATTTCTAAAAACTAAGCCTTGCAGTATGGTTGGTGAATAGCATTTTTATCAACAAATTGTGCACTCTATCAGCGAAACCTGACATTGCTTTAATATACTAGCTAAAAACTAATATTTTGCTAAATATACACATCATCCACCAACGACTTTAACATAGATAGTAACTATAATTCGCCCATTTTTTTAAATCATGAAGAGTTTTAACAATTCTAATCTTTAATAAGTTTTCCACAACTAACCCGAATATTTCATTAAACAGATATTTCATTTTCATAAAATTCTTTATAATTATATTCAAGATTACGGATATCCTCGTCAAATATTTTATTTTATATTACAAATTCCACCCACAACTCGGGGACATCTATAAAACAAATCAAATCAAATATTATAGAGGCAGTCATAGTTTTTCATATTACAGAGGATTCTGTTCGAACAAATTTAATTTCAAGGATCTTTTTGCAATCAACCTAAATATTTAGTTAAATAAATATTTCATTTTGAATCATATTTACTTGATATTATATGTGAAATGTAACAGTGAGGAGATGAAATTAACATTGAGGGTGTTTTGGATTCTTTTTATTTTTTGAGAAGTTGGAACTGTTGAAAAAATTGAGTAGTACAAGTTGGTAGTGTTTGAAAATAAAAGTGAGAATTAGTTCAAAATTGATAGTAAAAGTGTAGAGTGTTTGAAAATAAAAGTGAAAAGCAGTCAAAAGTTAGCAGTTAATATTTCAAAAAGTTCAGTTTATTTACGAAAATACCAAGAAGCATTTTTAAGCTGATAAAAACAACTTCCTCCCAACTTCTCAGTTTTTGCCTTTTTTTCAGCTTAATTGAAGCAAAAGTTGTGTAACCAAACACTCAAAATAACTTTTTTTAAGCAAAAAGCAACGAAGTACTTTTTTTGAGCAATTGCAAACTCCCCCATTGTTTGACATGAAAGTTATTCGAAAATGATTTTCTAGCTCACGATATTATATATTTTTTGAGAGTCTTAAAAATCAAACCTGCAACTAGGAATAATTTCTGCTTCTGCTTCTCTTGCCCATAGAGACCATTCCAACTGAACAGCTGTTATTGGATGAATAGCATGTGATCTTCTGATTGTTGAAGCAGAGGCCTCAGACAGGCCTATATACTTTATTTTCCCTTCTTCAACCAGTTTCTTTAGCTCTCCCACCTTCACCACATAAGATATATAGCTCCAGAAATGAGACTGGTGATGGACATGTGCAAACACTCGTATTCACGAGTACAAACTCATACTACTAATACAATGACCTAATTTGATACATATAATGTGATACGTAAAAAAGTATCATAATTTTGTACCTATCGTGACTATTTATAAAAGTGTTCAATAAATTATGCCAAATTTGAACTGAAATATATCTTTTATAACACTACAAAATATCAAAATAGGCTATTGTCACTAGATAAATGATACTTCAGCTAGCTAGTGTCACTAGATAAAGTTTGGTGACACTAGCTAATTAAGTATCATGTATTTGAGTGTCACGACAACATATTTTGACATTTTATAGTGTCACGATAAATATATTAAAGTTTAAATTTAAAATAGTTCATTGAGGTATTTTTTATGAGATGGCACGATAGATATACGAATGCAATACTACTAAATCATATGAGTCAAATTAGGTCATTTTTTTTGAGTAGTGTCACTACAAAAAAAGAATCAGAAAAGGGTAGGATGGGATGGGATGGGATGGGATGGGGGTGGGGTTGGGGTGGTGGTGGAAGGTGACCTTTCTAATTGTCCCTTAAAATACCCCTTTCAGTGCACCTTTGATTCTTTTTAGTTCAATTATTTGTATTATTATAACCTATAGTTAGTAGATATACTCCCCGACTTTAGAATCCAAAGTCCGCCACTATAAATAGCAATGTAAAAATTATCAACAATGACATATATTGAGTGATAGGAAAGTTTATTTTGTTATCAAAATGATTTTTTGAGGTCGGTATTAACAAAAATGATGTTTTGTTGGCTGGAAAAATCTTTGTCTGTTTGTGATTTCATTTTATCATTAAATTGTTATTATAGAAGGATTGATGATTGCCAATGTAGGCAATAATTGAAACATTAATTTTTATTGCTATTTAATTAAATTGTGACAAGATAAAATTTATCTAATATTTATTATTAGTGACACAATAAAAGTATTGTCCTGGTATAGCCTATTAAGGGTGTGACAATTTTAGAGCAATGTGCAATTAAATCTTTCAATTTTTTGAAATTCGGAGATTGTAAACAAATTTCACCACAATTACAAAATCAACCAAAAAAATGACAAGACTGTCTTGTAACTTTTTTAGTTGATTTTTCGACTAGCTTTTCCTACACGTACACTTAGATGAAGGCTCAAAATACCAACTTGAAGACCCATTATCAACGGACACGGACATGGACACGGACACAGACATGTTAATATAGACACGGGTACAAAAAGAACATTAAAATTTTAAGAGACAACACGGCTATATATAAAAATGTTATTTTGTATATTAAATATTGATATTTTATCAATTAATTGACGTATGTGATAGAGACATAAAAAATATTTATCATTAAGCATCTTTAAAAACTAGATATAGAATTAGAACAAAAGCAATTCATCATCATTGAAATCTCTAATTACATGCAAGCAACGGGTAGAGAGAATTTTTCAGTTGGAGATTTGTAGTCTTCAAAGAACAAGAGAGAACAAAGAGAGAGATAAAGGGGACAACGAGAGAGAGTGAGAGAGTAATCAGGAGCTCAGTTGAAATCAATCAATGAAAGACACGTGCATCTCGCTCGTCTTTCTTCCCATAATTTCTTACAATTTCCAATGAAACTTATCCTTATCCCCCAACTACTCGGAAAATAACGCTCATTAGATGCTAACGCATGATGCAATAATTTCATTTTTTCAATACTTTTTGACATCGTTATATTCAAATTCAACGATTAAAACACCAGCTGAACACTACGCAATTGCATAGCATGAACATTTCCTAGAAAATAACACGACTTAAATTTAAATTAAGAATTCTGCTGTACCAAAACAGTCCGTATAGGCTACAACCACTGTACTAAATTTGCAATTATCTAAAAAATTAAACTATCAGAGATGAGAATCATTAAATATTTATTATTCGCAACATGCCCTAGCACATGCAGACGGACTTCTTTTGTATCAAACCTTGCCCGTGGAATTTTTTTTTATAAATAGACGGCATTGAGATTCGAAGATATGACCTTTTATTTGGCCTAATTCTAATACCATTTTGAATAATTATCTCATCTAAAATGTTAAGCTGTTTAAAAGAAAAATTATCAAATATTTATTATCTTCAATTTACACATTTTTAAAGATGAGAATGATCAGATATTTATTATTTTCAACAAAAATAAAGTGTGATGTCGATTGATGAGGTAATTAAATAAGGGAAAATAGAAGATAACCGTGACTTCGATGGGCAAGCGATTATCGATGCGATGTTGGTAATAAAGATCAATGCAGTCCACGTCGAGGCGCTTCAAACTGGCCTCACAAGCAGCCCTCACATACCATGGATCGCCAATTATTTCCATATTCCAGCCATCCAATTTTATACCAAACTTTGTCGCCAACTCTACTTTCTCTCTCATCCCTCCCTTGAGAGCCTACATAAAATAAAAATTACACACACTATTAGAAATTTCGAAATAAACAAACACATAATAGATTCATTGGAAGTCTTATTTTCATTTTCAATTTCAATTTTTTATACTATCGAATATGAAGTTTGAAATTTAATCTCTCACAAGCGTGTCGCATGTTATTCCTTCCACATCATCAAGCTCATAGGTCCAGGCTCTCGATTGGATTAGGGCTCATCAAGCGGGATACCGGCTTCCCGTTCCGGGCTAATCGATAACACCTGATCGAACCCTCATTTGACCGGGACCATATCGAGTCCAATCAATCCCTACTGACATTAAATGTTTCGTCAGCCCAATGTGAAGGGTTACCACCTAACTCCATACCCATTAATTAAGAGTCAACTAATGCCCTCGGCCCTACCCTGAGGCTTATGGGTCACTCCATCTCATCGTATGGTGACCTACTAAGCCTAAAGGTCTCATAGGGAATGGTCTACTTGGGCACACTATAAAAGGGGGGTCATTAATTACTTTTGCCCACTTACATTGTTCAAATCTCTACTCAATTTGACCAACTGACTTAAATATCGAAGGATCTTAGCTAAGATTCATCTTGGTTAGCTTACGTTCTTTTTCCCTTGTTGCGGGTCAATTTCCCAATCAAATCCCTTCACGTTCGCTCTCGATCAGAGTTCCCGATCGATATAGACCGGTTCCAAATTCAACTCGCATCAATATGATTTTATTATACATTATTAGAACATACACATGTGACATATATATATATATATATATATATATATAATTTTATTATAAAACTTCATTTCTTTTTCATTTCTTTTCTTTTTATTTTTCTTAATAATGAGTATCTTCACTTTGTTTATCAAATTAGCATCTTCGATCGTGTCCTATTAATTTAAAGTCACTTTATACATTGGGCTGTGATCATTTGATAGCTTCCCACTTTAAATTATTATATGCAGATAAAATTCGATACCACCATCAACTTTATTCCGGAAAAAAAAAAGAAGAAAACCAAAAAACAGAAAAAACTAAACTTTAAAACACACTAATTTATTCTTTCTGAAAATGAATGATATTAGAACAATATGCTCATATGATAATGTTGTACAATTCATTTCACCTTTATTTCAGTCCTGACATTTTATTGTCATTTTAGTTTCTATTAGATCTTCATTAATTTAATAGAAAATGAATTAATTTCAAAGAGTATTTATATTTTATATCTTTTCTCTCTTCATTAATTATTCTATTAAATATAAATACATAGGAAGGCTTCTCTATTATTATTTATTATTCTACTCGCATTTAGAATACAGTTTAAATGAGAATATTGCACTAATTATTATCCAAAAAAAAAAAATTAAAACAACACTTCTATAAGTTGTAGAAAATATAAGGAAAAATTACAATTTTAGAACTGTATGTTGTACCCTGTATGTTGTACCCTCTAATAATTTTAAGACATTAACTTTTTCATTTGTAATTTCAAGACATGAATTTAAGATTTTGTGGCACATTTAGGACTTTTCACCTTGATATTTGCAAATCTGTCGGAAAATTTACAAAATTGGTCGGAATTTTATCCTAAATGTGCCACAAAATCTTAAATTCATGTCCTGAAATTGTAAATGAAAAAGTTAATATCCTAAAATTACAAATGAAAAAGTTATTGTCCTAAAATTATTAGATAATACAACATACAGTCCTAAAATTATAATTTTTTCAAAATATAAATATTTTTTTAAAAATAAAACCTAACCTTCAACAAATTAACTTTCTAAGATCTTATAAGATCTGGGTATATAAAATCTTTTACATAAGTTCAGCCAACTAAATACAACTCTACAAAACAATTTAACCACACAAATAATCTCTTTTTTCTTTACAAAGAAAAAAAGAAAAGAAATAAACAGAACATAGGCACAAAATCCATGAATAGTATATTACTAGAGAGAGAGAGAGAGAGACCTTTCCAAGAAGTATTTCGTTGGTGTAAGGCCCATAGAGATCAGAGGTGTCGAGGTGTGTCACACCCGAGTTGATGGCGTGGTGAATCAGCTCGATCATTTCCGAGTCGGGCTTCGGCGGCCCGTAGAAAGCGGACATGCCCATACAACCCAGCCCTTGTGCCGAGACTTCAAGGCCCTGTGACCCCAATTTCATCCTCGGCACACTGATTTTGCTTTCTGTCGCCATTAGCTGAAGCTTTCTTTATTTTCTGATCTGTTTAGAAATGGTTGTGTTGGCTATACACTACAGAAGAGCTATAGCCACTTGTAGATAAAGTATTTGATAGTCCGGGCCCGAGATGACCATATCAGCATTAATTATGTGACGAGTGATTTATATTTAATATCCAATTGATGAAAGTTATATGATTGATTAGGGTGAATCAAATCGGAATTGAAATAGAATTTTTTTATATATGTATGTGTGTGTATATATACACACACGAATGGGGGAATGGCAATTATTTGATGGTCCACAACGAATATTTGAGCAAAACAGTGCATGTGGTGTATAGTTGACATGCCATAATTGGATATGATCTTTTTTTGGTTAACTGTTACATATTTGTTTGGCGTGGGGCGAATTTTATTTCATGCCCGGGTTTTCATTGTATTTATAGAATTATCATTGTGTTTCTTTCTAATTTCAATTTAATCCTAAAGTCCAATTTTTTTTTATTAAGTGTTGTGTTATTTGACATTAAGTACCGTCTTACTAACTTTTACCATTGAATCCAGACAGAGTAGTCACTCGTGTAAGTCATTCTCGGTAATATGTACTATTAATAAAGAATTTGAAGGGAGGTGCTTGGTCTCTTTAATCTTTTCAAAGCTTTCTTTTTTTCTCTTCTTTTATCATATTGTTATATTTTCTAACATTCTCTCCCCTCCCATTATGCCACATCTTTTTTTATTATTTTATTTTTTGTGTTTGCTTCTTATTGTTATAGTTTTATTTTAAAATTATTTTACTTTTCACTTATCATTAATTTAATAAAAATAATTTAACTAGTTTTAAAAAGATAGTCATAAAAGAATTGTGCTTTTTATGGTAAAGCTCTTTTTTTTTTTTTAATTCAAGTAGTTTTCGTTTGGATAAAGTAATTAAAATTACTTTAAAAGGTATTTTTATTTGAATCTAATTTTGGGTAGCTTGTTAAAAAAAACCCTTTTGGCTTTTTTTTTGGCTTTTACTTTTTGAAAAAAGTCCATCCGAACACAATCTTTTTTCTTTAAAATGCCTTTTTTTTCGAACAATAAGCACTTTTTCTATAAAAAAAAAAAATTCATCCAAACGGGCTTTAAGTTATATATGGTGGACTTAATTATAGTTGGTTCACACGTTGAGGATTATATAGTTGGTTCACATGTTGAGGATGATTTTGATTTAATAAAGTTAGTTCAATAGGTCTAATGCAGTCAAATAATAACAAATTCAGACAAAAATATGGATTTTAGGGACGAAATTGAAGTATGAGAAAACATTTAAGGGTGATTCGGAAATAAGGAACAAAATTTGGGATGAAATTGAATTACACGAATTTAATATGTCTATAAGTAATATAAAAATAAAAATTTCTGACCACTCGTGGTAGCATTCCTGATATAGTGTCATTCAATACATTTCGGGCATATTATCGTATTTTTACTCAAAGACTAGAAATCATATTGAGTAACAAAAAAAAAAAAAAAAAAAAAGGTAACCCAATACCAAAATTCTGAAAATCTCTTAAAAAGGCTATTACTCCATTTTTTTTTTCTTATTTCATATAAAAGTCGCCTTTTTATTTTCCATCATGTATTACACATTTTTTTTTAAGAATCTGAGCATAATTGTTTATATGAACTTTTCTTTGCTCTCAATCTATTACGAATTATATATATATATATATATATATATACACACCATAAAATTTTAAATATAATTTTGTATCAAAGTGGTACAAAAAATTGCATTTTTCATGCGGTAAATTGACCACTTTTTGGTTTTAATACACTAAATTAAGGAGTGACACATTTAATAATACATGTCCAAAAATTACGATGGTTTGAATACAAATTTTCTCAAAAATTATAAAATTTGTTGAAATCACTTCGAAAATTGGGGTACCCAAAAAGGTATTTTGTTTAAATTTTTGACCTGAAAAATAGATGTCCTACAAATATAACCTAACTCGCCATTGACGTCGGCGAGTTTATTAAAACATTAATAAAATTTATAATTATTTAATATATTTATCAAAAAAATAATCATAATAATAAAATAACTAAATTTGCCAACAATGATGGCGAATTAAAAAAAAAATTAAACTCGCCATTATTGATGGCAAGTTTAGAAAAACAGAAAAAAAAAAAAGTGTGTTGACATTTTTTTTTTCTGTTCCCGCCATCCAATCATGCAAAAAGCTTCCCAATTACAAATTGACCTCCACTCCCTCTTTACAAATTCTACAGAAAGCTTAAGATCAGTCCGGTCGAGAGATGAGAGGAGGCGGTGGCGGAAACATAAATGGAAACGTGAGAAGCGCGGTCGACAAAGAGAGGACGAAGATGAGAGAGCGGCAGAGGGGAATGCTCGACCGCGACATCGCCCCGCCGAGTCGCCGCCGGAGACTCCGCCGTGAACAGCCTCTCGTCGGGCGGTGTGGTGACCGCAAACGACACGCCTCTGGCGATCTACATGTCTGCGACTTTTTTTAAGCTTTTAATGTTATTGGCTCTAAATCATGAGGTGTGGGACCAAATGAACTGGAGAAATATTACATATTTTGTTATAGAAATCTAGATTTGCTTATTTATTAGGACAAATAACATATACAATCGTTGAAATATAGAGAATGATCAAAATACTTTTCTAGTTGCTAAATTAGTCACTCCGGCCATTAGTAGATGTGTCTCGATTTGACAAAATTATTTAATCAATTTTATGGTTCCACCGACTTTCACAAATTAATTTCACTTCATATCACCATAAGTATTAATGTGCATCATCATTTATAATTCAACACCACTACTATTTTCTTTTTGATAGAATTACATTTCATTGTCATATTTTGCTTTTGAAGATTATAAGAATTATTTTATAATTACACTAGCAAGTTATAAATATTAGGTTATTCGAAGGTTATAAATACAATATGCCTTATTACTCACACAATTCCTATTTATTAAGTTGGCCTCCACAAGTTGACATTTGTTCAACTACTCACAATGGCGAGTTTAATTTGTCTTTTTTTTTTTTAATTCGCCAACATTGTTAGCGAATTTAATGACTTTATTATTATTTTTTTCCTTTGATAAATATATTAAATTATTATAAATTTTATTAATATTTTAATAAACTCTCCGACATCAATGGCGAGTTAGGTTAGATTTGTAGGGCATCTATTTTTTAAGGTCAAAAATTTAAACAAAATACCTTTTTGAATTAAATTTAAAAAAATTCTGAAATTTAGGGGACACAATTGTTGCTGTGGAGCCAATTGTTTGTGTGATATGGCACCATGTAAGACGACTGAAAAAAATAATCCAATTTTCTATGTATGGAATTTGAACTTGGGTTAATTAAACTCAAGCGACTTCAACATCAGCCTTTAACCACTAAGATAATCTAAAACTTATAATATCTATCCATAGATACCTTTAAAGCCTTTAAGGACATCCACAACTCATAGCTCAATAACTCATTAACTCAGTAGCTCATTAGCTTCCTAACTCAGGAACTCATATAGCAAAATAGGTAAAGCCCTTATTTCATTCCTTCAGTGCCCTCAGGAATGCAGGCTCAGTTGGTTGCCCAGTTTCATTAGCTCATTAACTGCATTAGCTACAAGAAACTGTCTGCTAAAGATCACAGCTAGTAGATTAGCTTGGTGGTTGAATGACAGGTGATAAGATATGGTTTTTGCTCAACTTTGGTTCGAAACTCCACGCATGGGAAATTGAATGATTTTTTAATATTTGTTGTATAGTACCATGTTGTATATTGAGTTGGCAGCAGAAGCTACAAGATTCCCAATTTTGGTGCAAGTCATTTTTCGAACGAGATTATGATGGTCTGATGAAAATTGTAATCAAATTATCATTATTTTTGGAAAAAAATTGAAAAAAATGCCAACTTACTGTATGAAAATTTTGATTTTTCTAAGGTGGTGTTATGCCACATAATTTAAAAACAAAACTATAAGATATATTGTACCATTGTATTCAATTTATATTATGTTTTATGATGCACGGACACGGATACGGAGATACGGACACAACACTATACAGACACGGCGATACGAAAAATTTCAAAATTTTAGGACACGACACGGCTCTTACACAGTTATTAAAAAAATATATTATATTATATTATATTATATATTTATAACTTATTAAATTAAAATATGTGTAGAAAAATAGTAATATTCTATGTCCATGCATTATAGATTATGTTGTATCATTGTTTGGGTATGCATTTGAAACCTTCTATCTCACAACGTATTCCATATTTTATTTCAATATATGGATGTATGATAATTATATAATTATAAAAATAATTATATACACATAGCATAAATCTTTATCTATACTACTAATAAAATATATAGGGGATCTAATGACCACATTTGATCTCTCACTTATCTAAATAATTTATTTTCTCTCTTCTCTCTCCTGTCCCGCTATTCATGTATTTTAAATCTTTTTTCTTTTCTTGTTCTCTCTCTTTTATCAATCCATACATACATATAGGTCACTTTTATCATTTTTTTTTTTAAAAATTTCTTTCTTATTTATTTGTTAATTTTATAATTTTATTTTTATATTGAATGATTTTTTCATAATAAATTTATTAAAATATATTATAAATAATTAAAAATATATATAATCATATACAAAATTTAATGAATATTTTAATTTTATATTTAAAATTTATATTTATATTTATATTTTATTTATATTTTACAAACGCATCAAGAGAACTCGACCGATTAATTATAAAATAAAAATAGAACATCATTTAAAATAAAATATCTTATCGTTTCAATTCGTGTGCACCACAGGTTTTGGACCTTTGGCCCTAGGATAACTGTAATGGAGATGGTCCCGCTGTTTCCTTTGCTGGGTGCAGCGAAGCATCCCTTTCTTGACAAAAGGGCATTCTATTTTTTATTTATTTTTTCTTTTCCTCTTCTGTTTAATATGAAAAGGATTTCATTTCTTGCCATATTTGGTCTATTTATTATTATTTGTTTTCTTATCATTATTAGCCACTTAACACAGAGATTGATTTAACCCCACCATCCCTCGAGAAACAGAAACAGATGCTTGCAATAGCATCTTCCATAATATTTAATACCATCATATAAATAAGTATTTACATGTTTGTTTCACTTAATTATGTATTATTGGAAATTTTTTATATAAATGAAAATTAAATATTTTATATTATTTAAATGAGCGAATGCGACATGATGAAAGTGTGTGTTTAAGTTCGATGAATTAGACGAATGGACATATTGAATGAGCCCGTCCAGGTTCAATGAATCTATGAAGGGATTCAAAGAATGGACGTGATTCTAAAGTTCATGCTTATTCTGCAAAAAGTTATGACTTTTGGACTAGTATAAATCACAATCATATCAACGAAAATACAATAAAGGATCATTTTATTGCTTCTCTCACCTTATTTAGTGTCGAAAGTTCTAAATATTTTAAGGTCCTTAGTTTTGGAGATTTGTAGTGCATCTTTCTGAAGAAAGTCAGTCGTTATATCTTAAAAGATAATGGCCGTTTAACCGTGAAGATGAGGGCGTCGTAAATTCATTTTAAAGACAAAATAGTATGTTAGTTTCGCATAGGCCTTGGGATGCTAACGCAGCGGAAATATAAAAAATTTAATACATAACTATTATGAAAAACGCATCCCCTTGCTATCGCGATGCGGATCTTATACAAACATCAAAACACGTTTAACAAAATTCAAACAAAATTATACCTTTGAGCCATCCGTTTGATGTAGGGAATTGCCGTATTCAAATACGAATCCTCCTCTGAATTCCTGACTAGTTCTCGATCATCCGAATCACATTCTCAAACTCAATCCGAATACATTCACGCATATAGGAGCCCAAGCGTTCTCCCTCTAAAGATAGTCCACACGAACGGATCTCCTCAGGTTTTCGATTCTATGTTGGAATCGAATCGAAAACCGTCTTTGTGTATATGAAACTATTTCTATTCTAACTTTTAGAATAATTCCTAAACCCTTTAGAAATAATTGAGATGGGTAGACATATATTTCGAATCGTATCTTAATCCTTTGATCATCGATTGATCAAGAACTAAGAACATATAAATAAATCAAGATGGGGGAAAACAAACGATGTCATGATTGTCACACAATCATCTCATGTGCTAAGCCATTAAAAAGAAAACATATAGAAAACAAAATTTTCTCTTCTTTTTAATCATTGCCGTGCACTTCTCTTTGTGTATCTATATATTATCGATGCTATATCTTTAGTCCCGTAAATATGATATATTTATATACACTATTAAAGAAAAGTGACAAGAACTTAGAAAACTCCTTTTTCTCATGTGTATCATCACTTTTCCGTCCTTTTCTAGTTGTAGACTCAATGTATATGTCTATCTATATCACATGGAAGTTTATCTATAACGTTTTCTCACATGTGATATATATGTACGCATATATATATATATATATATATATATTATCCATCTAGATATATATATATATATAACATATCTCCTATCTTGATGTACTTACAAGTACATATATATATATATATCCGCCACATATATAATTCATCTTATATATGTAAAGGTTTATGATATATATTATATATATCCATATATATATATATTTATATGTCAAGAGTTCTTCTACTCTATTTCAAACTCTTTGAAATATATTCCCACTTGATTTCTTATTTGATAATGATAAGAATCTCTATTCTTATGTTAATCAACTAAATTTCTATTTAATAGATTTGATCAATTAATTCTAAATTAACTGATTTCTCTTTCAATTTTCATAAATTGATTTTTATCCACCAAATCAATTAATGGGCTTGGGCCTTAAGGTCCAATTAAAATTAACACTTAAATTTTATTCAATTAACTATTTAATTGAGCCCATTAATTAATTTAATATATTCTTTTAATTAGTTAATATCTAATTAATTAATGGATTGGGCTCTTAAGCCCAATTAAATTAACTCTTTAATTTAATTAAATTAAATCAACTTATTGATTCAATTAAATCCATCAATCAATTAATTTACTCAATCAATCGAATATATTGCATCTCAATCGATTACATCAGTACTTTGATTTAATCCAATTAAGTGTTTCATGTATGTTTAGGAGTTTATTCATTCATTTGTGTGTGACCCCTTAGGTCCACCAATCGATTAGAAATGGGCTCGCAACACATTGCGATATTTTAGATGGTAAATTCATCAATCGATTAATTAAACTCATTTAATTAATCACTTATGAATTAGAACCCTTTCTAATTCATAAGGCCCATCTATCGTGGTCGATGTCCAACAACAAGCCCACGACGCCTAGTCAATAGGTGAAGTGTAATGTGTGAACCTGTCTGCTTATGATTGCCTTGCAAATACATTCCTTCCATTATCTAATCTCCCGATTGAGGTATAGGATATGGGATTTATCAGAAATCCTTTTAACCTCAATTCTATGGTTCTTATTTATAATTAGTCTTTTCGACAATCGATCTAGAAAACTCATTTCTAATCATTGTCTCTACCGTGGCCACGGATTTTCGTAGACTAGTTAAAATAGAACACATAGGAGATTCACTCACTCTACAAGGTGAGCAAATGGATTCTTTATCGACTTTCACAAACCTTCATACATGAGAGATCTATACCCAACATAGGCGCCATAAGACCCGCCACGGGATCGGTGCCTATATCAAAGTATAAATTCACACGTACAAGATTACTATGGAGCCTCAAGTCTAAGGACTAATTAATGCATACCATAAGCTGAGAAACAATCCTAATTCGATGTGCAACTAATGCTCCCATTTAGGTGTTTCTCGGTGGGATCCTAAGTGAACTCATTCTCCAATGAGCACCTACTTATGCATATGAATGTCTCTACATTCAATGTCTATGAAACAAGACATCCTCCCATTTGAGATATGTCATAAGTACAAGTCTTAATCCGAGTCATGTTAATGCCCCTGGTATTGGTTAGACTCTTCGACTTGGAGTGATTAAGATCACGCCTTAGAGACTTGTTTCAAGACCTCCATCTCTATGCGAGGCCAAGTCCCATAGCCTTATGTGATCTGGGAGCTTCAACCATATGTGTATAACTTACACACTATGATGAAGGTAGCCAAAAAGTATAAACTTTCAATTCTATTATTAACTGAAAAGATTGTTTGTTACAAAGAGTATTTAATAGCATCGTCAATCTCATTGGCTTGCTGGGCACTATTCTAACATAGTACAACTTTTACTTTGATCTACATATTATTATTTTAAAATCACACATTTTACTATTTTCAACATTTACACTTTCTCAATATGATGCATGAAGCTTTTTGATTGGAGTTAGTTGTGCTAATGAGCTGATCAGCTCGAAATTTGCCTTATAATTGGTATTCGAAAAGTGGTATACAATAAAGTCACCTTGGGGGTGGTTGTCATGTAATTGTCATTAAAAATTTCATGACACTGCAGGAAAAACGGGCAAAAGCGGGGAAAAATCCGGCGGAAATCCGGGGGAATTTCCGCCGGAAAATCGTAAAACCGGCGGAAACCGGTCCGCCGGTTTTTTTGGCGCCGGAATACACACGGCCGCCGGTCTTCCCCCGGTTTTTCTGCCGGTTTACGCTGGCGAGTTCGACCGGCGGAAAAACCGGCGGAATATTCCGCCGGATACCAAACCGGCGGAATATTCCGCCGGTTTTTTCCGCCAGATCATTAAAAAAAAATTAAATTTGAAAAAACCGGGGGAAATTTCCCCCGGTTTTTTCCCCCGGATAATTAAAAAAAAAAATTTGAAAAAATCGGGGGAAATTTCCCCTGGTTTTTCCCCCGGATAATTAAAAAAAAATTAAATTTGAAAAAACCGGGGGAAATTTCCCCCGGTTTTTTCTGCCGGATAATTTTAAAAAAAAATTAAATTTGAAAAAACCGGGGGAAATTTCCCCCGGTTTTTTCCGCCGGATAATTAAAAAAAGCCGGATAATAAAAAAAATTAAATTTGAAAAAATCGGGGGAAATTTCCCCCGATTTTTTTCTGCCGGTTATTTAAAAAAAATTAATTTTAAAAAACCGGGGGAAATTTCCCCCGGTTTTTCTGCCGGTAAATATAAAAAAAAATTAATTAATTGAAACCAATTTCTCCGATTTTTTTAAAACAATTATTTTAATTCGATCGCCCAAATCAACTCATTAAAATTTTTTTATTTATAAATTTCATTTATAATATTCTAATAATGTAAAATGCTAATATTCACAAACATCTAAAATAAATAAAAATACATAAAGCTAAAATAAATTGACAAATATAAAATATTATCCTATATTGTTTGAAATATAATTCAAATATCAAATACGAATTCGTCCGGCAAATAAAAACATTGTTCATACGTCAAATTAAAGTATCAAATGTGTCTACTCGTCCCCCTCATTGTCATCCTCAAAATAGTTGATCTCATTTTCGTTATCATCTCCGACATTCATGGGATTCGCATTTGGTTGCGGTGCGAACATGTGTTGAGCGGGAAATCCTTGATCGAGATCATGACATGTGTCGTGGGACGAATTGCTCGTGGGACGACGCCGACGAGATCACTGGGGAGCTGCTCTGGAGGCGGACGGACGATTGCTCACAAGTCCGGTGTACAGTTGTTGCATCATTGACATTATTGTGTTATTTTGAGACTTTAATTCGGTGATCTCTTTTTTTTGAGTTGAGATATAAGTCTGAATTTGATTTCTGAGATCCGTCAACTGCGCCTGTACATGTGCTCCGGAATTAGAAGGATCAGCACGCGATGAGGAACTTCCCAATGAGTGTTGCCCCCTCTTTTCCCGAGGAACGTAGTTCAGCCCAATTCGGCGACCCTTTCTGTTCGGGGGTCCGACCGCCTGCATAAACAACTCGTGTTGAGACTGTTGTGTAGCTTCATCGCTCAACCCTGCTGCTATTGATTGTTCCTGGGCTTGCAACAATTGTTGGTAGTTCTCGTACACGAAATTAAATAAATTAGATTAAACAATTGAAATTCATTTTGTTAATGCAAGTACGTATAATTAGTTAATTAAATATGCAAATTAATATATTGTATACGTACGTGGACTTGTTTGGCATTTTGATTTAGCCAAACCACATTATTGGCCGTGCTCCCTTCATCCTCGTCACCCTGGGTCATCTCGTCGGGTCTAAATGATCTCGTATAACACTTTTGAACAACCTCATGATAGCCGACCTTACGTTCACACTCAGCCTCCTTGATAATTGACAAATGAAATTTTTAATAACAATAATAGTTGTAATAAAATTGATAATAAATAACATACCATCTCAAGTTTTTTCGTCGCAAGTGACTTCGGCCCGCCACCATAACATGCTCCACCACCCGCTTCTCTATTTTTTTTATTCTGTTCGCTTGTTTTTTTGAATGTCTCTGAAGCCCAATAGGCGGTCAATTGATCCCATATTTGGGGCACTATCCACGCCGGTCGCGTCCCAACTTCCCTGACATGCTCATATAGCTGCGACAGTTTTCTCGAACCTCGGCTTCGAAAAGCCTTTTTCATATGATACTCGTGTGCAGGATCCCACTCAACATATTTCTGTATATGTTATATTTTAAAAGATTACAATATGCATAAAAATTTATGTGTTACGTGTTACGTGTTACATATAATCAATATACAAAACAAAATACGAACCTTCCACTCCTCAAACCAAGTATCAACAAGCGGTGTGCTAGCATATTTGAATGTAGGAACGAACTCAGTCATTCGGCTTTTCAATACGGTACCTATCACGTTAGCTCCACGCTCGGCCGAGACGAAGCTACTGCACATACAATATGTATACACGTCATATCATGCTTAAGTTATTATAATACATTTAAACTTGACATTTCAAACTCTCACTAACCAATTCGGAGCCGGCTCCAAGAAAAGCTTTTGTCCAGCTCGTCGTGTGGTTGGAGGATCCGGGATGCTATATGCATCCTGAGCAGATGGATTAGGTGAACTAATCGGTGGACTATGTCCACCTATGGATGGAGTAGGCATAAAATGCAATGGAGCCGATGCAGTATGATGGTATGTTGTGTTCATGTGTTCATTGATAATTGGAGGATCGTTTAAGTCGTGTGATAAAGGACTAGTTGTGGGGACATATGATTGTGAAGAATTGATTCTACCCCGTATGGCATTACTTGATCCAGAGCGTTTCTGCGGTTGCATCTAAATTATTGGTATTAATATAAATTAATAGATCAATTGCATACTAATATTAATTAGAAAGATACATATAAAATTTACATTAATATAAAGTATTACATAAGAATTCAATTATTAACAATCAGCTATTACAAATCAAATGAACCCTAATCACTGTCTCTATCATTATTTGAATCATCGTTCATTAATACCAAGTCTTCCTCATGATCCTCATCTCTCTCACTATATTCTTCGTCGGCCGGGACATCATTATTTTCCTCTTCATCCTCCTCGTGAACCTCAAGTTCGACGAGCTGAACAATATCTAAGTCAACATCTTCATCACACAAAGCGGGTACTCCATCATCACTAGAAGAGTTCATAACCTGGCACATATCATTTTGGTAAGCCTCCTCCATACCACCAGGAGTTTCAACTCTGCCTTTAGCTTTACTTTTAATTATAGCGAACCATTAGGTCTTGCCACGAATACGACCTGGATACACAACAAAATAAACTTGGCGCACTTGTTGGGCGATTATGAAAGGGTCATATTTTCTGTATCTGCCCGTCTGTTTGACCTCGATAATACTACATTCTGGGTGTGCAATGCGCGTTCCTCTATGTGGAGTGGGGTCAAACCAATCACACTTGAATAACACCACTTTTTTTAATGGTTCCCCCGTATACTCTAATTCAAGAATTTCATTCAAAATTCCATAATAGTCATCTTCGCCGGAATCGCCATCGTAACCGCCTTTCACCCATACGCCACAATTCATTGTTTTTTTACCCTCACTCCATGATCGTGTGTGAAATTTGAAACCGTTCACAATACATATCGGATATGTCCTGACAGAGAAATTAGGCCCTAGCGCAAGTTGTTTAAAAAATATTGACAACATTCCATTATTCAGTTCAAGGACCTATATAATGAAACGTATATAATTAACGTCAACAACAATGTTCATGCATCTTTTCACACTTGATTGTGCAATAATTTTATTTTATTTTTTTTAAATTAAAACTTACGTGCGAATTGAACCAGTCTGCGAATTCATTTTCGATCCGCTCGCTTGCGTCAACTTCTGTGATCCTATAATGTTGTCGAAAATAGCTACGTTTGACAAGATTTAATTCAGAATTTTTGATAATCATATAAAAGTCATAAAATAATTATAATTTATTAAATGTGATACTTACTTAATATATATTTCGACTTCATCACAATTTAACAGTACATGTAGTTTAGCGGAATTATACTCCTGCAAACTCTCAAAATAGCGTTCCTTACATGCTCCTAATGGACGACTTGGTTGATTGAAAACCGATAAAGTTGATGGTACTGAAACATCAACACCACCATCATCGTTCCGTGGTACGCGCGTACTCATTGACCGCACGTGGGAATTAAAGTAGAAGGAGCAAAAATTAGCAGTCTCACGTCTGAGATAGGCCTCACATATAGACCCTTCTACTTGAGCTTTTTGTTTGACTGTTTTTTTTATCTTGCCCAAATACCTATAACATTATTTAACGAAAATTTTTATGTAATTAATACCAATGCATAAGATAATTTAAGTTATGCAATGTACAGCCAAAAATAAATGATCTACCTTTCAAACGGATACATCCATCTAAATTGCACTGGACCACCATTCCGAGCTTCATCGATCAAGTGAACAGGTAAATGCTCCATTACATCAAAAAATGCAGGAGGAAATATTCGTTCTAATTTGCATAAAATTATTGGAATATTTTTCTCCATCTTGTCAAGATCATCGTGCCTCAATGTACTTGAACACAAATCTTTGAAAAATTGACTCAATTCAGCCAATGGCTTCCAAATATCATCGGGCAATTCCTTGAATGCAATAGGCAATAATTGTTCCATGAATATATGACAATCATGACTCTTCATACCATGAATTTTGGCTACATGTGAGTCTACACAACGACTTAAATTTGAGGAATACCCATCTGGCATTTTTAGTTGTTTAATCCACTCACATATTGCTCTCTTTTGGTCTAGCGTGAAGGTGTACTTAGCTTTTGGCTTTCCCCATTGCCCGCTCGACTTTTGAACCAATTCTAACTCACGCCGCCTACAAAGTTCGGCCATATCCATCCGTGTATTTGCATTGTCTTTAGTTTTTCCTTTGATGTCCATTACTGTGTTAAAAATATTATCAAATACATTTTTTTCAATATGCATGACATCCAGGTTATGACGAATTAAAACGTCTTTCCAATACGGTAATTCCCAAAATACACTTTGTTTTGTCCAATTGTGCGTTATACCATACCCGGGCAACTTTTCCATATGCGGGTGCTCAGTAATTTTCGGTAACCATTGTACAAGTTCTGCCATTTGATGACCATCGACTTTCGGTGGTGCCGGGTCGAACTCAGTCTTATTTTTCTTGAAATTCATTTTGTTCCGTCGAAAAGGATAATTCATTTCAAGAAATTGTCGATGGCAATCAAACCATGTATTTTTCCTTCCATGTTTCAATGTGATGGCCTTACTGTAACCCATACAATACGGATATGCTAATTTACCAGCAGTCATCCAACCGGATAGCATTCCATACGCAGGAAAATCATTAATTGTCCACATTAACGCAGCTCTCATCAAAAAAATTTGTTTTTTTGATGCATCATACGTCTCAACACCCACATCCCAAAGTTCTTTCAACTCATCAATAAGTGGTTGCAAATACACGTCAATGTTAACTTTCGGATTTTTTGGCCCAGGAATTATGCATGTCAAAAACATATAAGGCATTGACATACACATCTCAGGTGGTAAATTATACGGTGTTACAATTATCGGCCAACATGAATATGGCGATGCTGACTGAGAATACGGTGTGAATCCATCAGAACACAAAGCAAGTCTAACATTTCTAGGTTCAGCAGCGAAATCAGGATAAACTGCATCAAAATTTTTCCATGCATTCCCATCAGCTGGGTGACACATAACCCCTTCCGGTCGGTGATGTTCAACATGCCATCGCATGTGTGGTGCTGAACTCAAAGATGCATACAAACGTTTTAATCGTGGGATTAGTGGTAGGTAATGCATTCGCTTAACGGGGATGTGTTTACGTCGGCCTTAACTCCTAGTCGGAATTTCTCGATATCTAGGAGCACTACAGAATTTACATTCCGTCGCGGCAGAATCATTTTTATAATACAACATGCATCCATTGACACAACAATCAATTTTGTAGCTAACCAAACCCAATCGTTTTACAAGTTTCTGCGCCTCGTAAAAGTTTGTTGGGAGGTCATGCGGGGTAGGCATTACTTCAGACATTAACTGTATGATTTCATCAATACCGTCCCGCGCAACATTGTAATCAATTTTGATACTCATTAATCTTGCCGCAACAGATAAAGGGGAGTGATCTTTACAACCAGGCCAAATTGGTTTATTAAATTCACTCAAGAGATCGAAGAATTTTTCTGTTTCCGCATTTGGCGTCTCTTCCACAATAAGTGGTCCATCGTTATTCCTCATATCAACCATATCATCCACAATAACATTTTCCCTAACGGCATCGAAACACATATCTGCATATCTTTGTAGGGGATTATTGTCAAGATTTATAAATGTACTTGGTTGACCGAACGATGCATTATCTTGAACCGGTCCTACCTCACCATGATCTACCCAAAACCAATAATTTGTTTTAAAACCGAAACGCAGAAGATGTTCCCTAACTTTAAACGGTTCTAGAACAGTCCACTTTTTAAAGCATTTTGCACATGGACATCGAATAATTCGAAACTTTATAAACTCTTCACAAGCTTTAGCATGTTCAATAAATCCATCCACTCCATCAATAAACGAGTTTGAAAGCCCCGAAGAATTAGTCTCAGTCCTTCTCATACATCCACATTCTATGCGAGGGTATATCCATCTACATATTACAGATTAACTAATTATTATATGGTTTGTTCATTTTTAACTATATCATCTAACTTTTCATTGTAACAAATTTTACATTTTACAGAAATTCAAACACAAGCATCATATTACAGAACGTATACAAAACTTATACGAAAGACAAAATAACTGCATCATATTACAGAATGTATAAAGCATTATTATATTTTATTTACTAGTTATATATTGTCAAAAAATACGTACCACCCCCTTATATCACCACAACATGCAAGCACGTATAAACCATAGCAAACAATGGGAAGGCTCCACCCCTTCCCCCAATTCCCATCCACCATCTCCACATCTCATACTACCTTAATAGCTACAAACTATCTAATAATATATACATATACATCTAATTATAACTACGCATAGCCAAGCAATGGCTCATATTAGCAAAAGTTAGCCATACGTACCTTTTCGATATTTATACCAAATTACACGGCTACGCAAACGAAGTAGAATAAGCGAAATACCTACAATTTCAAGACAAATAAATAAATTACAATCACCTTTCATACTTTACATCAACAATTTATAAAGTACTTTACATATTACAAAATAACACAATAAAAAATTATCAATAATTTCATAAAACAAATACTATTAATTATATCAAAATACACGAACAAATACCATATCTAACACAAAAATCATATATATTTGTATATATATCACTTTCAATATTTATACATTACAACAAAAATATACTTTAAAAAAGCAATAAATTCATACATGAAAGACTTCTAACATTTGTACATATTAACAATCAATAATTCTGTTAAAATACATTATTTTATAACATATCTAACAACAAAAATCCTATATATTTGCATATCACAATATCAAAACAATTAATATGTAAAATAACAAAAAATAAACTATCATTCAAAAAACAAAACCGGTCAAATGGTTAAGGGCGCGGTGGGCGGCGGAGGAAGGGACGGCGACGGCGACGGGCGGCGACTGGCGGCAGGGGCGTCGACGGTGGGAGTGTCGGAGAGAGAGAGAGGGCGAGTTGAGAGAGAAACAAATGGAGGAGAAAGGAGGCGGAGGAGGAGATAGGGGGAAAAAAGGGGGGGAAAACCGGGGGAAATTTCCCCCGGTTTTTCCCCCGGTTTTATGGGGAAAAAATTTTAAAAAAAAACCGGGAGAAATTTCCCCCGGTTTTCCCCCGATTTACGGGGGAAATTAAAAAAATAAACCGGGGGAATTATTCCCCCGGTTTTCCCCCGATAAATCGGGGGAAACGTCCCCCGGTTTTCCCCCGGTTTACGGGGGAAATTTAAAAAAATAAACCGGGGGAATTATTCCCCCGGTTTTCCCCCGGTTTACGGGGAATTTTAAAAAAACCGGGGGAAATGTCCCCCGGTTTTCCCCCGGTTTACGGGGGAATTTTTTAAAAAATAAATTAATTTGTTTCCACAAATTATATTAATTATAAATATAAGTATTTTTTTTCATAAAGTAATTTTGAATATACTACATTTGATATTTTTATTATTGGGGCTTATAAATTATAAATTTTTTTGGTAAAAATTAGAACTTATATGATTTTTTTAAGAGTAATGATGATCGAAAAATATTCGTTAAAGACCTTAGTCAAATATCACCGCGTAATGAGAATAACCCTAGCTAGTATTACAACTCCAATTCAAAGATGTAAATAAAAGACTAAACTATAATAGCCTTATTAGATAGATAGAGTCATAAAAGAAAATAGTAGAACTATAGCACATTAACTAATTGTCTAAGGACTCCTTCCATATAATCATCAACCAAACGATTGGTCCTCTCTATCTCTTTTGATACTATCTTCTACAAACACAACAGGAAAAATACTGAAAATCGGGACAAATTTTAGATTAATTTTTCGTATCTTAGTTCATATTATGTATTTAATTTATGAGTTAAATCTTTACATACTACTTCCGATATTTTCAACAAATGTTAAATCATATATAACTATTTAAATTATCAAAAGTAATAACTAAAATAGATTGTAGAATATAAAAATATCGGGCACATATAACTTTTTCCACATTATAATCTATCCGTGACCAAAATACGTCCTATCCCTTTGATATGATCGTCTAAAACAATAAAATTGTTTTTGTAAATTTTAAAAATATATATGTTTCAAAAGAGAATATTTGATTTAATTATAAAGAATTTAATAAAAATTACTTGGGAAAACATAACAAAATCACATTTTGTATTATTATGTCATGATTTTTGGGCATAAACATCTTCAGTAAATAAAAAGTATTTGATAAAAAGATAATACTATTCATAAGGAATCAATGCCCAATTAACTTAAGGTAAAAAAAAAAGGAACAACAATATGTAGATACCGATCAAATGACTTCTTAGCAAGAAAATAACATGACTTAAGATTGTTACCATCTCGTCTAACAAGAGGAACATACCAATGAGGGATACGAGACAACACATACCTGTTGTCATGTACTATGGAACAAATTACGAAAAGATTCAACTATTCAGCTAACTGCCCAGTAAATTAAGTTTATCTTCCGAACATTTCAAATAATCTTAACATTTCAAATCAATAAAAGAACAATTCAAATTAATTGGGGGGGGGGGGGAGGTAAATTCACTTACTTAAATATAAAATATAAAAATTCAAACACCCCATACTTAGTAAAAATTTCTATAAAATAATACTAAAGGTGCCTCTTAAGCAAAATGTAATATATGTTAGTTTACACATAATATATGTACTTATTATAATATTTGGTACTTTTCTATTAACGTATTCTCGTGACATTTCAAGTAAACATGTTTTGAATGTATACTATCCTTAAACGACTATCACTTTTCTGTCCATCACTATACTTATATATGCTCATTTTTATTTGATGTTTTAGGTTTTTAATATTATTTTATTTTTAATCGACTAGAATTGGTTGACGTGTTTTCGGATCTTTGATAGATTTGAGTTTAGTATTTATAGATCGTGATTTTATAGGATCTCTCAAATTGGATTGAGCAGTTGTCAAATTATGTTATCGGATTTGGATTTGGACTTTGTATATCAGATCCTGTAACAAAACTTAAAATTCTCTATCTTATTTATTTGTTAAAGAACACATCATAATTCTTAAAAGTACAATTGTCTTTCATTTTACTTGGTTATTATTGTAAACTAAAAGAAAATATAAAAGTACACTCTAAAACAATTCAAACAATTAATTAACTTCATTTAAAAAAAATTAATTTCCACCGATTTTACATAAAAAAAATTTCAAAAAATAATCGGGGGAATTATTCCTCCGATTTTTCCGCTGGTTTTAAATTTAAAAATACATAAAAAAACCGGATATAAAAAAATATATAAAAAAAACGGTTTTCTATTTAAAAATAAATAAAAAAATATTAAAAAAAACCGGGGGAATTATTCCCCCGGTTTTCCGCCGGTTTTTAATTAAAAATAAATAAAAAAATATAAAAACAAAATCGGGGGAATTATTCCCCCGGTTTTTCGCCGGTCTTTTATTTAAAAATATATAAAAAAATATTGAAAAAAAACCGGGGGAATTATTTCCCCGGTTTTTCCGCCGATTTTTAATTAAAAATAAATAAAAAAATATAAAAACGAAACCGAGGGAATTATTCCCCCGGTTTTCTGCCGGTCTTTTATTTAAAAATATATAAAAAAATATTGAAAAAAAATCGGGGGAATTATTCCCCCGGTTTTTCCGTCGGTTTTTAATTAAAAATAAATAAAAAAATATAAAAACGAAACCGGGGGAATTGTTCCCCCGGTTTTCCGCCGGTCTTTTATTTAAAAATATATAAAAAAATATTGAAAAAAAACCGGGGGAATTATTCCCCCGGTTTTTTCGCCGGTTTTTAATTAAAAATAAATAAAAAAATATAAAAACGAAACCGGGGGAATTATTCCCCCGGTTTTCCGCCGGTTTTTAATTAAAAATATATAAAAAAAATATTAAAACAAAACCGGGGGAATTATTCCCCCGGTTTTCCGCCGGTTTTTAATTAAAAATATATATAAAAAATATTAAAAAAAAACCGGGGGAATAATTCCCCTGGGTTTTCCGCCGGTTAATATTTAAAAAAAAAAAGTAAAAAAACCGGGGGAAATTTCCCCCGGATTTCCCCCGGTTTTTTTATTTAAAAATTTCAAAAAAAAAACCGGGGGAACTTTCCCCCGGTTTTTCCGCCAGTTTTTCATTTTCCGCCATGCCCGCCGGTTTTCCGCCGGTCCAAATCCGGCGGAATATTCCCCCGGAATATTTCCACCGAAAAACGCCGTTTTTGCTGTAGTGTGAGGGTCATTGTTTTTACTTCTTTGACCTCGTAAAGGTCTTGTGAAATACCATATAAATACCCTCTTAAAGTAGCTAATTCAGTTTCATCCACTCAAAAATTCATGGTCAATGTGATATTTTGATTGGATCCATCCTAGAGTAGGGTTTTCATAATCCTCGCTTCGCTAAAGGAAGAGAGTGAAATTCTTTTTTCTCTCCATAGGAAATGATGCACCCTAGATGGTGAAATTCCAAATTCCACTATGAAGACTTGTTTTCACTACAGTTCCGTATGGACATTGATAAGATCCATCCATTTAACAATACCTTCAAATATACAAAAAGGGCGATAACCCTTGCCGTTCAGGAGGCTTGGCTTGAAGCAGCCCCCTTGAAGGAGTGACACCGTGGGCAAAATAGTCAATTATTATTAAATAAAGAATCTACACATTCAAAACAAATATACATTAGGTTTAAGGCATTTCGGATAAGTAGATTGTCATACCAAACATGTCCTATAATTCTTGAATTTCCACTCTTATAAGGAGGCAATTATATAATTTATAGTAGAATTAATATTAGGGCGAATTACAAAAACCTCCCCTGAGGTTTGTCAAAGTTATAAACAAAAATCCCAATTATTGAAAATTACCATTACCCCACTAAAGTTTGCATAAATCATGTAACAATTAATGGAGTGTTGGAAATCCTAAAATTGCCTCTAACATTTTATTTACGAACACTCCCTAAAGTTTGGTAAAATTACAAAAAAATCCTAATGGAAGAAGTTTTTTTATAATTTTGCCAAATAGGAGGTTTTTGTAATTCGTCCTTATTATTATTATTATTATTCTTATTCTTATTATTTTATGTTTCATTTTAAAGTGTGACTATTTATACTGTAAGCGGGTTTGGTTATGAGTGGTTGAAAGGCTCAAAAATAGAGTGACAGGCTTCTTGAGTCTTGACAAAGTTGAAGAGCTACAAAATTAGAGATAAAAGAAGAAATATAATTGCAATGTGTCCTCCTTACAGCAATAATTGTTTTCGCCTGTTAACTTATTTTGGCTTTGATCCTATTTCTTTCCTACTTTCTCTTGTACCAATGCTCAGTGTTTTTTTTTTTCGTTTTCGTGAATCTCTCTCCTCTATCTAATAGGTAATATCACACTAGCTAGCAGTTTCTCTCTTATTTGATTATATTTTTAGTCATAATTTTATTTTATTTTATTATTCACTTATCATAATTTCAATGAATACTAAAAATTATATTTGGGATTTTATTCTAGTAAACTTTAAGTATGGAATTAAATAATATAATTTTTATATTTTGTGCATGTAGGATGGAGCTAGGAAGGGGGCTGGAGGGGTACTTTTAAGCTTATATCGAGTTAAATTTTATATGCATTTTGTTAAAAATTTTAGATTTTGTCCTCTAAATAATACAAATACCTTTAATATTTTATAAAGATTTGATCTCGCCTTAACAAAATTTTCCGACTCTGTCCCTATACACGCTTCGGGATTGCAAGATTTGAGGGGCAACAAATATTTGGAAAGAATGATGTTACGTTCCCTAAGAAGGATTTGAAAGGTGGTGATCTTAAAGCTGAAACAAGAACTCATACTCTTCGTTTGGATGATTTTAAATTATTCTGATTGTGTGTGAGCTTTCTTTTATTGTTGAACATACATAAAAGAATCTGTTAATAAGTTGGGATTATTGATCAATTAGGGGAATTAATTAATTTTACATTGTATTGTGAGAAATTATTTCTTTTGACCTCTTCTCAAATGTAAATGAAATTTGAAAACGGAAACTTTTTGCAAAAGCGGCTCAAGTTATGGTAAACAATTGACAAAGAAAAGAAAAACACATAAAATTCTCTATTTCAAATTGAATTTTATTTTTTATTCCAATATATGAATATAAATATCAAAGGAAGTGTATAATTGAGGAAATAATTTTATACATATGGTATGAATATGAATTATGAAATAAGAAATAAAACACCACTTTGAACTAAAGGATTCTATCCGCACAAAAAAAAAGGCTTTGATGGTATGATTACTTTATGAGTGAAAACCTTAAATTATAAGTTTAATGATAATTTTATGAATAGAGTTATTTTACGTCCTTTTGCGCTATTCTTTCTGTAAAATCCTTGAGTTTTGAAGAGAAAATATTTCGTTTTTTTTATAAAAGGTATCAATTTATTCATTCGCCAAATCCAAATACATAAACTTGCTAGCATAGGATGGAATATTCGTCAAACCTTCACTAGAAGGGATGGCATTTCTCGCTAGCGTGTCCCTATTACATGAGCAGCGTACATAGATATCATTAGCCTCTATGAACTGGCTTAGAGAAGTACAAATATCACAAATAATCGTCCCTATCGAGGAAGCATCTTCCCTTTTATCTTGGCATTTTTGGATCACTTCCAAGCAATCTCCTTCCAATATAATATGGGGCCATCCATGTCACGTCGCTAGTGACGCGGCCTTAAAAGCTGCTATAGATTCAATAGCCTCCACCTCTAGTGATCCCCATCGACGGTCAATGTACCATGTTAAACAAGCCCCCAAATGGTCACGGACCACCACCCCTATCCCCATTTCATTGCTCGCTCAGAAAGTGGAACCATCAAAATTTACCATCACCACCCCATGCGAAGGTGGCCTTCATTGTGGTTGCTGTTGTGGCTCCGTTCGTGATCGTAACACGCCCGACGCCCGACTTCGCTCCCCGATAGCAGTTCAAGAAGTTTAAACCAAAGCCAACTAAGTCGATCGGCTCAAGAGATTCTACCTCAGCCCCCTTTCTATTGCGATGCCACCATATACTCAAGTTTAACACCAAAAACCAGCCAAATTCTCCCTTATCAAGCTAACTATTTATTGCCGTGAACCACTCCAGAACGCTGTCACTCTCGCTCGAAACAATCTGGTGCAGTAGCTGCAAGATAGCCCAAAGCAGAACGCTGTCACTCTCACTCGAAACAAGCTGGTGTTTCTCATCATCTTCATATTCCCCGCAGTGTGGGCAACATGCTCCATCACCACACTTTCTGCGATGTAAGTTACAGGTTGTGGGTAGGGAAACTCGATAAGCTCACCATGCGAATACCCTTACCTTAGGTGGCACGTTGGCTTGCCAAATAGCACTCCATATAGGGCACGTTGACCTGCTAGAAGATGGTGTATCCACCATGGATTGTGCCAAATAAAATGGTGAGCGCTCACTAAATTACCCACCCTTAGTGTAATGCCAAATTTGCACATCTTGATGGTGTTGGGAATTTTTGAATGCGGAAGTGTATTGGATAGAAGAAGGATAACAAAAAACAAAAATACAGAATTTTTACTAAAGAATGAAGAACCTAAAATGAATAACATGAACAAGAGAGGAAGTTTTTACTAGAGAGTTTTACTTGATTTTTTCTTAATACAAAACAATTGCTAGAGCACCCTTTTTATAGGCACATTTTCATCTAACCATTTACTCACTTCAAAATCTACTACTCCACCTAAAATTTACTCTCATTAAGTTCCACTTCTCCACTTAATAGTTATTCTTATTCAAGTTCCAAGTAAGTGGGTAACTTGAAAGGTTTTCTAGAGAATATGTAAAGTTATAATTCCAAAGGTTATATTTATTCTAGATTTTTCAACTATTTGTCTAGAAAAATTATAAAGTCTTTCTAACACCCCCTCTCAATTTTTAATTTTCAAATATTTTTTGAACTTCTCAAATTTCTCAATTGTCACGGCCTTTGTAAGAAAATCTGCAACTTGATCATTGGTGTTAATGAACTCCAATTGAATTTCTACTTTGCTCACAAGATCATGAATGAAATGATGTCGGAGTTCGATGTGCTTCGACCTTGCATGAAAAATAGGATTTTTAGTCATTGCAATGGTTGACATGTTGTCACAAAAAATAATCGTTAGCTTATCTTGCTCTTCTTGCCAATTTGAGAGAATTCTTCTTAGCTAAATTGCTTCACAAGCTGCGTTTGTAGCTGCAACATATTCAGCTTCACTTGAGGATAAGGCCACCGTTTTTTGCTTTTTAGAACTCCAAGCAATCACCTTGGAACCAAGACAGAAAATATAGCCAGAAGTGCTTTTTCTGTCATCTAATGAACCTGCCCAATCACTATCTGTAAAGCCAATCAAGTTGTTATTTTCTTCTTTTTCATATTTGATCCTCTGCTTTTTGGTACTTTGAAGGTACTTTTATCTTTTCAAACCACAACTTTTCAAGTACTATAAATACCCCCCTGTATTGTCATTTCATTCACACAAAATAATCTGAATTCATTTCTCTCCTTTTGCATTTCACTCTCTCTATACATTAAAGTGAGTTCTAAATATCCTTGGTTTACAGAAACAACTGGACAATTCAAGCATCACGTTCACTGACTAGCTAAGTAAATCTGATGGTATATCTCTAAGAAAGGTTCAAAGCCACAAGCTACCTATCCTGATGTTGCAGCTTTTCGCTAGAACTCACTACAGTGTCTGCATGAGTCACATATGTATTAATTTTCATTCATGTGGGGGATTGTTAGAAAAATTGGTTATACAAGTTGGTAAGTGACCAACTTTTGGCAATGATTTGATGAAGCTCCATTTGTTGTTTTGGAAAACAAGTTGATTATTCAGAATCTATATTGCGAGTAGATATGAAAAGTATATTTGATTACTCAAAACCAATTTAGGGTGAATGAGAAATTAAATACACAAGATAGCTAGGTGAAAGCTAAAAATGGAGTGTTAAGTTGTGGAATATGGTTGCCCCACATAGGAAAAGTAATACAAGAATATCTTGTATTTAAATGGCTGCTTACAAATAAGGGTTGGCCCCTTGGGAGTTTACAAGTGTACAACGGGGAGAGGACCTTCGGGTGAGTAGGCTCAAACCAAATCCACTTGCGCACGCGCCGCCGCCGCCAGCTGGGCACGGCATGGTGGGCTTGGGCACGGATTTGGGTTCTTTCTTACTATCTTCTTTTTGGATGCTATTCGAATTGAATTTAGGTCCGAAATCGGGTTGAAATCAGCTCAAAGGAGCTGAAACCTGCAAATCGGTACGTGGGTACGGGTTCGGATCGCACCCGGGTGCAGCTAGGTGCGAACCGCGCCTGAACCACCTCCAAACCGATTCAGCACTGATAGAACCAGTAAAAGCCCTAAGAGTTGCAACCTTTGTCTTTTCAAACCACAACTTTTCAAGTATTATAAAGGAAAAATTCCTAAATACCCCCTGTGGTTTCGAAAACTGGCAGAAAACCCCCTATGGTTTATAAATATGCAAAAAACCCCCTGTGTTTTTCTAAATCCTGCCCGTTATCCCCCTTCCGTCCATGGATGATGGAGAGTGACATTAACGCGCATTGAGTGCAAAGATGAGTCAATTTTTGCCCACTTGTCAATTAGTAGATGTTGGTTTCGTCCAAAATACCCTTTCTCTATTGTATATATGGGTCTTAAGGGTTTCTTTTAGTACGTCTTCTTCTCTCTACCAAGCTAGGTTTCTGTTTCTGCCATTTTTACAGTAAGTGAGCTTCTTCTTTTTTCTTTTTTTTTTTTAAAAATTTCATATCTTTGTGCATTTATATTTAGAACCTTTTTTTTTCTTTATACAGAATGTCTCGTTCTTCAACTTCAATGAATCAAGAGTTGCCTGAACTTGACTTGAGGTACACAAACCCTAACTGCTATTGCACCAAACATGCTGCAATTAGGGTTGTTGGTCCTGGTAAATACACAGTTGGAAAATGGTGTCAGTGGCTAGAACCTGACAATATTTCAGTGAAAAATGCACAAGAACCTGACAATATTTCTGTAAGAAATGCACGAGGAAGCTCATCAAGAATTCCAGACTTAAAAGAGGTGGAATCAAAGAAACAAGATGGGGAAGACTTGGCTCTTTTAAGGCAAGAGTTGATGAGTAAAATGCAAAATATAGAGAGGAGTCAAGGGTTGATGGAAACCCTCATTTTTTTTGGTTCTTGTTTTGCTTTTGGCAGTACTATTGAACTAGACAAACAAATGAACTGTACACTGTAAGAATGAAAATTGCCTTGAACTTCAATGGAAATTACGTATTATCAACGTACCAAATACCATTGTGCATAATAGACTAACAATTCAAAATGCTTACTAAAAACGTTGTGTACGTCACAAAAACAACCCAAAATTAAGTTTGGTGTTGTGCACAGCACAACCAAGTAGCAAAAAATACATGAGTTGGGACTGAGTTACACAATATCTGCCCAAAAAATTCAAGTACAAAACACTAACAAAAGCATCCCTCATTTATGAACTTCATTATTTTGGAGCTGAAGAGGATGAGCTAATGTGGGATGAATCACCCTACCTTGGCTTGTAAGAGAAAGATACTTCTTTGAGTCTTGAGGATATTGTTGGCTTCCTAAAAGTGTTGTGCGCCTGCTGTGCAGCTTGTGCATCTTGGTGACCTCTTTTCCTTGATGTGCACTTTGGTTCTTGTTGCTTTCTTTTCCTTTGAGCTTGTGTATGTGCTTCTTGTGATGCGCTCGGGGCCCCTGCTTGCCTTGGCACCTATGTTTAAAAGAATATTTATTACATGGAAACCTTGAACATTAAGAGAATAATTGGTTAAAATTATTTCTTTATACCTGAAATGGCACTCTAGATGGAGTGGGCACTGACATCCTACTTGATGAAGTAGCATTTGAAAAAGGTGGCCTCTGAACATCTATATTGTTTGTAGGCACACTTGATCCTTGTTCATTTTGATTCTGTAATACCAACAAAAAATTCATTGGGACAATAATAGGTATGCAATTTCAAACTTTATATTTAAAATGATTTAAAGAATACTTGTGTATTTGAAGCAGAAGCTTCTGATTGTCCTCCATGACTATCCTCATATGCTGTTGTAGTATGTTGCTATAAATGAAAGACAACATGTTAGTTTAAGTGTTGAAATAAAACAATTCGAAAAACATTGATTTGTTCATCACTAACCTTGAAAAACTTGGATTTTTGGTGAATGGGATTCTTGCAAGATCTCATATTATGCCCTTTCATTAAACACTTTGAACAAGTTGTTGACAGACCCTTTCTTGACACCACACTCCCTTCTCTGATGTCATTTGCATCCTTTCTTCTGACCTTTTTGGGCCTTCCTGCCCTTGGTTTAATGAGTGGAGAATCCACAACCCCAAGAGGGGACTCCTCAAAATCATGCATCCCAATCACTGGATGAATCATATGGCTATAAATTCTTAGGTACACATCTTTCTTGAACCAAACATGTACATAATTCTCCACGTTCAGTCTATGGTAATTTATACAAGCAAATGCATGGCAACATGGATACCCCACTAACTAGAACATTCCACAGCTGCAGTGCATTTCATTCAAATACACTATATGGTTATCCATATAGTGCATCACTTCATAGTTATACTGTCCTGCCCATGTGGGAAAGCAATGTCTGCTTTCTTTTTTTTGAACTTCAATTTTCTTTGCTATGTTGGGGCAAATATTGCAATTGTAAGCCTCCATTCCTTGTCTTTTTGTTTGGATTCTTTTCATAAATTTTCTTCTAATCCATTCAAACATCTCTATTATTGGCATGTCCCTAGCCTCCAAAATCATACTGTTGAATGATTCAGTCATATTGTTCACATTGACATCAGATTTTGTCTTTGTAGGAAAAAAGCATCTTGCCCAATGATGGGCTGGTATCTCATGCAGCCACTCAAAAGTTGTCTGTTCATGACCTTTTTTGGGCATGGTTCTTTCAATCTCCTTCATCAATCTGAGGTGCCTCTTCACACTGTAAGTAGTTGCAGCCTTCCAGAATAAGGTTTTCAGTTGCTCTCCTTTAAACTTCATCTTGAAATTGTTGTACAAATATCTCATGCAAAACCTGTGTTCAACATTTGGTGCATGGTGTACAACAGCTTCAAGTAGCCCTTTTTGTCTATCACTTATAAAAGCCCAACCCTTTTCATTATGAGAGCCTGTATCTCTAAGCAACAATCCCAAGAACCAATCCCAACTATCAAATTTCTCAACCTCTACATATGCAATAGCTATAGGATACAAGTTCTCATTCCCATCTCTACCCACAACACACAACAACTGACCCTTGTACAAACCCTTCAAAAAACATCCATCTAGCCCAATCAATGGCTTACACCCATCTAAAAACCCATCCCTTAGACTTTTCAAACAAAAATACATCCTCTCTAACACAGGTGGATTGAAATCCCTGTTAACTTTGAGCACTAAAGTGCTCCCTGGATTATGTTTCACAACAGTTGCACAATAGTCATAGAGCCTATTATATTGTTCTTTTATATCTCCTTTGATTAGTTGTTTTGCATACCTTTTGGCCCTATAAACCTTGTCAAGACTAACTTCTACCTCCACATCCCTTTTAATCTTATTCTTCAATGATATCATCCCCTCATCTGGATTATCCCTTACAAATTTTTCTATTCTTTTGCCTGTGTACTTGTAATTAGCCTGTTTGTTGTAAAAATTATGTGAACAATCATGCCTTCCTTTTAATGATTTGATCTGAAATGTGGTGCCTTTCATTATATTTGAGGCATGAATCTTCCAATTACAGCCCCCTTTACACACTGCAGTGATTTTGTGCCTTTCATTTTTTAAGAATTTAAGGTCCCATCCCCTTTTAACTGCCTAATTTCTTAACACAGACCTATACTCCTCCCTTGTAATGAACCTAAGACCTACAAACAAGTCCACATCATTTTTGTCCATTTCTTCATTCCACAAAGGATACCTAGGCCTCTCATCATCACTGCCCTCCAAAGATTCTAATTCATCATCATTGTCAGGGTCACTATACCAATCATCTCCCTCTATATTCATCTCATCCTCAGCATACTGCCCATTGTTCTCTACAACTTTTTTCTTCTTCCTATCTTTCTCAAGAGACTTATACAATTTCTTTAGTTGTTTAGGGGTCCTAGACTCAAATATGTCATCATCAAGTGGACCTTCAAAGTCCTCAAACATCCAAAAAGGACAACTAGACCCACTAGAAGAATCTGACTCATCCTCCACCACCCCTTCCCTAATGTCCACTCCTTCCCCAACACCCCGGTCAACCAACCCCGCCCCACTATTCCCACACTGATCAGCTATACCTTCCCCAACACCTTGATCACCCAACTCACCCTCTTAATTACCTACTAAGTCTTCATGATAAGTTAAGGCTAGCTGTTTTTCCACATTCTTAATTACATCCCCATCTTGGTTCACTATCAATATAGGACCTTCTTTATCCTCAACATAAAGCAAAATATCTTGAATGCCTTTAAAATCTCTAATTAGTTCTAATACACCCTGATCCCCCTAAGTATTCTAATCCTTTCATCTAACTCATGCAGAGGAAGACAGTAATAAAACACAATATTACAAGCTTTCCCACCAGCCTTAACATACATATCAATCAAATCATTGTAAAAGAATCTTTCTTTATCTACATTAGGGAACCAGACCTTATACCCCCCAAAATATTTAACCTTTGGGACCCATACAATTGAACCCCCAATCCACAAATATAAGCCAGCATAGTCCCCCAATGTCATTTTCTGCATTAAATAACATAGCTTTATTTACATAAATACCTAACTAATAAATAAAAATATTACATTTCAAAACATAATCAAAACAAAATATTATTCATGCTAACAAAGATTTCCCATACCCCAGTTTATTAATCTATTCATTCAAACATAATTGTTCACATATTAGGGTTTTGGACCACATGTCCAACAGAATTCAAGAAAAAAACATATTTCGGGGTGGGGACCAAAAGCTCATCGCGCAACGATTTTAACCTAATTGTTCACAAATTAGGGTTTTGGGACCACATGCCCAACAGACGACAAGAAAAAAACATATTTCGGGGTGGGGACCAAAAGCTCATCACGCAACGATTTCAACCCAAAAAGGGAAATCACAAACTTTAATTATTTGCATAAACAAAAACAATGAAAAGTACAAAGGGAGATTAGAAAGTTACCTTTCATGTGTACTGCGTCCAACGCCGAGCAGCGTTCTTCTACTATCTCTTGACAAATATTCCAATTTTTCAATCTTCGTGATCGATTCTCTCAAAATCACGCCTCCCAAATCGAAGAAATCCTCAGCACACAATTGTTCCCAATTTTTTTATCGAACAAAACCTTAGAATTGAAGTGTTGACTGTAATTTCTCTCTCAACGAAAGAATTGAGTCATCCCACTTTCAGACAACAAATAGTATTAAGGGTAAAACGGACAATTCAATAAAAAACTAACGTCGTTAAGAGGGATCTGACGGCGATGGCACGTGTGTAGGATTTAGCAAAACACAGGGGGGGTTTTTTGCATATTTATAAACCACAGGGGGTTTTGTGCCAGTTTTCGAAACCACAGGGGGGTATTTAGGAATTTTCCCCATTATTATAAATACCCCCTGTATTGTCATTTCGTTCACACAAAAACATCCGAATTCATTTATCTCCTTCTCCATACATTAAAGTGAGTTCTAAATATCTTTTGAGTTCATCGTTTCTCGAAAATTGGAGTGCTCATTTTCGAGAAGTTAGTCGTTGTATCTTGGGAGACGATTGCTAGTTCTATTAGCACCACTGCAGGGCAATCTCGTCTTAAAGACAGAGAGTTCAACTCTCACATCGACTAAACACCGTAGCCTAATCACGCCCTTATAAAACACTAATTCCAACATAATTAACATAATAAATAATAACTGTGTTCGGTCTGATTTTAAAAACATTAAACTTCTACCTTCTCATTATGTGAAGACAGACAGGTAGTGGCAAATCAGTTCCTATTTCCGTTTCATGTGACCAGTGGAACTAAAGAATAAGAGCAAATGTTTCGTAATTTATATTTTACTCACCACAAAAGAAAATGGAAATTTCGATTATAGGTGTTACATAGTTTTTTATATAATTCTCGCACGTAAATCAATAAATTCTTCTTAAATTATCTATAAAAAAAGTTATTATCAGCCTAAATAATTCGAATTCAAAAAGTAAAATATTATGTTTATAAAATACTATATTCAAATGTTAAGTGAAATTATTATCTATTTCGAAAGTAAATTTTGTTAACTTGAAGCAAGATATATTATTTTCTTACAATTGGCCAAACACATGAAATGAAACCTTGGACGTTGATTTCAATGTTAAATATATTTTTTCCTTTTGTCACATTTTAACAAAAAATACTCTTTCTAATTAAGGGAGTGTTTGCATAAACTCCTGTTTTTGAAAAAGTTGAAGTTGTAGAGAAAGTTGAAAAAAAGTTAAATAGTAAAAGTATGTAGTGTTTGAAAAAAAAAGTGAAAAGTAGAAAGAAAAGTAGTTTGAGTGTTTAAAAAAAAGTTGAGAAGTACATCACTGTGAGATAATCAACTTATAAATAATTACTTCTTCAAAAAAAATTCTTGTAAATAATTACAAAAATACCAAGAAGTAGAAAAAAGTTATTTTGTAGTTGCTTCTAGCTTCTAGCATTTTTCCGCTAAAAAAAGGCAGAGGCTGGTCTACCAAATACTATTCCATTACTTTAAAATAGCAAAAAGTATAAAAGTATTTTTTTTAAACTATTGCAAACACCACTGAGATTAAAGCCGACAAAAAAACAAAAAAAAAAGAAAGAAAAAACAAGTAGAGATAACTGAGCCCAATAGTTATACATATTAATTGGGCCTAAATAAGACCTTTCTGGCTAAACATTGGCCCAATGGCCATCATGAGCCCAGCCCCACAGATGCTTCGATTAAATTTCACAGTGCTCTGCAGTCCACAGAGCTGCTAATTGAATTTTTGGGGCTTCGGTGTTTGCCGTTGAACCCAGGAATGTCCATCTCAATATTCAAGAAAATAGGGCTATCAATGGAGCGGATTTTATTCTGAATCCGATCCGAGTTAAATTTGAATTTTAGCAAATTCGATCAATTAAAATATTCAATGGATCAAATTTAATTATGAATATCTGTAATTTGAAATAAATAGATAGGATATGAAATTAAGCATTCCGATCTGTTAATATTGGAATCCGAATTTTAATAATACTTTTTATTATATTAGCAACCTTACATATATAATATTAGTGAAGAAGTTTAAATAAAATACAATATCCAAACCATTATAACTTATAGTATACGTTTTTATATTTTTCAAAGTAATTTTATTTCAAAAAAATAATGTTTAGTTTTTATACATATTATAAAATAATTTTCTATTTATTCAAATTTTATTTTTTACATAAAAAAATAACTTTTATTATTTATTTGATTTTAAAATTTCAAAATTTTTTACGGTTAATAAATACAAACTCTATAGAATTCGGGTGGGATTTGAATGCTAAACAAGTTTATGGAATTCGAATTCAAAATTTTCAGATTTGGTCCAAATTCGACCCGACGACAGCCTTTGAATGATAAAGCTCCAAAGTTTCAAGCTTTTCTCTATCCAAGTCTCACTCACCTCTTCTCTTCAGTGAAAATCTTGAATCCCAATTGCCCCAAGAATCGAGGCCTGATCATGAGGATCCTCTAATTTCTGATACAATGCTCAGAAATTGGGTTCTTACAGACGGGGCGATTCCACGGTTTACTCGCTCATTGAGCACCATGCCAGTTTAGGGGCTTTCAGATCCTTGGAGATGGTCTTCGAACGGATGAAGCGCGAAAAGAGAGCTTTTATTGAGAAACTTTTCATACTGGTGTTTACCAGATAGTGAGTCTTTTTTGATAGAATGGTGGATGAGTTTGGGTGTAAACAAACTATTAGGTCAGTAAACTCCTCTTATTAATGTGATTATTCAACAGGGGCTTGTACTTCCGTGGTTGGGAGTTTTATGATTATGTGCATATTTCACCAGATTTTTTGACGTTTAATTTGCTGATCAACGCTCTTTGTAAGTCGGGATTGGTGGGTAGGGCATTGGATATGCCTGTTTTAAAATGTGAGCCCGATATATACACGTATTGCACACTTATGGATAGGTTGTGTAAAGAAGATAGGATTGAGGATGTTGTGGCTTTGTTGGATGAGATGTAAATAGAAGGGTGTTACCGAAGCCCGGCAACATTTAATGTGTTGATTCATGGGCTTTTTCAAGAACGGTGACTTGGCCCGGGCAGCTAAGCTAGTTGACAATATTTTCTGGAAAGGTTATGTCCTTAATGAAGTGACTTACAACACACTAATACACGGGTTGTGTCTTAAAGGAAAGCTAGACAAGACGGTCAGTCTAAAATGAAGTGACAATTGGGGCTGGAAACATTGACTTTTAGTTAGATCAATGGCATCCAAAATGGGACTCCATTGGCAAGTTTGAACAGTGCTCATGGGCACACTCGCATTCGAGTGCAGCAGCTGCTTGATCAGGGGAGGTGGCAGGTTTCCATGGTACGTTCATGGATTCATACGGACATGGTGGACCATATATTGAAGGTGCCGATAGAACTGGATGGAGGTGATATTCCGGTTTGGAAAGCTGACCCATCAGGGGAGTTCTCTTTGCATTCGGCTTGGTGTTGCATTGTAAACCCATCTGAAAGTTTTGGGCATTTTGCTATTTTGTGGGCTAGTCTTGTCACTCCTAACATCTCCATTTTTGCATGGCGTGCTATCCATGACTGGGTGTCAGTTGAGGTACGTGTGAAATGCAAAGGGATCCTCATGGCATCTCAATGTGTCTTTCGTAAAGCTGCTGAAGAGACTATTTGTCACATGCTGCTACATTGTGCATTAGTTAGGGAGGTTTGGGATTATTTTGGTGATTGGCCATCGGTAGAACGAATTAAGGCAAGGGTAAAAATTCGTATCACTACATTATACTCCTCCAAGTTATTAACTGCTAACCATTGGCAAGGAGATCCAGATGTGGTGGCAAAATTGGGTCTATCACTGGGTGTCGCGGTCTGATATATGGCTATGAAAGTTAATCCGATACACCGCCCTCATGCGCTTTGGTATAAACTCAACACAGATGGCGCATCCAAGGGGAACCCCGGAGATGCTGGCGCTAGTGGTGTGGTGTGTGATTCGACGGGTATGTTGATCCTTGCCTTTGCTCACTTGTTGGGGGTTAGCAGCAATATTGACTATTGAGGCGGAACTATTGGCAATCAAAATCGGCTTGGAGAAATGTGTTAACTAGGTGATCGATTTTGCGTGGCTGGAAGTCGACTCAAAGACCTCATTGCAAGTTCTATAGGCATCTTGAGTAATTTGATTAAATCTGGCAATAAACTCATCTATAGGTGTGTATTTAAACAAATATTGCTATTAGAACTAATAGACAAAATTTTCAAATCATATTGTAAACATGTTAAAACATAACATGAAATTAGATGACACGAAACCGGTAGTTTAGGTCAATAACAATACAATACAATACAATAGAAACACAAATTGCGTTGTCATACATGAGAATCATAACCTACAATATTTGCCCGGTCTGAGCAGCCTTTTTCATTTTCTCCAGCACTGAAACCGCGCAGTTGATGAGGCATCAGTTTGTTGAAGAAGAGGCAATACTAAGAGAGGATTTGAAACATCACCCAACACATGATCATGATCATTCCCAGTAACTGCAGCAGCAACAGCACCACCCTTGGAGGCCATTACTACTAGACCCAATCTTCTCTTTTTCATTGATCTTTTCTTTTTCGCGGCGGCACTTTTGATTACGGTATCTTCTTCTCCACCACCACCACCAAACTTTTCCAAACTTTGAGGCGATCCTTTCTTCTTCTTCTTGGCACTCTTGATGATTATATCTTCTACGCGACCGAACTTTTCGAAAATCTCTCTAAGTCTCTGCTCTGTGTAGCAGTCTTCTTCACCGCCAATCTTCTTGTCCCATGAAACTTTTAACGATCTTCTCCTTATCCAATAATCCAGCACCCATGCTAATACTATCTTCTTCTTTCTTCGGAGGACTTGTGGAAGCCGAAGCAAAAGCAGCGGACGTTTTGCGCGTGTGCATTGCACGAATCGCAGCTATCTCCTCCTTCAACTTTCTCCGTATTCTCTCTTCCTCTTTGAAAGTAGCTTTGGCCCTCGCGGCGGATCACTCCCTTTCCTCAAGATTCGAAGCCATCTTACGGCGCTTTGAATTCGTCGAATCTTGAGAATCTTGAAGCTTTCCCCGTTTCGCTTGAAGTTGAAGAAGAAGATGATCAAACGACCTCCTAGACTCCTCATCCTTCAAAATTTGATAAGAACTCTGAAGCTTCAAGAAATTGACGTGTGCGTTCGGATCATGTAGCTTCTTGTCGGGATGGAGCTCCCTAGCCTTCAATCGATAGGCTCGATTGATCTCTTGCTCTGAAACTGAAATGCCACCACATTCGGGCAAGCCCAACACAACATAGTGATTGATTTCAATCTCCATACCAAGAAATTACCAACTCGAAAACTCTAATTATTTGAATCGAAAAATTTTACAGAGGATATGAATTAGGACGAAGATATCTAATATTTATATTTGAATTATTTCAAAGTCCCACTGTGACTCGGAATCTATCTACAAGTAAATCCTAGTAAATCTCGGCTTCTTGATATTTTAATATTTAGGAGTAATTGCAATTTTGGTCACATAGATATACCTTTGTTCAATTTTGGTTTTATTCCTTTTAATGTTCTCAATTTTGGTCCCATATGTTTCAAATTTTTGCAATCTTGGGACTTTTCTGAAATTTCGTCTAATCTTTAACAGTGAAGGCACGTGCGTCTCACGTGGGATCAAAATTCCATCCAATTTTGGTCCCATTTGTTTTAATTTTCTCAATTTTGGTTCCATACGTTTCAAAATTTTGTAATTTTGGGACTTTGCAAAAATTTGAAATGTATGGGATTTAATGGCCACGTGAGGCGCGTGTGCCTTCGTCATTAAAGATTAGACGGAATTTCAAAAAAGTCCCAAAATTGGAAAATTTAAAATATATGGGACCAAAATTGAGAATATTAAAACATATAGGAACAAAATTGAGAAATTTGAAACGAATGGGATCAAAATTAGATAAAGACATACTTTCAGGACCAAAATTGCAATTAACCCTAATATTTATGTACTCGGATTGTTTTAAAATCCTATTATGATTTGGATTAGGACTAGGATTATAAAAAGTAACAAGATTTTACTAAAGTTCTTGTGGTTGTAATCTGTGGTGGGGTTCGAACCTACACAAATTCGAATCATCTCTCCTTTCCATTCCAAGTGAGTGTGTGTGTGCATGAGTGACCGAGTTGATTATACATACATATATATATATATATTGATGTGGTTGGATTTGGGTTCGTAGGACACGTCGCCCCGAGCAGAGGTATTGTCCGAGTAAGAGTGTCTAAGTCTTGTCCAAAGTCCGAGTACGGGAATGCGAATGCTGGTCGGGTCCTATTCTGCAAGGATGGAACACACGTGAGCCTAGCCGGAAGTGTCTCCGGTGAAGACCCTCCGACGCTCAAGTCAGTATTCGAGGAGACAATCGGAAGGTAATAATGGGCGTAAGAGTGAATTATCTGAACTTACCCCATGAACAGCGACGTTACACTATTTATAATAATTGGAAACGGGTGGCCCGGACTAGGGTTAGACCGGCCCAGCCCTGCTATTCATTACAGAAGTATTCTTTAACATGCGCCGGGGGCACGTCGGGTACACCTGCTGTCAGAGACGGTTATAGGTGGGACCGCTTCGAGGATGGAATGGGACCTGGTCGGGTGTATAGCGGGACTACCCGAGGGGAGTGGGGTCTTCATCGAGGATGTCATGGCCCCGAGGAAGATAACAAGTCGAGGAGACACAATGAATCCCGATCGGGCTTGGCCGATATGACAGAAATTGGATCCTGATCGGAGTGGCCCGACACGTGGCGTCCCAAGGTTGGAGGTTTGCGCTGAGCTGGAGACGTTTATGCTGAGTCGGCGAACACGTGGCCAGGGGCGGATTCGGCGATGTCATTAGTCCCCCCAGTTCATGGTCTGACCGATTCGCATAGTATGAGCAGGCCGCGAACTATTCAAGAAGATGTCACTTGTGATTTCGCTCAGGTATTCTCGATAGGCATTGGCGGTAATTTCAAAAATTGACCGTTGGGATGTGACTGTTGGTAATAATTACAGGCATCCGTTGGACTTCCTGAGGAACATTTTTACCGCCCTATAAATAGGGGCTCCGGGCGCGGCTACAAGCGCATCATTTTAACATCGAGCTGAGATTTCAATCCGATCGTACCCTGAGAGCACCGAGCACACCGGACATACTTCGAGCAGCCAAACACTTCTTTCGACCAGCCCAAACCTAGGTATTTTTTCTTCCTCGAACTTTCGTATTTTCACGCTACTTTCTTATTAAATTTAGCCAACCATGAGTGGGTCTGAGGGTAGTTCGGATAGTCAGAATAGGATGGTTGAGTCTCCCCTTGGAGAGGGGTTAAGAGACATAAATTTGTGGGTTTCTCTGGAGCTCGAAGCCTCTTTCCAGGGGGCATCGTCTCGATGCCAGGGTGAGGCAAGCACCAGCCAGCCGAAGAGGGGCGGCAAGAGTCCAAGTAAAATAGAGAAGATGAGGAGGCGGATGGTCGTTGAAGGCGGGCGGGAACTCCCTCCGATGGGCAAATCGTTAGATGTACCGGTCCTCTCGTGGAGACCCGTCGGGGGGAGGGGAGCCAGCCTGTACCTTCGTCTCAACGAAGAAGGAGCGCCATAGCTGGCAACCAAACGACGGTGAGCTGGGGTAACATCATCGCTCACAATACCGAATGGGACGTGCAAAAAATGTTGAACCACTATATCCACGGCCCTTTTGGTTTGATTTGGCCGTCCCGCAAGGATTCCATCACGGATCCTCCTGAGGGGTGCATCCCCATTCATTATGCGCACGTCGAGAATGGGCTTAGGTTCCCCATTCCGGCCTTCATCTCCACGATCTTGAACCGTTTGAATATAAGCCCAATTCAACTGACCCCGAATTCGTACGCCTCGATATGCGCCTTTGTCATTTTTTGTCACTGCACCGGGCATAGTCCAACCGTAGCCAACTTCTCCGGACTGGAACGGAGATGGGGGCCCCACTAACCACCAATCCTATCCCGGAGCCTTCCAACGCTCTGCCCAAAACTAACCCGCAAGTCATCGGAGCAGCACCCACACCTCCCGTCGGGCAGAACCTTGTCCTTTTGACGACGGATCAGTTCAACGCCCTCCTGCGCGCAATCAGGAGGGAGAACCCAAACCCCGCTCTGCACGCAGCTGCAGAAGACCCTCACTCGCCGAGGGAGGAATTTCGCCCCCCGCAAGGTGCTCGAGCAACCGAAACCGAGTGGGATGATGTACATGTGCGCGAACGGGTTCCCATCACGAAGGAGCCCCGAAAGAAAGACGATCCCCACCTTCTCGTCTTGCTGAGGAAGTTGACGAGTCCTCCATGGGGGCCTCATCGGGTAACCCTGCACGGAGTCACAGGGAACGTCTGGACGAAATCTCCCACCAGGCCACAGAGATCCAGCGGAGGATCGACGAGGTCCGCCGCGGGAGCCATCCCATGATGACATCGGGGAGCTTTCGTACCAGATGGAAGACCTCAACCGAAAGCTCGAGGAGGCATCTTACCGTTCCAGGCATGGATCGGCGCAGCGGTACTTCACGCCCGATGAGACAGACCCCCCTCTGTCACGACCTTCAGCGGGCCCGGGCACCCCGAGGGGTCAGAATCCGAACCGATCTGCCCCGATATGATGGGGAACCCGATCCCAAGGAGCACCTCATGCAGTTCAAGCACGCCATGCGTGTGCACATGATCGACGATGATTTTGCGGCAAAATTGCTGGTCATGACTTTTCAGGGCGTGGCCTCACAGTGGTACGTCCGCCAGGCTCCCGGTTCGATCAGGAGCTTCGCCGATTTGGCGATGAAGTTCGTCAACCATTTCCAGACGAAGAGTCTGGCTAAGTTGCCTCCGTCTCACCTGCACAAGATTCGGCAAAGGGACAATGAGTCCTTGAGGGACTTGTTCAACCAGTTCAATACCGAGCTGCTCAAGGTCGAGAATGTCCAGATGGACTTCCTTCTCAACGTAATTATGGGAGCAATACGGAATCAAGCGTGCTCGGACCACTTGGCCGGAAAGCGCTCGGCCACCATGGAGAAAGTCATGTCCATCGCTCAGCAGTACATGAACGTCGAGGACATGAGGTTCAAAAGGAGGCCGGACGTCGGGGAAAAGAAGGATCGCCGACGAGATAACGACCTTATCCCGTTGGTGATGTCGAGGAAGGAAATTTTTGCCACCATTAATGCCAGTGACCCTACGATCTTCCGGAGGCCGAGGAAGATCCAGGACAAGGATGGAACACACGTGAGCCTAGCCGGAAGTGTCTCCGGTGAAGACCCTCTGAGCTCAAGTCAGTATTCGAGGAGACAATCGGAAGGTAATAATGGGCGTAAGAGTAAATTATTTGAACTTACCCCATGAACAGTGACGTTACCTTATTTATAATAATTGGAAACGGGTGGGCTGGACTAGGGTTAAACCGGCCCAGCCCTGCTGTTCGTTACAGGAGTATTCTTTGACACGCGCCGGGGGCGCGTCGGGTACACTTGCTGTCATAGACAGTTATAGGTGGGACTGCTTCGAGGATGGAATGGGACCTGGTCGGGTGCACAATGGGACCACCCGAGGGGAGTGGGGTCTTCATTGAGGATGTCGTGGCCCCGAGAAAGATAACGAGTCGAGGAGACACAATGGATCCCGATTGGGCTTGGCCGATATGACAGAAACTGGAGCCTGATCGGAGTGGCCCGACATGTGGCGTCCCAAGGCTGGAGGTTTGCGCTGAGCTGGAGTCGACGTTTGTGCTGAGCCAACGAACACGTGGCCAGGGGCAGATTCGACCACGTCATATATATAAGGATTTTACTAAATATCGGGTTTCCAAATTCCAACTGAATATTCGGACTACTCCCATATCCATTACGACTACTTTTATCTTACCCTAGCCAATTCTTTGATTTGAGGCATGTCATGTCCGTTCAATTTTTTTTTTGGATATAATTTCTTTGATTTGAGACACGTTATATAGGTTCAATTTATTTTTGGGTATAATTATTAGGGTGAAGTAATATAGTTACAATATTTTTAAAGATTTGGACTAATTATGAATTCCTTTATTGTTTCAAAAATTATCTTTTCACCTCTAAATTTCTAGGGCAAAATACACTTTACCCCCTTGGATACCTTTTCAAAATAACAATAGAAGTAAACCTCCTTAGAGCTATAATTGAAAGTGTCCAGGAAAATATTATTAGAACGCAAAATTATGTTCATTTCATAATTAAGTATTTATTAATTCAGCATGAAATTTTAATTATTAATAATTCTCCAAAGAGGTTCTTCATTAACTAATAAAATAAGTACAAAGAAAGAGAATTAGGACAATAAGAGAAGCCATATGAAAATGAGGGCATGTGAAAATGAGGGCACGCAGGCGCAGTGGCACACACGCATGCACACACACACACATATGTATAAGTAGCAATGAGTTTTGTCTTTTCTTTTTGGCTTTGGTTATCAAACCCTTATAACCTGTCCCAAGTCCTTTACTACCCAAGCCACATCCAACACAACTCTGATACCAATTGCTATGTCGTACTTAGTTAGATAAAGATGGTGGTGGGATTTTGCAGAAAAATTGATATCACACAAAGTAGATATTGAATTTTAAGATAAGGACGAAGAAGACAAAATATATATATATATATATATATAGAGAGAGAGAGAGAGAGAGAGTGAATCTTCGTGGTTGTCATGTACTTGTTGAATTCTTCTTTTCAATACGCCCTCCAAGTTTATGAAATAATGCGGGGAAAGGTTCTATTTATAGATGTGGGAAGATAGTTAGTTGAATCCTAATTGGAATTGAATTTTCTTATATGCGCAGGCCAACCGAAACGGCTTCAAGCACACCGGGATGGCTTTGGCTGTCCCATCCTACACAAAATTAGCATTCTGGAAGCGTCGAGACAGCCTGGCTCATTGAGACAGTTTCATGCACATCAAGACGGCTTAATTCGTCCCATTGTGTTCTCATGCGTTGTTGGCTCAATTTCAGCCCAGATTTCCTTTAATAACATAACAAAACTCTTGTGGGTTGATATGGGCATCAAAATCTTGGAAAAATTGTGCTTAAAGGGTTCAAAACACTTTTAATTGGCCGAATTAAAATTTTATTTACTAAAGCACAAATTGAAACTTTAGAACTTTAAAATTTAATAACATCAATGAAAAACACACAAAACGTGCATATAAAAGTGTAAAAATTTTAAACTTATCAGTTAGTGCAGTACTCACCCATCTTTTTCTTACAATTATTTGATGAAAAAAATGTCCAAACATGGCTTTTTTTCATTTAATAGCACGAACGTGGAACCCATCTGAACTCCCTACTGAATTTGGATTAATGCTGAACACTGCTTTACGAGTCTCGTCTTTCATGGGCGGACAACACATTATGTTGGAAATTAGGGATATGTTGGAAATTCCCCACATCCGTTGATACATCCTCTGCCGTGAGTAACCTTGGAAGAAGCTTGTTGCAGATTCCTTCATCTCCAAGTGTTTAGATATCATCTTGTTGCCCTCTTCGAGGTAATGTATCCCATTGTCGTGGCGTTTTTTATTCACCATGTTATGGAAATATTGTGTGTTACGCTCCCCTTCGCCCAACCACCGCACAACTGACTTTTGATGCCAGGAATCCTCCTCCATTGGTACGACACGGTTAAGTTCTGTTGTGGCTTCATTCATTCCGATAAGATTTTCGTCCGTCGACTAATTGTCAAACTTCCGCTCCATCTCCTTTGCGTGGTTCTCAGCCTCCTTCACCCTATCCGCTATATTCCCAAAAACCTCCTTGTTCCATTTCTTTAAACAAGTTTTGAGTTTATAAAGTTTACGTTGTAGCGCCTGCATCCCTCCATTTGAATAGTTTATATATGATTATTTATGTATTAAATGAGAAATTCAATTTGAATAGTTTTTTAGAGAACTAATCACTAATTCAATAAAAAAAACCCCAAATATTTGATTTATACATTTAACAACACATCATTAATTTAATTTTACACAGTAATAATCACTAATTTGATTTTACTAAATAGGCTAACAGTCAAGGAATAGCCACGGATTTTTTGTAGTTAAATCTGTGGTTATTAGCCACAAAAAATATGTTGCTAATTCGTGGCTATTAGCCATGGATTTTCCGTAGCTAAACCCAACCACTGATTTAACTACGAAAAATCCATGGCTAAATTGGCGCCAAATTTTGCTCCAATTAAGCCACAAATTTTTCGTGGCTAAATTTATCCACGGAAAATTTGTGGCTAATTTTTTGTGGTTTTTTTTCTTTAAAAAAATTCTTGGTTAATCCCGTGTCTAAATACCAATTTTCTTATAGTAAGATCTAGAGGGAGAAGGGGAAATCACTACTAAAAAATTTTTTTTAGTGACCGATTTTGGCTAAAATCGGTCACAAAAACAGATCTGTGACCGAATCAGTGACCGAAAAAATCGGTCACGAAAACCTTCGTCACAGTTTTTTGTGACCGAATTTGCGACTGACTATTTTTGAGACCGACTTTGTGACTGAACTGTTAGTCCCAAAAAAAATAAATAGTGACCAAATTTTCGGTCACAGAATCGTGGAATAGTGACCGAATTTGTGACCAAAATTTTAGTCACAGCAGAAAATAATAGTGACTGAAATTTCGGTCACATATTAAATTAATAGTGACCGAATTTTCGGTCACAGAATCAAGGATTAGTGACCGGCTTTGTGACCGAAATTGTAGTCACAGTGGAAAATAATAGTGATCGAATTTTCGATCACAATTTCAAGAAAATAGTGACCGCCTTTGTGGCTAAACGTTGAGTCATTTAAAAAAATAATAGTGACCGAAAATTCGGTCACTAATATGGAAAAAAATAGTGACCAATTTTTGGGTCACAAATTGTAAAGGAACAGTGAGAAATTTCGGTCACTAGTGTTGATATAGTATTTTGTGACCGAAAAATCGGTCACAAATTTTCAACCACAGATTTTTGTAAATGTATTTTTTATCACAAACCTGACATGTAATATGAATTTCAATTGTTTCAATTTGCAAATTCCCCGATTCAAATAACACCAATATTCGCAAAACATATATCAATATCTGCTAATTATTCACCAATATCCGCAAAATATACACCAATATCCTCGAAACATACACCAATATCCGCAAAATATACACAAATATGCTCAAAACATATCCGCAAAGGATACACCAATAAACATTCTAATATTCTACATAATTCAATACTTATCATTATAAAATCGCAAACATGAATCCACCAAACATGATCAATTCCAAATTATCTATCCATCAACATACACCAATATCCACCAAACATTCAACAATATCCCCAACATATACACCAATATCCTCAAAACATACACCAATATCCGCAAATTACATTACCAAATACATTCAAGTCATATCTTTATCCACAAAAACATCACCTCTCTCAAATCTTCTACATATATACATACATATTCACCAAACATAAATAGCAAGATAGTTGTCGACATCAATTATCATTCTCATCATTGTTACCGTCACAATTGTTTTGACCTATTAACTTGCTCGTTTTCGATGATGATGATGCAACGTAAGGGACTTTGGTAGCATGTGGTGGGGTCAAAAATCCATATGTGGGTGGCATAAAAGTGGGTATTTGAGCTTGCGAACCTGATGGAAAGGATACGAACCTTTGCATTTGACTCATGGACTGTTGGAAGGAGTCAAACTTTGCAGACAAGTTGAGAAGTGAATCTTGCAACTTCATGTTCTGCTCCTAAACTAAGTCAAATTTTTTCTTTTGCTCCTCAATCTCCTTTGATTGCTCTTCGATCTTCGTCTTTTGCTCATCTATTTGAAGTTTAAGGGCCCTAGTCTCCTTACCTTCCAATGCACCTCTTGCCCAAGGAGCGGAAGTTGATCGAGATTGGAAAGACTTTAAAAGTTTTGCCACACCTGCAAGACCACACGCCCGGCCTTTTTTCAAACCTCCAACTGTATCCATCCACACCTAAAAGACGAAAACAAATGGACAATCAAAATTATGCATCTCTAAATATAGAAACCAATAAAATGTAAAGTAAGTTATATTATAAAAATTGATTACATCAATCTCATTTTGCCTCTCATGCTCAGTGCCATCCTCATTCTCACTCGAAGTTGCACCACTGTTTCCACGAGTAGCCCACTTGTTTTGAAATGATTCCTACATGTAAAACACATCAAAAACAAACAAAACAAATTAAATAAGTAAAACAAGAATGAACAAACAATACATACAAGTTCAAAAATATTACTAATGTTGATGTATAATATTACTTATGACAGTATTTTTTGCACCATCGTTCACAAAGACCCGTTCACCTTCCTTATTTTTTTTTTGTTTTGAGTGGAGACATATAAAAGCTTGAACAAGAGAAGGTGTTTCACCCGTTTCTGCCTCCTACAAAGAAAAAAATAATTAAAAATAAATTATAATTAATGCTAAATAATGATATATATACACAATATAATTACCATTCTATCCATATGCATAAGGTGGGTAATAGAACCACCCGAGTGAATTGGGAAGCCTTGTCCATTACAATCTTATGCTCTATTCTTTTTGGCTTGAGCACATTTTTTCTTATAACTCTCTGTGGCCCATTGTTGCCTCAAATCTTCCTAATATTAATCAGTTATCCAATGAGGCTTTTTGTTCTTTTCACGTGCCCGATATAATTTACTTTTTAACAGCACAGCCCCACGATGATTGAAAATTGCATGAATCTCATCTTGATTTTCTTCATGCCAAACAAATTTTTTCTACAAAAATTCATTTTATTGTTTTAGAGTAATATTAGATATTCTTAATTACATAAAAATGTCATAGAATTACAAACATATGTGTGATTACCTCAAACTCTTCAAACCATTTATCCCTTTGAGATTCAGGGACTTTTTTCCAAGATTTCCATGCCCCTCCAAATGACTTCTTCACAATAGCTGTTATCTCATCAACACACTTTTTATTATCACTGAACCTATATGACCACACATACAAAGATTAATAACAATAAAAGTTGAATAATATAAACACTAAGAATATTAAAATAGAAATTATTACTCTAATCCTCGAGGGCGAATGAAAATCTTTCCAACTGTACTATCATTGACGCTATTTTTAGTACTCGGTGTGGCAGGAACATTTGTACCACTAGGATTAGCATCAGGAGGGGCTAACTGTGATGACTCCGTAGGCTGCATAGCCATGTTAGTTGGTGGAGGCATCGTCGAATGAGATGAAGATGGAGTTGACGTCTTTCCTTTTCCTTTCTTACCACCACCTGCCATCTATTGCACGATTCTCCAACAAAATTTATATTAAGCATGTTGAATATGAAAAAGATGAAATAGAAGTTTTCAATTAACACAACAAAATGATATCAAAAGATATTCTTGATACAACATTCTTACACATACATGAAATTTGATGACATTCACAATTTCACTTGATTAAAGTTCATAATAAAATAACCATAAGTACAATAAAATATTATTCATCTCCGTTATCTTCACTGTCATCTTCTTCACCATCAAAAAAATCGGATTCATCTTCTTCATCTTCATCCAAATGTTCATAATCATCTAACTGTTCAACGTTTTCTGCAGTTATTTGTTCACTATACCGGTGTTGTCAACTAAATTCTCAATTGGATCGGAGTCATCAACAGAATTGACAATATTAGATGGTTCCTTCAAAGCATCCTCCACATTATGGCCTCCATCAACTCTACTTCTTGGTCTAGTCTTGATTACAAAGCGCCAGTTAATTTTATCTCTTTTGTTACCAGGATAAGGGACATAATAAACTTGAGAAGCATGCTGGGCAAGAATGAATGGATCAAATTTTGGATAACTTTCATTCTATTTTATCTCAACAATGCCGTACTCTTTGTGTACCTTAATACCCCCATTAGAGACTGAATCAAACCAATGGCAATTAAACAACACAACTCTTTTTTCCGAACTACCCGAATACTCAAGTTCAATCACTTCTTTAAGTTTCCCATAAAATTCAGAGGATTCTTGACTTTTTACACACACGCCAGAGTTACAAGTCTTCTTCCGTTGTGCTACTAAATCTATATGAAAAACGTATCCGTTGACATAATATCTAGGCCATGTCTTGACTTCATTCATAGGACCCCAAGCTAGATCACGCAAGTATTGATTTTGCACCATATTATCGGGATTGTGAACCTATTAACAATGTGTTGCAAAATTAATTAGTAACTTAGAATTTAATTCATAGTAAGAGATTTATAATTTCAACTTCTATTTAATTATCATACTTACATATAATTTAAACCACTCTACAAAATGCTTTTCAACAGATTCCTCAACTTGTTGGTCTTTAAGGTATGGCCAGAACTGTCAAGTCATGGTTTTATACGTCCTAAAATCACGTAAATTGTTAGTAATGTCCAAAATATATTGGACAATATATTTGAAAATTACAACTAGTTAAGTGGTTACTTACTCGAGAAATGGCAATACTTCATCACAATTAATGAGAACATGAAATGCGGCAGTTTTCCACTCATCAATTGTTAGAAATCTAGTATCGCACTTACCAGCGGGCTCGCCCTGTTGATTAAAACATGATAGGGTACGTGGAATTTCATTTTTAGAGCTTCCCACTTCATTTCGTCGACTCCTCGTGCTTTTCGATTGCACATGAGATTCAAAATAGTATGATGAAAAATAAGCCGACTCTTGGGCTAGATATGCTTCACATATAGAGCCTTCGACTCTGGCCCTATTTTAACCATACCCTTCAAATCATGTAAATATCTCTCAAATGGATACATCCATCTGTACTGGACGGGACCACACATGACTACCTCATAAGGTAAGTGGATTGGCAAGTGCTCCATCGAATCAAAAAATGCCGGTGGGAAGATGCATTCCAATTTACACAATATGACCGCTATATTTGACTCCAACCGTAACAAGTTTTCCTCCTGTAATTCTGTTGAACACAACTCTCAAAAAAACTGACTTAACTCAGTTAATGGTTTCCACACGTTTTGAGGCAATGCACTAAACGCACTAGGAAACAATCTTTGCATAAACACATGGCAATCATGACTTTTCAAACCATGTAATTTACAATTTGCCTTGTCCACACATCTTGCCAAATTCGAAGCATATCCATCTGGAATTTTTAAATTCTCAAGCCATGAACAAAAATCTCTCTTTTGATCCTCACTTAACGTGAAACTTGCCTTTAGTTTCTCAAATTTCACATTCGGCAAACTTCCTAAGTGTAACTCTGGTCTTTTACAATACTCAACCAAGTCCATTCTTGCCTTATCATTGTCTTTGCTTTTTGCCCTTTATATTCATAACAGTGTTAAGCATATTGTCAAAGACATTCTTTTCTATGTGCATTACATCTAGATTATGGCGCATCAAATTATCTTTCCAATAAGGCAAGTCCCAAAATATACTTCGTTTTGTCCAGTTGTGTAACACACCATAGCCAGGTATTTTGTTATTATCAACGGGTACATCAGTTATCTTGGAAATATCACAAACTTTTTGTCGTACATCTTTACCACTTAATCTTCTTGGTGGTTCTGACATCTCACGTCGTCCCCTATAGAACGCATCTTTATTCCTTCGAAATGTATGATCAAGAGGCAAAAACTGACGATGGCAGTCAAACCAAGATGTTTTTCCACCATATTTTAACCTGAATGCTTTTGTATGTTCCATACAGATTGGGCATGCCAATTTTCCTGCTGTCATCCATCCAGAAAGCATGCCATAAGCAGGAAAATCGTTAATTGTCCACATAAGTGCTGCCTTCATGTGGAAATTTGTTTTTGTCGAGATGTCATAGGTATCAACACCAGTTTCCCATAAAACCTTCAACTCATCCATCAAAGGCTGCAAATACACATCAATCCTACTTTTTGGGTTATGCGGACTAGGAACCAAGCAAGTTAAAAACATGTATGGAGTCGTCATACACATCTCGGGAGGTAAATTATATGGTGTCACAATCACTGGCCAACAAGAATATGGTGTGGCAGATTGACTGAACGGATTAAACCCGTCTGCACATAATCCGAGCCTTACATTTCTTGGTTCAGCAGCAAAGTTAGGGTGACTTTCATCAAAAGATTTCCATGCTAGTCCATCTGATGGATGACGTAGAACACCAGGCTCTGTTCTATGTTCGTAGTGCCACCTCATATGACCGGCTGATTTCATAGATGCATACAATCTTTTAAGCCTTGGAATAAGCGGCATGTAATGCATCCTTTTATAAGGTACTCGATTCGTATTACAATTTTCACCACCTCTTTCGGAATGTTTGAACCGTGGATGGGAACAGAATTTGCATTCAACGAGCGCAGCATCATCTTTGAAATACAACATACAACCGTTGATGCAACAATCAATTTTCATAGAAGTTAATCCCAATTTCTTCACTAATTTCTTTGCATCATAAAAATTATTAGGCACATGGTTGTCATTGGGATTAGAGGATTTTATGAGTTTAGCCATTCGATCAAAGCATCCTTGAGATATATTATAATCCGATTTTAAGCACATCATCTGAAGAGTCATTGACAATTCGGTATGACTTTCACATCCCGACCACAACGGCCGTTGTGCAGCATTCAAAATCTCGTAGAAATGTTGAGTTTCTGGAATTGGAGTTTCCTCTGTACTCTGATTTGTCTCCATTTCTATAGGTTGAGCATCATTATCAAATGTGTGCCCTGTAGCATCATAAATCAGATTTTCATATCCATAAAACCTCTCATTCATTCCACTTTGTTCAGTACTAGTGGAAGCCCCTCTGTGCATATCGATACCATCCAGTTCAACCTCACTATGTGCAGTTCAATACCAGTAATCTGGTTGAAACCCGTATTTGAGAAGGTGAAGATGCACTTCTTGAGGATTCAAAAACTCATATTTTGGTCTTTCGAAAAAGGGCATCTAATACCGTTCCTCTCAGAATAATTAGGTCATGTAGATGCAAATTTAATGAACTCTTCGACCCCGACTAGAAATTCACGTGCATAACCCGATCGTTTTGGTAGAAGTCTATTATACATCCAACTATGATGTACCTGAATATCCATATTCTGTAAAAATTATCAAACAATTATCTTGGTTTAATTGTACGCACAATTATATTAAAAATTGATCGTGCTAATGAGTTTAAGATAAATTGATCATACTAACGAACAAATTGTTAAAGATAAATTTATATATTTTAATTATATATTTTATGGATATTTGTATGTATTTTAATATAAAAATATGTATGTTTTTGTATTTATAGAATTTAATTTTATAAGTATTATAAGATATCGTGTTTAGATGTATTTTAAATGATATGTTATTTATTAAATTTAGTATGTAGAATATAGTTTGTTTTGTGGTTTCCTTTTGTTCACCACTTTTTTTTGGGGTTATATACTTTGGAAGAGGTGGCCACGTCATGTCCAGGAGGACGCCATATGAATTCAATCACTTTAACTATTTTAAAATGCATCAATGTTTATTCAAGTCACTATAGCAAGTATATGTAACTAACCACATGACTTATGCTTGATCCAGTTTTGTTAACTGCACATTTTCTAGTGGGTGAGGGGGAGATGGATGTGAATTATTACTTGTTGGATCATATGGTCGTACACATTTCATCTTTTTTAAATGTTTGTCTTAGCCATGGATTAAGAAGGCTACATTTTTTTTTAATGAGAAGTGCTACGTGTTTTGATTCTAATAAAATTAGATAGTGACATACAACTACATCAAATCACATTATAACTATATATAAACTGCACAAATATAAAACGTAAATTAATGCCAAAAGGTGCATATAACATGATATTAATACAATATAGAACTCAAGTTTGATTTAGTCACACCTAACCGATCATACATAAATATAGCAGTAACACTTACAATATAATTATTCGTTCTTTTTTAAATATATAGAGATTATTTAGCAAGTGTACCATGTATCTATGTAGTCAAATCATAGACTATACAATGTAGGAGAAGAATTTAAGGAAGGAAACTACAAGAAAGTGTGACAACAACTTTTTGAGGAAGGGTGAATTGTAGTAAGGACGGTCTTGTATCCATCAATGCTATTTGTCGTGCAAGACTTCAACTTTCCTTCATAGTAAGATAAATTTTTGGTGCACAATAAGGGTTGGCCAATGTAGCTTCCACTTCTCACCTTTTTGTTCTCACCATTCCTTTTAACATTGCACTAAAAACCACAAAAAACCTTAGCAACTCCAAGTTTGACAAATGGATCAAAGTGCCATTGGAGGCTTTCAATTTGATATAATTTGCTTTTGGTCCTACTTTTCATCCAAAAATTATACACTTGTTTAGGGTTCAACAAATCACATTCAACAATTACCAAGTCACATAATCTTAATGCAAACAATAATTTTACACAATTACCAAGTCACATAATCTTAATGCAAACAATAAAAAGCACCTTAAATATAAATACTTCAATTATACACTTGTGTAGGGTTCAACAAATCACATTCAACACAAATGAAAAATCATACCTTTACAATGCCTCCTTCGTATGTAGAAACCAATACAAACAACCAAAAAAAAAAACGAAATTACATGACTATATTCATATTTTTTTCAAAACTATACATATAAAATACAAATTATAAAAAATAAATGGGGGGGGGGGGGTGGGGGGCGCGAGGAGGGGAGTGGGGAGGGAGGGAGAGTGGTTGATGGGTGTATTGGGGGGGGCTGGTGTGTGGGAGGAGGGGAAGAGGGGGGGTGGGGGTGGGGAAGGAGAGATGGGGGCTGCTGTGGGAGTGGGGCGGGCCGGCGGGGGGAAGAGGGGCTGTGGGAGGGGGCCGAGCCGGCTGGGGGAAGAGGGGCCGTGGGAGGGGGCCGAGCCGGCGGGGGGAAGAGGGGCCGTGGGGGGGGGGGTGGGATGGCGGGGGGAAGAGGGGCTATGGAAGGGGGGTGGCCGGCGGGGGGAAGAGGGGTTGTGGGAGGAGGGTGGGCCGGCGGGAGGAAGAGGGGCGGCGGCCCAGATCTGGGCTTGGGGCCGCCGCCGCCTGGAGGGAGCTTGGGGGGGGGGCACGGGGGGAAGGGAAGAGAGAGAGAGAGAGAGAGAGAGAGAGAGAGAGATTACCTGATGTAGAATCAATGAAAAGCTAAGTTAAACTCAAAATTTTTCTAAGTTAAAACTCAATTTTTCACTCGATTTGTGACCGAAAATTTGGTCACAAATATTTTTTTTAAATTTGACATTAATAAATATTATTTAAACATTGTAATTACTATTAAATTTAAAATATTTAATATTATTTTTGTCAAATTAATTATTTATATTTTCTATATGTATATATCTAAAATACTTGTTAAATTTTCAAATTATTATTTAATTAATTATGTTAATTATTCAATTTCCTTAATTCAATTTGACTAATTATTTAGTTATCTCTCTTTATTAGTTGGATCAATTACTCAAATTCTACAATTCAATTGGATTAATTATTTAGTTTCAACAATACAATTGAACTAATTATTCAGTTCTCCCTACTCAATTAAATTAATTACTCAATTCCCTTTATTCAAATATATTAATTACTCAATCTTCTCAATTTAATTGGACAAATTATTATTCAATATCTCCACTTCAATTGAGCCAATTATGAAATTTCCCCCAATTTCATTGGATTGATTAGTCATTGCTCCTAACTTAGTTGATCCAATTACTCAAATTCCACAATTTAATTATATTAATTGATCAATTCCTATCAGTCAAACAAATCAATTACTCAATTCAGTTGGGCAATTTATTTAATTTCTCCAATTCAATTGAACTAATTACAAAATTTCCCCTCAATTTCATTGTACTAGATATTCACTGCTCGTAATTCAATTGGTATAATTACTCAAATTCCACAATTTGCTTACATTAATTACTCAATTCAATGCCTTCCAGTTAAAATATCAATTACACTATTTATTTGTACAATTTATATAATTTCTCCAATTCAGTTGAACCAATTACAAAAATCCCTCCAATTTCGTTGGACTAATTACGCATTGCTCGTAATTCAGTACGTTGGTACTTCAATTACTCCAATTCCACAATTATTTTAGATTAATTGAAACAATTTGACTAAGTTATTCAACTATATCGTTTCACAACTCAATTTCCCAAAGTCAACTGAACCAACTACTCAATTCCGCATCTAAGTTCGACTAATTATTCATTTTCCTTAATTTAATTGAACAATTTCACAGTTTTCCCAACTCAATCAGATTATTACTCAAATTTTATTCTTTCAATTGGACTAATTTCCTCAATTTAATTGAACAATTTTTTTAGGTAGAATTTTGTGACCGAATATTCGATCACAATTTTGCTAAGAGCTAACATTTTATGACCGATTTTTCAGTCAAAATTTTGCTCAAAGAGGCTAGCATTCTATGACCGAATATTCGGTCGCAATTTTGACTCAAAGAGGCTAGCACTTTGTGACCGATTTTTCGGTCACAATTTTGACTCAATTTCCTCTCAAAGTGGCTAGGATTTTGTGATCAAATATTCGGTCAAAATTTCCCCTCAAAAAGGCTAGCTTTTTGTAACCGAATATTCGGTCACAATTTCCCCATTTTGTGACCGAATATTCGGTCACAATTTCGCTCAAAGAGGCTACCATTTTTTAACCGATTTTTCAGTCACAATTTCCCCTCAAAGAAGCTTTGTGATGGAATATTCGGTCACAATTTCCCCTCAGGCTAGAATTTTGTGACCGAAAGTTCGGTCACAATTTCATCCAAATAGCTACCATTTTGTGACCGATTTTTCGGTCATAATTTCCCCTCAAAGAGGCTAGTATTTTGTGACTGATTTTTCGGTCACAATTTCCCCTCAAAGAGGCAAGCATTTTGTGACCAAATATTCGGTCACAATTTCCCCTCAAAGATAGCATTTTGTGACCGAAAATTCGGTCACAATTTCGCCCAAAGGCTACCATTTTGTGACCGATTTTTCGGTCACAATTTTGCTAAGAGAAGCTAACATTTTGTGACCGAATCTTCGGTTACAATTTCGCTCAAAATAGGCTAGCATTTTGTGACCGAATATTCGTTCACAATTTTGCGAAGAGAAGCTAGCATTTTGTGACCGATGTTTCGGTCACAATTTCGTTCAAAAATAGGCTATCGATGTTTCGGTCACAGTTTCGCTCAAAGAGGAAGAGAGATTATTGTGACCGACTTGTCGGTCACAAAATGCCTTGAAGAAGATGGATGTTTGTGATCAATTCGTTGGTCACAAATATGTTATATTATGAAAATATATTAGTGACCGATAGTTCGATCACAAATCTGTTATAATATTAATTAATTTTCTTTTTGATATATTTTTTTAAAAAATCTACAATAATTTTTATATAAGTAAATTAAAATTTTATTATTTTTGTTTTTTGTGACCGATTTGTTAGTCACAAAAATATTTTCATTCTTTTGTGAAATCGGTCACAAAAGCGGTCACAACTCTCCATTTTTTGTGACCGAATGTGTTCGGTCACAAAATTTAGTCACTAAAAACAGTTTTTTTAGTAGTGAATCTAGATAGAGAGAAGAGAGAGAGATACAGGGGAGGGAGAGATTGAGAGGGAAGGGAGAGGAAGAGAGAGATCAAACGAGTGAAGGGGGGAGAGAGAGATTGAGAGGTAAAGAGAGGGGGGGGGGAGAGAGAGAGAGAGAGAGAGAGAGAGAGAGAGAGGACAAGGTGGGGGCGGCTCAGTGGTGGATTGAGGGGGCGGCGGCGGCTAGGTGGTAGGGAGGGGGGGCAGCGGTAGTTGTGGAGTGAGGAGTGGGGGCAGTTGGGGGGTGGGGGCGGGGGTGGTAGTAAGGGGTGTTGACAACGACGTGGTGGAGTGAGGGGTGCAGTTGCTGGGTGGGTGGGGAGGGGGGATGGGAGGTGGAGGTGATTTAGGGTTTTGTTCAAAAAAGAAGATAAATATTTATTTTTAATGAATTTATTTTTTTATTATTTACAAAATATTTAAGTGGTCATTTAAAAAAAATATACAAAATATATGCAAATACAAACATGTTCGCCGTGTCACCTCAAGATTGTAGAAAAATATTCTACTTGGCAAACACGCCATTGACCAACGACTAAAATCTCCAAATTCATTGTCCACGTCAACGCAATTCGTTGGAAATCCCCAATTTTATTGGCAACGTTAGCACAATTCGCCTAAGTCTGGCCAAATTAGACCAAAGTTGATATTTTTGAAAAAAATATAGGACTAAAATTAAACTTTGAATAATTAGAGGATTAAAAACCAAAACCGTTAAAGATAGCAGACGAAAAATGTAATTTTCCCAAAAAACAAAAATCAAATATGTAAAACATTTTTATATTTCTTTTTGTTGTAATTTTATATATAAAATGCCACATTGCAAGCCCTTGTTCAATTTCCTTCCACATCATATCCATGTATGTTTAATACGTATATTTCTATTTGTTATTAATATATATTATATTTTTCAGTTAATATTTTTAATGTATTTTATATATTTATATATGTGTCTAATATTATATATATTATTTTCCTTAAGAAAATAATTTTAAATTTACATTTTAGGTTTTTAATAAGTATTTTATCTATTTCAATAAAGTAAACAAACATATTTTCCCTTAAAAATCCATGTTATTACTTTAAAAGCCACATGTCATATTAGTTGTCGGATACGTCATTAAAATGGGTTGAAATGCAATTGAAAATTGATAATGGGACTAAATGCGGACTAAAACAGAGTCCAACAAAATCAAATGTGGGTTTGAATTTCTATGTGGGGATGCAATTCCACGATAGATTTTATGACCAATTTTTTTTCATAGTTGTTCCAGAAGCAATTTGCGGCTAACTTTGCACCGAAAGCGTATCGGTTGAAGATTTGTCTGTAGAAAACTTTATTACAAGATATGGATTCAAACCGAATAATCCATAATATAAAACAAAAATACGATTTATATGAATCGATTAATCACAGGATCTTTAGTAAACAACCAAATAATGTTTTTAATCTAAATAACTAACCTCAATCCATGATAGATGCGGAAGAGAAGTGGATCTAGGGTTAGTGGTCTTCTAAGCCAAGAAAGACGGCGTAATTTTTTCTGTATTCTCTCTCTTATAGATGGGGCAGAAAGAAAAACGTCGTTCTTTTCTGGCTTAGGGACCATACCCTAATATACCTAATACGTCACACTTTAGTTATGGGCCCATCAAACATAATTAAAGTGTGACCGGGCTTCTACACATGAAAGATCTATACTTAATATAATATTTCTGTAAGCCCATTAAATTTATTTCTTAAATGGATCACATAATTAGGCTCCTTTTAATGAGATAGTAATGTACAATAAATTAATATGTGAGACCAACAAATTAGAGAAAAAACCCAACAATCTCCCACTTGGTCCACATATGTTTCCAAAAATTGTACATAGTTGAAACCTTAGTATGCACAAACTTTATGGCATCTCAATCTCGAAATATCCCAAAACAATCTGATCCATCAATTGTGCTAATATAGGATCAAAGCGGCTTCCGTCACATAACTCGTAACTAAACCGAGCAATGGTCACAATACTAGAAAAATTAATGACATAGATCAAGTATGGATGTGTAGCATGGAAATTACATGTAACGTGATCTCAATCATGTCTATTTCCAACTGGTCCTATCTTATGACTCAAAGAGTCCCTCAACACTTTCCAATCTTTATGCAAAACCGCAGTGGAAAGTTAATATCCTTATTTAAGAATATTCAATTAATTATGAAACTTTAGTCTGTACAAAACATAAAAATATGTACAAAGAGCATAAAATTAGGTAGCAAACTCCCACTAACATGGTGTACCATAGATCCTTATGATACCCATTAAGCTTCACGACCATGTAACACTTTAAGTGGTGATTCCTTAGTGAGCTTTAAACTATTGAGTTTGTATTAATATGCTCTACTGATACCCGAATACTCTGAACTCATTTATTCACAACTAGAAAATTAATGTCTATACATTAGACTTTCCCAAAATCTAGTTGTTTTTCGAATATAGCTTGGAGACTTTATTATCAAAAATGATCCTTTATAGTGTCAACACCATTGGTCACTTTCAATCTAGTGATAAATATAAGCTATATTCCTTGATTGGATGTCTTATATCAAATTATGCATTCGGCTTTCATAGCTGAAAAGCTATTAGTGTCTTAACACTTTTCCGAAATAGCTCCTCCAACTATCGTGAATACATAACATAATGTGGATCTCTTGCTATCCAAGCATCCAACAAACGACTGAATTGAAATACCATACAATCTTTAAGTGTGATGCGTCAAGTGTCGTTTCACCATGCCACGTCATCGCAATCTCCCAAAAGTCACAAATCCGCTAAGTATGGAATTGCCGCCCTCGAAACCGTCAAGGCCCTCGAAAGGGCACTCTCGCGCCAGCCTCGTTCCCTTAAGAAAACCCACAACAGGTTAGCAAGGGTGCCCTCGAAGGGGGAGATTGCCTTCGATGGCGCTCCCATCGAGGGCCAAATCCCAGACTTAACCTTTGCAAATATGGGAACTTTGACGGGACGGGTACAGCTGGAGATTACTGACAGGTGCAGCCCACTGCCACCTACTGCATCACGTTGGCACATGGGTCCATCCCATCAGACGTGGGCACATTAAATGCCAAGTCATAAATACAATCCTTGGTCATAAATGCCCAAGATATCCATTGAATGCCGGTCATGACCCCTCATTAATGATGAGTGAGAGCAGCTGCCAAAAGACTGGAAAAAGGGGGACAAAAGGCACTTATTATAACAACTACAGGGCTAAAGGTGACCGGATCCCACCAACCACGTCACATCAGGCTCCTCACTCTCATATAAAAGCTCCATACGGCTCTCCACTCAAGGGTAAGACATACTTTTTGCCTTGCAAACCAAGATAATATCGCTACTGTTCATCTTCTTCTTCTTGAACCTACCACTGACTTGAGCGTCGGAGAGCCTACGCCGGGGCAAAACCGGCTAGTCTCACGTGCGTTCCTCCCTCTTTAGCAGGTGGGCCACCAGCAAATGCTATTTCAAAGTGCGCAGTATTCGGACACGTGGACCAACCAAATTCGGACCGCATCAAAGTGGTTTTATTTCCAATAAGCGAGCATATATTTATTATTCTTTGTATATACTTCATAACCCATCATTTAAATGATCCAATTTTGGGTTATTAAAATATTTGCCTAACATCCCTACTACGTATGCTAAATTCTAATGCATACATACTCATGCATATATGAAATTGGAGTAAAAACTTTGTCACCCTTTGCTATAGGGGTGTCCCCTGGTGCACAATTTTGCTTACCCAAATAGCTAAGCACCTTACCAATATGGGCATTTTGCGTTTAAGTATATCTTTATGCAATAGGCTTATATTGTTATTTGCGAGTAGATTATTATCTATATATAACACCAGGAGGGTAAATTTGCTCCCACTAATCTTGAGATATATGCACTAATTAAAGGTGTTTTCCTTGAACTAAAAGAGGTCATCACCCATCAGATTTTCAGTATCACGAATGGAATGCCTACTTGGATAGTTCATGGACTTCTTCAATTTACATTAGGTGCTTTGAGTCTTTGGACTCAAGGTTCTCCGATTGCACCATGTATATTGTTTCTTCAATGTCTCTATTCAGAAACATTGTCTTTATGTCCATTTGATACAGCTCTAGATCATAATGAGCCACAAGTGCTACAGCAATTTTAAGAGAGTCTTTTGTCTAAACTGACTATAAAGCCTCTTTAAAATCAATGCCTTCCTCATGAGTAAATCCATTGGCGTATTTTGGATCTTTTAATGTTACCATTTGAATTTCGTTTGGTTTTGAAATTATATTCATAACCAATGAATTTCATTCCCGATAGTGACTCGATAAGATCCTAAATACCATTGCCCCTAATGGATTTCATCTCCTCATTCATGGCCTTGATCCATGCATCAGAATTCAAACACGATTTTAATTTAACTTAAAGATGTAGGGCCATCTTGCAATCTCATATCAAATTTGTGTTCATAGAGATAGATGATATAGTCATCTGAAATTATTTTTCTCCTTTATTCGGTGGATCTCTTTATTGGCACTCTAAGTTTGAGGTTGTTGGGGTTCATCAGCTTTAATAAATGATGATTCCCTACTTGATTAGTGGGAATTTCAAATACATTTGTGTTTTACGTAATATTCTACCTTACAAGCTAAAAAGTGCTAGGATAGACTATCCAATCCATTTCAGCTGTAATCATAATAGAAATGCTAACACATTCCTCTTCAAACACAACCTTCCTATTTTGACATCTCCTACTATAACCAATAACTTCTATTTACGTGGCATTTCCTCTTTTGAAAAGAACATAAATGAGGGATCATAAAATTTAAAGGCACTCGATTTTGAGTATCCTACAAAGTAGTAACTATTGTTCTTTAATCCAGTTTATTCTTACTTAGGCTTATGAGGCCTAGCCTCAACCGGACATCCCTGGACATGCAAGTGTCTAATACTAGACTTCTTGTCCATCCACAACCTGTATGAGATTTTCGTTAGTATTTTGCTTGGAACTCCCCTTATTATATTAACTGCAGACTTTAGTGTCCCACCTAGAAGTTATTTTTGAAGATTACGACTACTCAATAATCAAATACAAATAACCACATAGGAGTAATCACCAATAAGTTGATATCAATTGTTATCCATTTCATGATTCCATAGGGAATGGTCTACAAAAGTCTACATGTATCAACTCTAGAGATTCTTTACTCCTATTTGCATTTGTTTTTGTTATATATATATGTATATATATATATATATTCTTCATACATTCTATACAGATTTTTTCAAGTCTAAAAGAACAAGAAAATCAAGAATTCCTTTTCACATAAGCATATTTATTCACTATTCAGAGAAATTACCTAATTGTTTATATTGTCACACAAATGAATTCTTATTATCCAATTTGGCTTTAGTACCAAAGTCACTTTTAAAAGGTGTCTTTCATTTCTGTTAAAGTTGTTGGTATCTAATATTCGCAATATAATATACTAGAGTACAATTTCCATTAATATTTAAATTTAGAAAAATACTGAAAATATTATTTCCAAAAGGACAAGTGGGTCTGGATTTGTCCATATAGGAAATAGGAACTAAATTCCATCTCATTGATAGCGTAATCAAAATTTTTTCTCTAAATTCAAACACAAACCAATATTCAAAAGAGCATTATAGACACCAATAGCCTTCAACAAAGCCTTGTTGCCATTTTCCATATAGATGTATTTTTCAACACCAATTGGCACCAGACACCTTAATTAATCCTGAAGTATGAAGTACTAAAGTCAAATTAATAAAACAAACAAAATTGAGAAGTTAATATTCTTCGCACACCCATTGACCTATTTGGGACAATATTTCTTTATGTGATCAACTTTCTTGCAAAATTAACTAATTACTGAATTGTGTTTCTTTTGCACTTTATGTTGGAATATCAAAAGTTCTACAGTTTCTTTAACCTAAGTCCTTTTCATTTCTTAATGTCAATAGTTTATTGAGAAATTGTTGCCAAATTAGTACTTCATCCATTTTCTTGATTAAAACTAGGTCCACAAGAATGTCTTTGGACATTCAAACTTTAAGGACCTTTATATTTATTACAAGATTGGACTATCCTTTGATGTACTTCTTTATGTTTCCTTTGCATTTACAACGTATTGAAATGAGCTTTCTAAGGATAATGCCCATTTCGACCTTTTCGCTGGAACCAATCGGTCTTCTATCTTTGCTTTTGGAAACTTTGGCATTTTCTTTCTCAAAATATGACCCCTTATGGATACCGGGAGTTTAAATATTCCATGACTATTAGACTAATATAACTTGATTGATCCTACTTCTCGTATGCGGCTTTCTATCAATAGTACTAATACTAATGATTAGATTCGCAAGATTATCAAATCCTAATGTATAGTCAAGTCTACCCAACCAAGCACATCATAAAGTGCATTTTTTCTATTTCTCAAGGTTTGTGCTATTAAGCACATGGGATGTTATTCATAATGGCAAATATTAAGGACACTATAAAGAAAATTAAATACGCTCAAAGTAAATTAACTGTATAAAGCATGCACAAGTGTGAATAATAACTATATCAAATACATTACATGCAAGTGGGCCCATCTCAAGATACCTAGCACAACATTGTTATTTAGTCTTTTGACATAAATAACAACTTGTAAGTGATACTTTTGTCCATAATTCATGAATATTGATAGTTTCCTAAGATACCCAACACGACATTGTTATTTAGTTTTTGGATAAAAAATAACAACTCGTAATCGTATCACATAATTCATAAATATTTCATAATTGAAAAATGGCCTAGCAATATGCCTTTCTTTAGACCGACAAATTGCCAGCATGTTAACGAAGATAATTTTAATATTTATGACTATCCTTTGTCTTGCCAAAATAGTCTTCCTTTGGGCCGACTATCTCACATAGACAAAATAACACAAAATTCACATATTCATAAATAAACCATCCAGCCAAAATAATCTTTCTTTGGGCCGATTGTTTCGCATAGATGAAGCTAATAGGACAACTTACATATTTATGAATATCATATCTGGCCAAAATAATCTTCGTTTGGGCCGATTATTTCACATAGATAAAAGTAGTATGAACAACATATTCATAAATATTAACCATCTGGCCAAAATAATCTTCCTTTGGGCCGATTATTTTGCATAGATAAAACATGCCTATATTTTCAAAAGTCATAAATTTTACCTAATAGAGGTTGCTTTGGCAACATATTAGTTCAATCTATACAATTTTAAAATAGGCACAGAATAACTAAAACCCAAATGAACTACTTAAAAGGAAACTTTATACATAAAGCTAAATACACAAATTATATTGTAATAGCAATATGGTCAAGTAGTGTGCATACTATATATAATAATTTTTGAACTTGAACTGTACATAGCGTTGTTATACCAAGACACGAGTCATCAGAGATGACTCTTTTCTTCTGACCGTCCAGGTTTCCTGCCGATATACTGTTTGAGTTCAAGTTCTAGTTCCAAAAGCACCGTTTAAAATTAATAAACACGCACACTTCTTGCGTAACTGAATGACAACCAAGCAGTTTGAGTGGTGAACGCCTAATTCCATGGTCTCAAGTTCAAGACCCAGTGTTTACACTTAAAAGGGTTATGTTTCCTTTTTGCTAAATATGACTAAGCAGCAGCTTGAACACAAGAATTGCTCTAGTAGCAAGGCGGTCAAGCCTTGCCAAACCACGCCAACATGCATGGGTTCGAACCTGGACTGTTACACTTTTTTTTTTTTTTAAATGAATACTGTGTTATTAAAAATAAGCAGCAGCCATAGGTTCTCAGCTGGCGAAGCAGTTCGGTGGCAGGGATACCATAATGCCACTGAACAGACCTGAGTTCGACTCCGTCTGGGTGCAACAGAACGCTCCTTTTTTTTTTGTTTGCCTGATGTGCGTTCGGTCTAAAGTACAAATAATAATAACAAAGGCAACAATGATACAAAGTACAAGAACAGCCCAGCAGTTTGGAACGCACGGCCCAAACTTATGGTCTCGTGATCAAACCGCATTTATTTGCATACAATTAGGATCTATTGCCCTTTTCTTTTTTTTTTTTCAGGCGCCAGCTTCCCCCTTTTGTTTTTTTTTTTTGAAAATCGAAGGATTCTATCCAAAAAACCAGAAAAATCATCCAAAAAAAAATTTTATGGATAGATTTTAATACCCAAGATCATATAATGAAATCAAATCAGATTTACGAATATGAACATACATTTAGAATATATTTTCAACATAAATATACATATTGTAAATTAACTAAAGTATGTTCAAAAAATATCTAATCACAACTAGATAAATCAAAATAAAACATATTTGATTATTTACTAATCCTGCTTTGATACTACTTGTAGAAAAATAGAAACCCGCTACCACCTCGTCATAAGAATAAGTCAGAGAGAGAGAGAGAGAGAGAGAGAAAAGAGACCCATAAAACGATAGAGGGAGGGAGGAGAAAAGGAGAGACGGCAGAGGCAGAACTCTAACAATATTTAGGATTTGTTACATCGGTCCCTATCAACAATAAGACTATTCCATAGTTAATTATAAAAAGCAAGTAAATTTAAAAGAGTTTAATTACCATCACCATTCTGTAGTTGAAATATACAAAGAAGAAATTACTTCTATACTCCCGGTCTGATTACTAGTCTAAATTTACTTTTTATTTTCTAACTAATCAAACTAAGAAATAAAGAAAAATTGAAGTTGAAGTGCAAAGCAGAACTCTGCCTTAATTTCCTCTGGATGCCATGGCTACTTGGTTGCTCCCTCTATTTATTGGCAAAATTTTTGAGAGTTTTGTGAGTTAGAGAAGAAAAGAGGATCACATCACCGAAATATAGGATATCTTCGCCAAAATCTTAGATTCGATTTTCCAAATCTTGCATTTTTGCGCAGTTTCTTCTTCTGCTTCTTTTCTTTTATGTTTTCGTCTTTTTTCCACTAGATGGCCGCTGAACTTTTTCATAATTCTGACTTTTTCTTATTTGAAAGACAATGGCATTTACGGCTATTACCTCCCCTCAAAAATTGTCGGCCAACGTGGCTGAGTCCTTCAACTTTATTATTATTTTTTATTCAAATGTTGGCAGGAATGCCAAAAAAGCAATAAATTCTCATTCAAAGTACACTTAATGACCGTTTCATTCACTATAGAATTTATGAATTAAGTGGCCGAGTCCTTCAACTTTATTATTTTTTTTATTCAAACGTTGGCATGAATGCCGAAAATGTAATGAATGCTCATTCAAAGAACACCTAATGACCGTTTCATTCACTATAGAATTTATGATTTTTTCTTTTTCTCAACATCCACTACTAGAAAACACGGTTTTCGTCACGGATTTTTAACCACGGATGAAATCGGTTGCCAATAGCAACGGAAATGGCCACGGATATTAAAAAAAAAAACGAAAACATATGGCCACAGATTTATCCGTGGCCAATAAATAAATTTATTTATTTATTTTTTAAATTTGGACTTGGCCACGGATTTATTTGTGGCCAATAAATATTTTTTTTTTTAAATTTGGACTTGGCCACGGATTTATCCGTGGCCAATAAATAATTATTTTTTTTTAAGTTTGGACTTGGTCACGGATAAATCCGTGGCCAATAAATAAATTAAATTTTTTTAAAAATTTGGACTTGATCCGTGGCCAATAAATAAATTTATTTATTTATTTTTTAAATTTGGACTTGGCCACGGAGTTTATCCGTGGCCAATAAATAATTTGTTTTTTTAAATTTGAACTTGGCCACGGATTTATCCATGGCTAATAAATACTTTTTTTTTTTTAAATTTGGACTTGGCCACGGATAAATCCGTGGCCAATAAATAAATTAAATTTTTTTTTAAAATTTGGACTTGGCCACAGATTTATCCGTGGCCAATAAATAAATTTAATTTTTTTTTAAAATTTGGCCTTGGCCACGGATAAATCCGTGGCCAATATATACATAAATTTTTTTTTTAATTTGGACTTGTTCGTGGCCAATAAATAATTTTAATTTTTTTTATTTTAAATTACTCGCTTAAATCGCCCGATCCAACATTACGGGGCACCAAAAGGTTCGAGTCATTTCAAAATCATATTATTTTCATCGCGGTTATTATATTTTCCCATCTTATGCGTTGAAAATTACAGTTTGCCAATCTTATGGACTTTCAAGCAGACTGATTAGTGTTGAAGTTGTATTGCTCAAATCGTATGATTCTGTCTAACCTAATTAACGAAAACGCACGATTCGGCAAAAGTCAAAATGAAGTTTTGACCATTGGCCACGGATTTATCCGTGGCCAATAAATAAATTTAATTTTTTTTTTAATTTGGACATGGCCACGGATTTATCCGTGGTCAATAAATAATTTTAATTTTTTTTATTTTAAATGACTCGCTTAAATTCGAGATTATGGGGCACCAAAAGGTTCGAGTCATTTCAAAATCAGTTTATTTAAACATTTAATCCTTTCAATCAATTCAATTAGTCAATTATGTATAATTGTAATACTATATAATTTGATAATTTAATCAATTTATTGAAACATACAAATCGAATATTTTGTTTTATATTCTCTTAATAGCTAATCGGTCAATTGTATTTTGAAAGTATTGATCTAACTATGGCACTATATTTTCAAATTTGATTGATTTTATTTTGTCAATTACACTAAATTTATGTAAATAAATTGATAGTTTGACCTACAATGAATAAGATCACTTTAATTTCTTAAATTGAGTCAAAATAATCGATGAAAAATTTCAAATTTTTATAAGGTCAAAGTTATAATTTTTTTAATTTTGATTTTGTATCCCAAAATTATTTGTGGATAAAAGTAAAATTAGAAAGAATTATAATTCGCACGATTTAATATTTCTTAATTAAATCATAATAAGTATGAATTAATAAAATATATTCACATATTGATATAAATTAGTAAAATTTGATAACAAAATTCAATATATAGATATATATAAATATTTTTGGCATGCCTTTTTAATCAATAAGTTCATCATAGCCTGGCGGTAATTCGCTTGGCAATATAACAAGAGGTCTTGAGTTCGAGTCCCATTGGTAACGGTGAAATTCAATTAATTGAAATGGACACGCCGAGCTGGGCCGGGTCGCACACTGGGCTGGTAGGCGTGCGGGTTGGGCCTCCTGTGGGCGTGGTTGGGCTTTAGGTCCAGCTTTCTTTTTTTTTAATAATTTTTTTTAGCCACGGATTTATCCGTGGCTAAATTTAATTTTTTTAAAATATTTTTTTTCTTAGCCACGGATAAATCCGTGGCTAAATGTAAATTTTTTTAAAAAAGAAAAAAGGTTGGCCACGGAAATATCCGTAGCCAAATTTATCATTTTTTAAAATTTTTTTTTTTTGGCCACGGATTTATCCGTGACTAAATTTATTTATTTTTTTAATAATATTAATTTTGACCACGGATAAATCCGTGGCTATATTTAATTTTTTTTAAAAAAAAAATTATTTTGGCCACGGATTTAACCGTGGCCAAATTGAAAAAATCCGTGGCCAGTGTCCGTGGCCTAGTTTAGCAACGCCAAATTTGGCCACGGAATTTTTCATGGCCATTTGTTTTGGCCACGGATTTTTTGCCAAAATCCGTGGTCTAATCCATGGTCAAATCCTTATTTTCTAGTAGTGATCTCAATCAAAGATGACATTTACATGTCATTTACACCACTTAGTGTATTTATTCAATGTCGGGCATAGTTGGTTGACTCATCAATCTCCACTCTCTCTCTCTCTCTCTCTCGCTCTCTCTTGTTTGTTGAATACATTTAATGAATTTTTTCTCTTGTGAAAATTTCACTGTGCACATGCGTTCGATAAATTTTTTTCATGCGTCATAGTCTTCATGAAAAATTCATCACGTTTCTCACAAATTTATATCCCAAGTTCAAAATTATTTGTGATTTGATTTTTTTATTAAAATTATTGCACAAATACAAATATTTTTATAATTCAATAATTTTTTGGTGAAAATATATAAAAAAATATATGTAAAATTATGCAAGATTTTATCTTATCAAATACCCCTACACTTGAACTTTTGCTCATGCCCAAGTAAAGAAAATTCAAAAATCAAACTTTAACTTAGTTTCCAAAACATTCATGTCATTCTAATTTGCCACTTCGTCAATCATTGAATTATATCATACTCATGCTTAACAAAAATCTATGTTATTCTCAAGCTTAAACTTAATGCTTGTATAGGAAACATATATTCAAGGGATTTTTCAAACAATGTCAAGTTATGAATTATATAGTAACGTTCAAGCTTTCAAGAAATAACGAAAATTCATCACTTAAATAAAAACTTCACACTTTTCAACATATGACAAACCCCCTAGTGATATAAAGGTTCCCACTTATACTTCTACAACCAATTCCAAAGATTTTCAATTGAATGATTACTTTCCTTTTGTTTTTCTTTCTTTATTTATTTTTTTCAATATATATTTTTTCCTAGCTTATGCTCAACTTGTTTTACACGAGGACACTCATTTTTTTTGCGTGTACCAATGCAGGTTACTCAGCATTTGCATAAATCAATGTTTAACTTTTATTCTCTCTTTTTTCCAAGCGACCTATGAATCATTAGAGAGCTCCATGGAATTTGGCGCGAAACAATAAAAAAAGGAAACTAATCTATTCACTTAAACTGTGTTTCGAACTAGGTACAAAAATGATTTATTTTTTGACGTAATTCCTTTTCTTTATACCTTGAAAGCGATCTCATCAACTCAATAAATCATTATTCAAGAATTCATGCATCTACTCAAAATTTAACTCCAAGCAAAAAGTTAAAGATTTTTAACATGCAAAAACACAATCAAATTCATCTAATGCCAGCAAGGCTCAATAATACAAAATGAAACTGAAAACAAGTATAAGCAAAAAATTTTAAAAATTTTCACTCATATCAGAAAAAACCGCTATCATGCATCTTTGAAAATTAGCAGGTACATTACAAAGACCAAAAGACAGTCTTCTATAAGGAAATGTGCCATAAAGACAAGTAAAAATTGTTTTATGTTGATCCTCAGGTGCAATGGCAATTTGATTATACCTAGAATGACCATCAAGAATGCAACAAAATTGAAAATCAACAATCCCTTCCAACATTTGATCAATAGAAGGTAGAGGAAAGTGTGGTATTTTCTAGTAGTTTCATTTAATTTTTTATAATCAATGCAAACACGCCACCCAGTTACAACTTTAATAGAAATTAACCCAGTATGCTCATTTTGAACTACAGCAGTAGCTTCTTTCTTTGAAACTACTTGTACTGCGCTAACCCATTCACTATCAAAGATAGGATAGATAGTACCAGCATCAACACCTTTCTTTCTACTAAGTCCGGCATGGAAGGATTCAAGCGCCTTTGTGGTTGGACTTTAGGTTTGAACTCATCCTCCATAAGGATTTTGTGTTGATAAATTGAGGGGCTGATTTGTTTAATATCTACTATAGTTTGAGTTCTATGACGGGATATAAATCAACTTCTAGAAAAGTATATTTTAAATGAAAAGAAAAGAGTTTTAAGTTCAAGTTTTGGTGGTTACGCCAATTCTTCTGTCTGTTCAATTTCATCCTAATTGTCAGTTTGCTCACTCCAATTCAATTCTTTGTCTAGTTGTTCAGCTTCTTCTTGTATTGATTCATCCTCATATTGATTTGTATCAAACTCCAAAATGCACCTTCCAAAAGATCTTCCTTCACTATCTTTTCCTGAAAATTTAGTGCAAGATTATAAATCATATCAACTTCCAAACATGATGAATAGAAAATAAATGAAGGATATTTCATGGTCTTTTGCATGTCAAAGACCACATGCTCATTATCAACTCTTAAATTTAATTGGTCGTGTTGCACGTTAATGAGCGCGCATCCTATGGCCAAAAACGGTCATCCTAAAATGAGGGTACTTCCCTCTCTTCCTCCATGTCAAGTACAATGAAGTCAACAGGAAATATGAATTTATCAACTTTCATTGAGACATCCTCAGTTATTCCTCCAGCTTCTTTTTATTTGACAATATCTCTTTTAAGAATTTAGCATAAGTGGGCATTTGAGATAATGCTTCAGAAAAAGGAATATTGACATGCAATTTCTTAAAAATATCTAAAAAGCGGGAAAATTGCTTATCAAGTTTATCTTGTTTAAGTCTTTGAGGATAGGGGAGTGCGAGTGCATATTTGTCAATTTCAGATTTAGGAATTACCATACTTTTACCAGTTTGTTTGTTTGTTGGCTCAACTATCTCATTTTGGGTGCTTTCCATAGCTCCACTAGAGTTATCCTCTTCTTCTTGGCTTTCTTGCTCTGTCCCTGCATCATGATTTTTGCTGAGCGCTTCCAGTCCTCAAGTTGTCCTCCATTCCTTAGACTTACTACCTTGACTTCTTATTTTGGGTTCTTTTCAGTGTTGCTTGGAAATGATCCTTGTGCTCTGTTGGACATCAGGTTTGCCAGTTGACATACTTGTATCACATATGATGTGGTTTGACTCTTGAATTCCACCTATTTTTTTATTTAATGCTTTCAACTGAGCTGCCAAGGCTGTGACACCCTCCTCGCTAGGACCATCCTATACGAGTAGGGCTCACTTAACAATCTTGCTGAGTACTTGTTTTTCAATCGATACCCAATACAACAATCTTTTATTGTACGATAGAATTGAGATGGAAATAAAATGCCATTAGCTTACATAAAACTGTAGGATAACAAACTATCCCAAGTATAACATTTCAAATAATGGTCTACCATTTATTTAATAAGCTACTCTTCTATAAATGATAAAGGACTATGTACTAATGCACTGATCGCCTTAACCGAGTCCCTTCGACCCATTTCCTGAATCTGAGGCAATGAACATAAAGAACATGGGTGGTAAGTCCAAATGACTTAGTGAGGCCGGTCATAAATATGTATAGAATTTTAGCAGAGCAGGACTCATAAAATATTAAAATATAATGTAGAGTGGAACATGTATTTTAGTAACACAATATCAAGACTGAACAGTACCAATAGTGAGCCATGAACAGTGTCTCCAACCTTATGATTACCCAAAACAAATAAACATATCATAAAATCTTTATGCCTCCCCTTTGTGTCAAGGAGCGACCTTGACAATGATAAACGATAAACGGTAGGTGTACCATATGCCCGTGCAATACACCGAGCCAATCTCTACTATAATTAACCTCCAACTGTATATAGGAGTCAGGTTCCACAGAATGGTATCACGTAAGAAGGTTCTACCGACGGTTCGTTCCGCCCGATATACCCCGCTCACATGTACCTGGGCCCAAACTTCCCAAGGGCATCTCCAAGGGTAGCAATAGATCTTATCAAGACATAATAGATCACAAAAAAAATAATAGCTTGTTTCCAACACCAGGGATACATAAAAGATAATTAAAACATGATATCCCAAGGGTGTCAATAAATTATTTTTGAAACTAATATAACTAATAATATTATAAATGAAATACTTTTCGGGTACAACTTAACTTATAATTCAGAAAAATATTTTGTTGAAATGTAGAGAGTAAGATATAATCCCAAAAGATTCAGATAGCATAAATTAGACAGGGTAGGCCATACGAATAATATTTATAACATATAGTTCAATGCCCCAGCAAGGAAGGTAAAAGGCACTCACCTAAGGAGTTTATCAAGTTTATAGACTTGGTTTGACCAGATCGACTTGGTACCCTCCTTTTTAAGCGTGTTTGAGCAAATAGGGAGATACATAGAAGACTAATCGATATATATGTATGAAAAAAGAAGGGTTTATTGATACATATATGTGTGTGGAAGATTTGCTATAAAAAGAGAGTGTTCTGTGTGTTGAGAGTTGAGTGAGCGTGGGTGTGTGTGTGTTTTAGGCGGGATTTTTGTGTGTGTGTAGGAAAATGAAGACAATGGCTCCTTTTTAAAGAGTTTCGGGCAAGAAATAGGATTTTTATATTATAAGGTCAATTTATAATAAATGTATAGAAGATAAGATAAGATAAAATAAGATAGGATAAGATAAGATAAAATAAGATAGGATAAGCTAGGATAAGATAAGATAAGATAAGATAGGATAAGATAAGATAGGATAGGACAAAATAAGATAAGATACGATAAGATAAGATAGGATAAGATAAAATATTTTTGTAGTTATCCAATTTGTCATATTTATCAAAAATCTTATCAAGATCTTAGTAAGAACATTTATTAGGAGAAAATGACATGAGGTAAGAGAAAATGATATTTTTGGATAAGTATATGTATATATATGATAAAACATGACCTTTTATATAATATGTACATGTAAATTCGAAATTACATGTATACATAGGTATATTTTCGAAATATAAATATATTTATGCATATGACTTTATTACAAATAAATTAATAAGTTGTACTTTTTGGAAACACATGTGTGTACTTATATATATTTCTCGATTTATATATGTATTATAAATTCAATTGTTTTTGTTAAACATAATTATCACATAATTTACATATAAAATAAGGACAATATAAAATATGCATATAAAACATGAAATATAACTATTCATGCACATATATCATAAGAATCGATTTTTATATCATTGCCAGACCAAAAAATCGAGATGTCACAAAGGCTATAATTGAATCTACAACATGTAAGCTAGCAACTTTCATAGGTTGTCTGTTTAATGGCCAATGGTATCTATTAGAGGCCATTTCTTCTAATAATTCGAAAGCCTCTTCGGGTGACTTTCCCATTATTATACCACCTTTAGCTGCATCAATCACAACACAGTTATTTCCATTAAGACTGTGATAAAAAGTTTGTACCTATAACCAATCTAGTGTTCCATGATGTGGACACCTTTGCAATAATTCCTTGAAACACTCCTAGGCCTCGTACAAACTTTCATTTTCCACATGCAAAAACATAGTAGTTGAATTATGTAACTCTATTGTTTTTAAAGGTGGAAAATATTTATCTAAGAATTTTGTGCTAGATCATCCCAAGTTGTTATTGAGCCGGTAGGAAGTGATTATAGCCAACTTTTTGCTGCATCAAATAGGGAGAATGGGAAAAGCCTTAATCGAATAGCATCATTTGAGACTTCATTAAATTTGAAAATATCACAATCCTTTAGGAAATCTGACAAATTGTCAGATCATTTGGACTGTTCCGGGCTTAATTTCAAAATTGTTTGCATGAATCTATGAACACTTGTTCCAGCCCTATCATATGTTGGCATGTCATAGTCCTTAGAAGTAAGCAGTGCCATGGCCGGAATGATTGCATTGGGGTTATCATGTGGTAGTGGATTTTCAGCCATTTTTTGCATTTGCCAAATTGCGTGTTCAATTTCTGTGTCAAATTCTACAAGTTCTCTACTTTTTGCACGTGCCATGTACTAGTTAAGAAAAGTTGAGAACTATAAGTAACAAAAGAATAAAATTAAATTAAAAAAAAATCTCAAATTAGCATATCTAAATAAAGTTAAAATTTTGATTCAGTGCTCAACAATGGCGCCAAAATCTTGATGGGACTGTGATTGATTATAGCAAGTGCACTAGTTATTCAAGTAATAAAGTGATGATAAAAATTAAACAATTAAATTTATCAACTTTTTATGTCATTTGAGAAATCGATTTAAAAGGTGGGTTTTGTTTTTGACAAAACAAAAAAATCTATAGACAATTTAAAATAATAAAATTTGAAAAGAAACATCTAATAATGAAATGGCGTTGGGGATCTTCACCTTCACCTAAATTATTTTAGGGAAATGAAATACATAAGTTTGATTAAAAATTTATTAGTAAAGTGGCGGAATTTGTTTTTATTCAATTGACCCTTTCTAGGAATCCTTGACTATTTTAAAACTCCATAAGTTCAATTACCCCTTTTGGTACACTAATCTAGTTTACTTTATTTTGAATGCATTAAGTACTTCAGATTCGTTGTAGATAGGGTTACTTTTTAGGAAACAACTAACACAAATCATACTACTTTTTCAGTTAGTAATATATTTTACAAACTACTAGTTGACACAATTATAAATTTCCAAGGTCCCTTGTTCAGTAGTCTTAGGCATAAATTACTCCAACTGGTGTAGGGGAAATATGCACCCTCCACGTGGCACTCACCTATACACATGGGCTATCCTACTAGGGACACGTGGTGCCTACGAGGATGTTCCTTAGAACTGGCAAGGTGAAAGACTCGGAGTAACCCAGATGGAAGGCTTTACATTGCCTAGACCTCTAAGGTCTTTTCAGAGCATATTTCGTTCCTCCTCAAAGTGGTCCCCCATTCGTCCTCTAGTTTGTCCCCTACCTCTCCTCGAGTTGGTTCCCTATATAACGATTTTTGATACACTATTGCACCCAAGTGTTTCCATTACCGCCTGTCATAGAATATCCCTTTGTACGGAATGTTGAAGGTTATCCACCTCAACCCTAGCTCAATCCATTCCAACCTTTTACTATAAATAGAAGGTCACTACAATGTACTAAGGTACGAATTCTCTCGTACTTACACTCCTCTAAGTACTTTACCTTCTACTCTTCTACTTGATACTCTTTCTAACTTAAGCATTAGAGGGTTTTTACCGGAGATACTTCCGGCTACGCTCACGTTTGTCACTTTCTAGCAAGTTAAAGGCCAACCAACATATCTTACCTAGTTCTCATCGGATTAGGCCACGAATCGGCAGATCAGAGCATATGAGTTTGGAGTCAGTTAGACGGACCTTATTCCTGCCTATCTATGACCTTCTTGATTATTTTGGGGATTGGAAAATGAAGGTCATCAATTCATCATTGATATGTGCATAGTGAATGGGGAGACTTTCCTTTGGCGGCTTGATGATCGAATGTTCTCGAGTAGGCCATATGATCGAGTAGGGACTTTTGATGTAGTGTTTGTTTATATTTTCTATGTCTTTCTTGGAGAGGTTAGATACAATATTTCCCAGCTCACACTCGCCTGGCCACCTTGAACAACCATTTTCCTACAACGCCTGAGTAGAGAAGTGGCCTCCTCCTCCTCTCTCTCCTCGGCCTCAACCTGCTTAGCCTCAACTCCCTTGGACACAAACTCTCAGCATTTACCCCTCCCGCATCTACCTAGAGTTCAAGGACTGATCTCAAGGTTGACAAATCTCTACCTGTCTTCTCAGCTATATATTACCTAAAGGCTTCTAGCTTTCTATAGCTTTTTTCCTTTTTGATCAGCCTACTATTGCAGCCTCCCCACAAGGTTTGGTCAAACTGTCCTCCCCAAGCCTACCCAATGTGCTCGTTTGCCTAAGGGCTTCCAACTTGCAAGAGCTTTTTTTTTTTTGGCTCTAGTCGGCCTACTACTGCTACTTTCCAAAAGGTTTGGTTAAAGTGCTATCCCCTGGCCTACCCAATGTGCTCACCTCGCTACTCAAGGACGAGCTGCTACTAGTGTCGTCGGAGTCATCACTCCCAATAAGGAGACCCTCACTATAGTAGTTTTGACTATCAGATGACTCTCCGAACATATCACTCATTTTTGGATTATAGAACTAAGGAGAGACTAAGGAATGAAATTCAATAAAGGAGAGGAAAGTTCAGGAATGTACCTAAAGAAGAAGTAGAAGGTTTCTACTCAGAATGCTTAGGGTGTGCTTGGTGCTCACTCTACTCTACTCAATCTAGTAGTGTAAGCTCGGAATTAAAATGATGTGGCTGGCACTAACTAAGGACTTCTATTCATAGTACAGTCAAAATGATCCTAAGGAAGTCCAATCATCACTTGCAATGATTATGCACGGTTAAAATTCAAAACTACCGCCACGTGTCTTATCTAACCTCTAAACATGGATTTTGCCTCAAAAGTTTCCTAACTTGGCAACTTACTCGATCTCAACTGCCATCAAGCATGCTATGAAACTAAGGGCTAATGGTGTGGGGAAATAAGCAACCTCAACGGGGCACTCACCTATACCCATGGACCATTCTAACATGGACACACGGTGCCTACATGGTTCAACCCTCCAAGGATATTCCTTAGAACCAGCCAGATGAAAGCCTCTAGGTGACCCAAATAGGACACTTTACATTGCCTGGACCTCTAAGGTCCTCTTCAAAGTATATCCCATTTTGCCTTCAAGTGGTCCCCCACTTCTCCTCAAGGTGATCCCCTACTTCTTCTTAGTATAGCCTCCTTTATAACGGTTCTAAGACACCGTTGCACCTAGGCGTCTCCACCATCACCTGTCAGAGAATATCCCTCTATACAAAACGTCGAAGGCCATTTACCTCAGCCTTAATTCTATCCTTTCCAATCTTTTACTATAAATAGAAGGTCCCTATAGTGTACTAGGGTACGAATTCTCTCTGTACATACACTCTCCTTAGTACTTTACTTTCCGATCTTCAGCTCGATACTTTTTCTGACTTGAGTATTGGAGGGTCTTCACTAGAGACGCTTCTGCCTATGCTCACTATTTTTACCACCTAGCAGGTTGCGGGCTAACCAACATATCTCAGTCTTGTTCTCATCGGATCAAGCCAACCAGAGTTCCATTCGAGTAGATGACACCATCACTAACTAACATCAGTTTATAGTTAAAACATATTTATAAATTGGAACTTTTGATCTCTTCGATACCTTGCCACGGTTAATAAACAATTTTAAATATAAAAACAATAAAAATAGTAAAACATAATTTTATGAATAAAATAACAATTTGTATAATTCAAACCTTAAAACATATATAGGATTTTGTCACATTGATCCTTAACGACAATAAGACTACTCCATAATTAACTATAAAAAGCAAGTAAATTTAAAACATTACCATGACCATCCCATAGTTAAAATACAAAGTAGAAAGAACAAAAATACTTCTTTATTACTGCAACTTCAAATGCCGGATTGATTGCTGGCCTAAACTCTCTTTTTATTTTCTAACTAATCAAATTAAGAAATAAAGAAAATTGAAGTGCAAAGTGAAACACTAGTTTTTCCTTTGGATGCCATGGCTATTTGGTTGCTCCCTCTATTTATAGACAAAAAAAATTGTGAACTTCATGAGTTGGAGAAGAAAAGAAGATCATATCGCCGGAATATAGGATATTTTTGCCAAAATCTTAGATTTGATTTTCTAAATCTTGGATTGTTGTGTATATTCTTCTTCTGCTATGTGCCAACAAATTCCGAACAGCTGCCACAAACACTATGTTGCCATGCTTCAGCATGATCCTAAATAATTAGTCATAAATAACCAAACTTTAAGTTGTATTACGGGTTCATATTTCAGGAGCATAGAGTAAAATATATAATCAGTGAAAGATTATTCTTACTTGAAATTAACTATCATCATGTTGTTAGAAAAACTGGTTATATAAGTTGGTAAGTGACCAACTTTGGCCAATGAATTGATGAAACTACATTTGTTGTTTTGGAAAACAAGTTGATTATTCATTATCTATATCGTGAGTAGATACGAAAAATATATTTAATTACTCAAGAACAATTTAAGGTGTATGAGAAATTAAATGCACAAGATGGTTGGATTAAAGCTAAAAATAGAGTGTTAAGTTGTGGTATGTGGTTGTCCCACATAGAAAAAATAATACAAGAAAGTCTTGTATTTAAGTGGCTAGTTGAAAGTAAGGGTTGGCCCCTTGGGGGTTCACAAGTATGTAACGGGGAGAGGACCTATGGGTTGATAGGCTCAAACCAAATCCACATGGCGAGGCAGGCGGGCCGGGCTTGGGTGTGGGTTCGGGCTCAATATAATATATTTCTTTTGGGTACAACCCAAATTGAAACTGGGTTCAGAATTAGGTTGAAATCAGCTGAATTTGCGAACCGGTACATGGAGGCTGGTCCGGATCGCACCCCCAAGTGCAGCCAATGGCTAGTCACAGCGGACCGGGGTGCAAGCCGGCCGCGCATGAACCATAGCTAAAACTGGTTCAGACCTGACTGAACCAGTGCAAGTCCAACAGTTGCAGCCCTTTACACCTTCAGCCACAACTCTTCAGATATTATAAATAACCCCCCTGCATTTGTCATTTCATCCTTCAGAATCCGAATTCGCTTAATACATTCTGCATTTCACTCCCAATACTCTCTGCAAGCATTGCAACAAGTCCTGTGAGTTCAAATACCTTTTAAGTTCGCCGTTTCTTGAAACTTGGAATGCTCCTTTTTCTAAAAGTTAATCGTTGTATCTTGGGAGACGATTGCCGGTTCCATTAGCACCAGTGCGGGGCAATCTCGTCTTAAAGATAGAGAGTCCAACTCTCGCCTTGACTAAACACCATAGCCTAAATCACGCCCTAACAAAAAGCACGATATCCAATACATGGCACCAAATTCAATATAATAATGCAAGACATGCCTATAAAATTTTCTCTTCAATCGCAAGAAATGCTTTTTAGTTGGCAAGAAAGGGTATCAATATTGACTCTCATACAAAAGAAATAGAGATTAAAACCACAAATTCGAAAAAAATCAAAATATGACAACTAATATCCTCATAAACAAATTGAAGAAATGTAGAACATTTTTAACAAAAAAAATCGGTGCTTTTGAGATAGAGAGTTTAACTCACAATTAGGAAAAGTTGGGAAAAGAAACAACAAACACGCTGCCTCTAATCAGTGAATGACCCTCGAAGGCATAAATTCCACATTCAATCTTAAAAGCATCTTATTAGCCGTTTGAGAGCTTATAAGCTTCTTAAAAGTGTTTGGTAATTTTTTAGTAAATGAACTTATACGCTCCAAAAATAAGTTGTCAGGAGATTATAAGCTCAAAAAAAAAAGGAAGCTCCCTCAGCTTTTTTTCCAAATAGCTTATAAGATGTTTAATGTTAAAAGATAAAATTTACATTCCTACTATCTCAAAAAATATTTATTTACATGAAATTAATGTTACTTTTTTCCAATCATCATTATACTTAAAATAATATATAAGTTCTAATTTTTACCAAACAAAATTACAACTTATAAATTCCAAAAACATCTTATAAGTTACAGGATCTTATTTTATCTAAACACTTTAAGAACTTATTTTTAAAATAAAATGTAGGACTTTATAAATTTCAAAAACATCTTATAAGTTCACCGAGCTTATAAGCTCTTTAACATAAGTTTAGCCAAACATTCTCTTAGTACGTACCTCTTCGTTTGTGGATACCCAACATAGTATTTTCAAGTCTTTCTTTAGGCATTCTAACGGCAGTGGTTGGGTCAAGCAATATTTGTTTTAGTTTATAGTGGTACGCAATTTTAATCACCAAAAACTAATTGATCAAAGGAATCAATGAACGTTCTGATTCGGGTCTGACATGGGGGAGAGATCTTAAAAGTTTTCAAAAAGTGGGTTGTGGAGTTGGAAAAACAATAGAAGTTTTTTTTTGTAACGTGGTTTCTTTTTTGGATTGGGATATTACAATTATAACTTACGATTTTATTAAAATGCACCTGATAAGCAAAAGGACAAATTTGGCAAATCAAAAATTGGTATTAGAACTACCCTAGGTATAGGAACTTCCATTCTGACCCTTAACTTTATATTTTCTTATTCATTTTATAGAAAAATGAAGGGCAAATGTCGTAAAATGACACAAAATAAGTTTCACTTGTGAGGCAAAATAATGTTTCTTTATACAATAGTACCAATGCTAGGTGCTTGCCCACTAGGAAAGTATCCCCAGTTACCCCATATTTATGACAAATATTATGTTTAACTCCCTCCCCCCCCCCCCCCCCCTCTTTCCAATTACATTTTTTTTACTCTCTTTCTTTCTTCTCTCTTATCTACCCACTTTTCAACATTTCTTTGTTTTTTCTTTATACTTGTTTTCTTAATTTTATATATATATATATATATATACAATTTACTTATCATTAATTTAATAAACATGATAGAAATAATTAAAAAAAGTGTATTTACACAAATTTTTTTTGACTTTTCACTTATTAATTTTTGTATAAATACAATTTCTAATTATTTCTAATATATTTATTAAAATAATGATAAGTGAAAGAACAAAAAAATGATATAAATTAGGAGAACAAGTATAAAAACAGTTAATAAAAATATTGAAAAGTAGAGATGAGAGAGGAGAGAGGAAAACAAAAGAAGGTAAAAAAAAAAAAGAACATGTAATAAGAGAGAGAAAAAAAGAAAGATTAAACAGGACACTTGTCGTACATTGGGGTGCTTCCTTAATGGAAAAACACCCAGCATATGTCTAAACCCATTGTTTTGTTCTTATTTTCAATGTATGTGGATGAACTTTGGCTCTTAATTTTATGCCAACTATTTCACTTGATTATGCATATGTGTAACATATCCAACAATTTATCATTTAATCTTAATATATGGAATCTGACCAAGTGCCGTATCATCTTCCGAATTCACATGACTTATCACAAATTAGCTATATCACAATAACATATATCCTATCCAATTGGAATCTAGACTCTCAATTCTTAATAGTGGAGTGGTTTTTTGGAATTGTTGATGATAGAAATGGCTTTCGTCCCCAACCACATATGAAAGATGAAGGGCCTATTTATATAAAATTAAGAAAAATAAAAAAAGCTTCTTATGCAATATTATTTATAATAGATTTTTTTTTAAGTCAAGCGTATCTGTGTCTGCATATAGTAATTAAAAGTGTTTTCAAAAGTGTTTTTATTTTTAAATACTTTGAATAGCTTTGAAAAAAAAATTAAATTCTTTTGGGCTTTTTGTCTAACTTTTTGCTTCTTGAAAAAGTTCAACCAAACACAATAGTCTTTCACTAAAGTGCTTTTTTTTAATACAAATAAATATTTCTCCTCTTAAAAAATATTCCATCCAGTCAAGCTCGAATTCTTGTCTTTTTTCACTCTACACCTTGCGTGGGAAGTGAGGAATGGCCATGTCCCTGAGAATAAAAATACTAGTCACTCTAAATGGGCAGCAGGTAATGAACAATAGAAAAGCCAAGCTCTCAAATCTCCTCGTGAGAGAGTTCTCCAAAATCTTGGAGACAACAATTGGCTAGATGGATCAAGATTAACATGGATATTGCCTTCAAAAATGGCATTTATATTGTTTATAATTTGAACTTTTACTAAATATAAAATACATTTATATCATTAAGAAGGAAGCAAATTTTGGAACCTTTAGAAACATCATATAAAATATAAATCTCACTAATGAAAAATTGCATATAGAGACACTATAAAACGTCACTCAACTGAATTAATATCGACACGTACGTGAGCAGGAATAACGTATATATATTTTAACATTTTACACTGTCACAAACCTATAATTCCAGTTAATAGTGCAAGACAACTTATTCGAAACACTTTTTATAAAGTATCACGATCGGAAACAAGCCATAGCATGCCTTTATTAAGGAGATAGGTACCATACATACTACCACAGATGAAAACTTAGAACCCTAATCTTCATGCAGCCGGCTTCCAAGTCGACAAAGGCGGAGTATCCGAATGTTTCCAGTTAGGATAATCGGACCAATTCAAGTCGCCCTTGACTGCATCAGCCGAAGCGACGAAATCAAGCTCGGCCATCTCCTCGGGCGTCAGTTTCACAGCCAAAGCGCCTATGTTCTGGTTGAAATTCGTGATTTTGGTGGTGCCCGGCATGGGACACACATCTTTGCCCTGGTGGTGAACCCATGCTAATGAAAGTTGAGCAGGAGTACATCCTTTTCTATTTGCCATGTCTTTTACCCTTTCGAACAAGTTCTCGTTGTGCTCGAGATTCTCGGGTTGGAACCTTGGCAAAACCTGCAGGACATTAGTCAATCTTCATAAATGAAGTCTAGTACCAAATGCACAATGTGAAAGGAATTTGAATTAAGGACTCTCTAGCTTATTCAATCAATAGACGTCGAGCGTATTAATGAGTGTAGTAACAAATATTACACGTAACATAAGAAACGGTAGGAAAACATGAAAAAAAAGGGTTAATTATGCCTTCATCACATTTTGGCCCTGCCACCCACCAATTGCTAACTAGTTAATAGAAATTTAACTTCTTGTGACAGTTTTATCGTTTTATATATTTCATCTGAATGAATACATTTTAATTTCTTTACAATCAATTCGATAAAAAGATCTAGTGTGAATTATTTATTTTATTTGATATCTAATTTATTTCGGATAGTCACTGAAGAATGTAACATTAAGAAACTTTTTAGATCAATAAATTCAACTGTAACATTAAATGTCAAATCATAGGGTTTATTGAAATTTTGGATTCATAAGGATACCTTTGTCCAATTTTGGTCTCATTCGTTTCAATGTTCTCAATTTTGGGACTTATTTGAAATTCCGCCTAATTTTTAATGGCGAAGGCACACACCCCTCACGTGGCCGTTAAAGATTAGAAGGCCACGTGAGGGTTTATTGCAATTTTGGTCTCATAAGTATGCCTTTGTCTAATTTCATACTTATGGGACCAAAATTCAATAAACCTGTCACGTGAGGCGAGATTTAATGACCATGTGAGGCACGCGTGCCTTTGCCGTTAAAGATTAGAGAGAATTTTAGAAAAGTCCCAAAATTGCGAAATTTTGAAATGTATGGGACCAAAATTGAGAATATTGAAACGAATGGGACCAAAATTGGAATTAACCCCAAATAATACCAGTATTGCTCATATTATGTCTAATTGAACTTATTTGTCCTTTTAATAATTTGAAGCCTTTTTGTTTTATATTAAAAAGAACGACCAGAAACAAATTGTTTACGCTTAATATATATATATATATATATATACACACACACATACATAGAGATGGAATAATGAAATTTACTTGATAAGAAATATTTTCGGTTCATAATTTTCTAGATTGAATTAATAAGAAAGCAATTAAAATGACCTATTTTAAGGATTAATGTATGAAATAATAAACTGTACGTTTTAAGAATTGAGGACAACAAAGTAACACCAAATACAATGTATGAATTGTGCAAGTTTCGAGAAAATAGAAGCAAACAATATATGCAAACCTTTCGATAGTCATCGTTAGTTAAATTTTGCACGAGTTGTGCACCGCCTGAAAAGAATCCCCTTCCAAGTGGACTATACGCTACAATTCCAATGCCAAGCTCTCTGAAAAATTTTCCATAAAGATAAAAGGTTTTTGAAAAATTGCACAAACAATAAACATCTAAGTTTCTCGTCAAAAAAAAATAAAATGAAATACCTAAGTTTTGAACAAATTCGACTGTCTATGTATTACATTTCATATATACACATCAAACGTATAACATATTCAGAATTAGTAATAAAAAGTTCCTGTAATTTGGCTCGTTTTATATAAAATTCTCTGTAGTATAAAACATTACAAATACACCCATAATATTTAGTTTTGTATTACAGATTCCACCTTATAATTAGGGGATATCTATAACACACAACCAAATATTAGAAGAGTATTTCAATTTTTTAGGGCGAATTATACTTATCACCCTTAAGGTATAGTGAAATTACAAAACGCACCCCCACATATGGAAATTTAGCATTGCTCAATGTTAAGTCTAACGAAATCAAGAAAATATCATTTTTTTTTCCCTTACTCAAGTTGGGGCAAATCATGGTTACCACCCTGAGGTATGGTAAAATTACAAAAAATACCCCCACATTTGGAAAATTACTATTACCACCCTAACTTGTTTCATGATCATTTCAAGTATTGCATATTGTATGTTTTTATAGGCAAATATTTAGTTTTATAGCATAAATCACAATGATACTTGTGGTGTTCATTTATTGCATTTTTTGAGGTGTTTGATGGTTTTTTATATTATTTCTAAAAATTAAGTTTTGTATGGTTGGTGAATAGCATTTCATCAACAGATCGTGCACTCTATAAGCAAAATTTAACATTGCTTTAATACACTAGTTAAAAACTAATATTCTGGTAAATATACACACCATCCACCAACGGCTTTAATCGACAAGTTTGAACGAATAACATAAATATTACATTTAACCTCCTATGATTTCAATAAATTACAATACAGTACTCCAAATTATATCACATAATAACAAAACTCCCCTAGGGATATTTTCAAAAGTTCATACAGTTTGACTAACGGTTGTCGTTAGACAAACCAACGGTAGGTTTAAATTGTTAGACATCACATAACATTAAGGGAATTATGATACTTTCCATATGTGGGGGTATTTTTTTGTAATTTCGCCATATCTCAAGGATGGTGATTGTAATTCGCCCATTTTTTTATATCATGAAGAGTTTTAACAGATCTAATCTTAATAAGTTTTCCACAACTAACCCAAATATTTTATTCAATATATATTTCATTTTCCTAAAATTCTTTATAATTATATTCAAGATTACAAATACCCTCGTCAAATATTTTATTTTATATTACAAATTTCACCCACAACTAGGGGACATCTATAACACAAATCAAATCAAATATTATAGAGGCAGCCATAGTTTTTCTTGTTACAGATGATTCTGTTCGAACAAATTTAATTTCAAGGGTTCTTTTTTGCAATCAACCTAAATATTTAATTAAATAAATATTTCATTTTGAATCACATATACTTGATATTTATATGTGAAATATAACAGTGAGGAGATGAAACCAACATTGTTTGGCATGAAAGTTATTCTAATTACAATGATTTTCTAGCTCAGGATATTATGTATTTTTTGAGAGTTTTAAAAAATCGAACCTGCAAGTAGGAATGATTTCTGCTTCTGCTTCTCTTGCCCACAAAGACCATTGCAACTGAACAGCTGTTATTGGATGAACAGCATGTGCTCTTCTGATTGTCGAAGCAGAGGCCTCAGACAGACCTATATACTTTATTTTCCCTTCTTCAACCAGTTTCTTCAGCTCTCCCACCTTCACCACATAAGATATATAGCTCAAGAAATGAGACTAGAGATGGATATGTACAAACACTCGTATTCGCAAGTACAAATTCATACTTCTAATTAAAACAATGACCTAATTTGATACATATAATGTGATATTTAAAAAAGTATCATAATTTTGTACCTATCATGGCACTGTATAAAAGTACTCAATAAAAGTACTCAATAAAATATACCAAATCTGAATTAAAATACATCTTTTGCAACACTTCAAAATATCAAAATAGACTATTGTCACACTCAAATACATGACACTTTAGCTAGCTAGTGCTGTCAAATAAAATTTGCTTTCAGTGGCACTAGCTAATTAAGTATCATGTATTTGAGTGTCACGATAGCGTATTTTGACATTTTATAGTATCACGATAAATATATTAAGGTTAAAATTTAAAATAGTTTATTGAGCCAGTTTTTTATGAGATGGCACAATAGATATACAAAAGCGATACTACTATATTATATATACATATATATATATATATATATATATATATCAAATTAGGTCATTTTTTTAGTAATGTTAATACAAATAAAGAAAAAAATGGGTGGGGTGGGGTTTTGGAGGGGGGGGGGGGGGTAATCACATTATAAGCCTAGTGATAATGCCAAACCAAGATCAATATCACTCGAGGACAGAACCACAAATCCCTATTTAGGGGTGAGGTCAAATAAAAATTATGATAGGTATTTTTATAATTTAGGAAGGAGGGAATTTTAAATTTTCAAAAACTTATTATAGCCTCCTGGCCAATGGCTTTGTCACTGTGTGCATTCCCTTACTTTAAAATTATTATATATATGTAGATAAATTTGAACGACCTTTCTAATTATCTTTTAAAATACCCCTTTCAGTGCACCCAATTTTTTTTAGTTGAATTATTTGTATTATTATAGCCCATAGTTGGTAGATATACTCCCTGACTTTAGAATCCAAACTCCGCCACTATAGATAGCAATGTAAAAATTATCAACAATGACATATATTGAGTGATTGGAAAATTTATTATGTTATCAAAATGATTTTTCGAGGTCGACACTAACAAAAATGAAGTTTTGTTCGCCAGAAAAATCTTCATCTGGTTGTGATTTCATTTTCTCATGAAATTGTTATTATAGAAGGATTGATGATTGCCAATGTAGGCAATAATTGAAACATTAATTTTTATTACTATTTATTATATTGTGACAAAATAAAATTTATCTAATATTTATTATTAAGGACAACATAAAAGTATTGTGGTGGCATAGCCTATTAAGGGTCTAACAATTTTAGTGCAATGTGCAAATTAAATCTTGTAATTTTTTGAAATTCGTGGATTGTAAACAAATTTCACCACAATTACAAAATCAACAAAAAAAATGACACGACTGTCATGTGACTTTTTAGTTGGTTTTTTGACCAGCTTTTCCTACACGTACACTTAGATGAAGACTCAAAATACCAACTTGAAGATCCATTAAGCATGGACACAGACATGGACACATTAATACAGACACGGGGACAAAAAGAACATTAAATTTTAAGAGACAACACGGCTATATATAAAAATGTTAATTTGTATATTAAATATTGATATTTTAGCAATTAATTGACTTATGTGATAGAGAAATAAAAATATTTATCATTAAGCATCTATAAAAACTAGATATAGAATTAGAACAAAAGCAATTCATCATCATTGAAATCTCTAATTACATGCAAGCAAGTAGTAGAGAGAATTTTTCAGTTGGAGATTTGTAGTCTTCAAAGAACAAGAGAGAACAAAGAGAGAGATCAAGGGGACAACAAGAAAGAGAGTGAGAGAGTAATCAAGAGCTCATTTGCTTAAGAAAAATAAATCTTTATTTCTTTATTTTCTATTTTCTTTATTGAACTTTGTACCCATGCCCTAACTAGATCCATACTAATGTGTCATTTTTTTCGTTTTAATTTTGAATCTTTCGACACACTCTTGCCATGTCGAACACGTGTCCAGGCAATGTTGGAATAATCCGACATGTGTCCAACACCACACAGGGTGATTTTTGGTACTGTTCATGATTATAATTGGAGATCAAAAAAAAAAAAAAAAAGGGAGAAAAAAAAAGAAAAAAATTGCCATGTTTGCTATTTGTATTGTGAGCTTCCACCCTGACATCCACATATCAAAACATGCCCGGAAATCAATCAATGAAAGGCACGTCCATCTCGCTCGTCTTTCTTCCCATAATTTCTTACAATTTCCAATAAAACTTATCCTTATTCCCCAAGTACTCGGAAAATAAGGCTCCTTAGATGCTAACACATGATGCAATAATTTCATTTTTTTAATACTTTTTGACATCGTCATATTCAAATCCAACGATTAAAACACCAGTTGAACACTACGCAATTGCATAGCATGAACGTTTCCTATAAAATAACACGACTTAAATGTAAATTAAGAATTCTCCTGTACCAAAACTGCTATACCCCTATAGGCTATAAACGCCATAATAAATTTGCAATTATCTAAAAGATTAAACTATCAGAGACGAGAATTATCAAACATTTAGTATTTGCAACATGCCCCGGCACGCACAGACAGACTTCTTTTGTATCAAACTTTGCGCGTAAAATTCTTTTTCATAAATGGACTGCATTGAGATTCGAAGATGTGGCCTCTTATTTGGCCTGATTCTAATATCATTTTGAAAAACCATCTCATCTAAAATGTTAAGTTGTTTAAGAGAAAAATTATCAAATACTTATTATCTTCAATTTACACATTTTTAAAGATGAGAATTATTAAATTTTTATTATTTTCAACAAAAATACAGTGTGATATCGATTGATGAGGTAATTAAATAAGGGAAAATAGAAGATAACCGTGACTTCGACGGGCAAGCGATTATCGATGCGATGTTGGTAATAAAGATCAATGCAGTCCACCTCCAGGTGCTTCAAACTGGCCTCACAAGCAGCCCTTACATACGATGGATCGCCAATTATTTCCGTATTCCGGCCATCCAATTTTATCCCAAACTTTGTCGCCAACTCTACTTTCTCTCTCACCCCTCCCTTGAGAGCCTACATAAAATAAAAATTACACACTCTATTAGAAATTTCGAAATAAACAAACACATAATAGATTCATTGGAAGTCTCATTTTCATTTTCATTTTCAATTTCAATTTTTTATACTATCGAATATGAAGTTTGAAATTTAATCTCTCTCTCTCTCTCTCTATATATATATATATATTAATTGTGTAACATATGCCATCTATAATATTATTTATACTACAGTATTATATAAAAGAAGAAGATCATTTTATAATTATTTTAGTCTCTCAACAATTTTGGTCGGTCACTCTATTTTATTTCCCCGTCTCTCCAACTCAACATTCTTTTGTGTTTGTTTGTTTTTCTTTTTTGTCTTTCTCGTAATCATCTCTTTTTCCTCGCAGGACTTGCTATTTAATATTTTTATATAATTCTATTTTAAATTAATTATTTCACTTTTTATTTATAATAAATATTAAAATGTATTCATATATATAATTTAAAAATATTTCGAATCTAATTTGTTTAAATTTAAATACATAACTAAATTATATGAATTTTTTATTTTGTACAAATATCAATTGTGCATGGACAGTTGGTTCATATAAAACTTATTGTGATTAGAATTGATTCAACCAAATTAAAGTTTTCCATTAATTCAAGCCTCTTTTGCGATGTCTATCTATACGTTTACTTTAAGATGTATTGCATATACGACAACATATATATATGTGTGTTATCCCTTCCATGTCATCAAGCTGGACGGTCCTTTCATGTCCCGAATCACATATGGTGCTTTTACATTGAAATGATCACTATGCAGTTACTGCTCAACGAGGCCCAGCTATTGTACATTAAGGTCAATTGTCCTTCAATCTCTAATCCTATTTTGTACTCTTTCGTTTATGGGAGACACACTCGTTGTGCTCAAAGAGAATTATGGAGTCTAATGAAATTGATTGCAACCTCGGAGCCATGGTTAGTTGGGGGTGACTTTAACATGTTTTGGGTTACCTCAGAGAAGAAAGGGGGAGCTCCTCTGCGGTTGGGGGCTATGGAGGATTAGGGCTCATCGATCGGGAAACCGACTCCTCGTTCCGGACTGATCGCTAACACCTAAATGAATCCTCATTCGATCTGGGTCATACCGAGTCCAACCAATTAATCTCTACTGTCATTAAATGCTCTATTAACCCAAGGTGAAGGATTACCACCTGATTCCATACTTCATTAATTAAGAGCCAACTAATGCCCTAGGCCCTACCCTTAGGCTTATGAGTTACTCCACCTCATCCTATGATGGCCTACTAAGCCTAAGGGTCTCATAGGGAATAATCTACTTTGACACACTATGAAAACCCTTGCATTTATGGTAAGAAGGGGGTCATTAATTACTTTCACCCACTTACTCTGTTCAAATCTCTACTCAATCCGATCAACTGACTTAAATATCGAAAAGTCTTAGCTGAGACTTATCTCGGCTATCTCACATTGTCTTTCCCTTGTTGCAAGTCAATTTCCCAATTAAATCCATTCACCTTCACTCTCAATCAGAGTTCCCAATCGATGTCTACCGGTATCAAATTCGACTCGCATCAATATGATTTTATTATACATTATTAGAACATACACATGTGATATATATATATATATATATAATTTTATTATAAAACTTCATTTCTTTTCTTTTTATTTTTTTTAATAATGAGTATCTTCACTTTGTTTATTAAATTAGCATCTTCTATCGTGTCCTATTAATTAAAAGTCACTTTATACATTGGGGTATGATCATTTGATAGCTTCCCATCTTAAATTATTTTATGCAGATAAAATTCGATACCACCATCAACTTTATTCAGGAAAAAAAAAGGAATCCAAAAAACAGAAAAACCTAAACTTTAAAACACACTAATTTATTCTTTCTGAAAATGAATGATATTAGAACAATATGCTCATATGATGATGTTGTACAATTCATTTCACCTTTTATTTTTAGTCTTGACATTTTATTGTCATTTTAGTTTCTAGGGCGAATTACACTGACTACACCTGAGGTTTGACTAATTTATGAAAAATTTCCTATTTTTTCAAAAATTACCAAAAACCCCCTAAGGTTATATCCATATTACAAACTTATTTGAATTTTCGAAAATACCCCTTTCCTTTTGAGGTGATTTACACTGACCACCCTGAGATTGGGTTAATTTACGAGAAACCCCCTGTGGTTTCAAAAATTATCAAAAAACCCCTGAGGTTATACCAATATTACAACTAGAATCTACTTAGGTTGACTTATCAATAATATTAAATCTTTTTATTCCCCTCTGTAATATTATTATCATAAAATTTTCATGTAATAGATTTGAAAAAACAAATGTGATTATTTATTCAAATAAATATTTTGAATTTAATGCATTAAAGGTATCTACCAACACATCAAGTATATTATATTATCGCTAATACGGAATAAATTTTAAGAGAAATGAGTTAGAGTCCTCAAGCCAAATAAAGTTTTCAAGTGCATTATTGAATTTCAATTTTTTATTTCAATCAATGTTTATATTTCTCATTTCACATAATGGATATATACGATGAATATAATTATATTTTTCTCAAATATAAATTTAGAACATATTACTTATATTTAGTATAAATTCATAATATTAAATTCGAAATATTTATTTGAATAAGTAATCACATTTTGTTTTTCAAATCTATTACATGAAAATTTTATGATAACAATATTACAGAAGGAAAAAAAAAAGAATTAATATTGTTGATAAGTCAACCTAAGTAGGTGTTAGTTGTAATATTAATTTAACCTCAAGGGGTTTTTGGTAATTTTTGAAACCACAGGAGGTTTCTCGTAAATTAGCCTAATATCAGGGTGGTCAATGTAAATGACCCAAAAAAAGAGAAGGGGTATTTCTATTAGATCTTCATTAAATTAATAGAAAATGAATTAATTTCAAAGAGTATTTATATTTTATATCTTTTCTATCTTGATTAATTATTATATTAAATAAAAATACATACGAAGGCTTCTCCATTATTATTTATTATTCTACTCGCATTTAGAATACAATTTAAATGAGAATATTGCACTAATTATTATCCCAAAAAAAAAAATTAAAACAACACTTTTATAAGTTGTAGAAAATATAAATATTTTTAAAATAAAACCTAACCTTCAACAAATTAACTTTCTAAGATCTTATAAGATCTGGGTATATAAAATCTTTTAAATAAGTTCAACCAACTAAATACAACACTACAAAACAATTTAACCACACAAATAATCTCTTATTTTCTTTACAAAGAAAAAAAGAAAAGAAATAAACAGAACATAGACACAAAATCCATGAATTGTATATTACTAGAGAGAGAGAGAGAGACAGAGAGAGAGAGAGAGAGACCTTTCCGAGAAGTATTTCGTTGGTGTAAGGCCCATAGAAATCAGAGGTGTCGAGGTGAGTCACGCCCGAGTTGATGGCGTGATGAATCAGCTCGATCATTTCTGAGTCGGGCTTTGGTGGCCCGTAGACGGACATGCCCATACAGCCCAGCCCTTGTGCCGAGACTTCAAGGCCCTGTGACCCCAATTTCATCCTCGGCACACTGATTTTGCTTTCTGTCGCCATTAGCTGAAGCTTTCTTGATTTTCTGATCGGTTTAGAAATGGTTGTGTTGGCTATACACTACAGAAGAGCTATAGCCACTGGTCGATATAGTATTTGATAGTCCGGGCCCGAGATGATCAAATCAGCATTAATTACGTTAATTACGTGACGATTTACACTTAATATGCAATTGGTGAAAGGTATATGATTGATTAGGTTACCCGTCTTACTAACTTTTATCATTGAATACATGCAGATTAGTTACCCGTGTAAGTCACCCTCGCTAATTTATTCTATTAATAAAGAATTTAGGGGGGTTTGGATTCTTTAATCTTTTTAAAACTTTCCTTTTCTCTCTCCTATATCACATTATTATATTTTTTAATATTCTCTCTCTTCCTATTATGCCACATCTTTTTTTATTTTTTGTGTTTGCTTCTTATTGTTATAGTTTTATTTTAAAATTATTTTATTTTTTACTTATCATTAATTTAACAAAAATAATTTAATTAGCTTTAAAAAGATATAGTTATAAAAGAAAATTAGTAAATATTTATAGTTGTACTCTACAAAAATTTAAATATTTTATTAAATTATATCATTTTTTATTTTACATATGCATAGAGTGTGACCCCTTAACTAGTAATATTAGCACATTCAATGTGTATGCATAATAAACAAAAATAATATAATTTAATGACATTAAAATTTTGGTAATATATGTACTATCAAAATAATTTTTAACCATTTTAATAGATTTATAAAATTAGTATTAAGTAAAAATAAATTAATTTAAAATAAAAAAATTAAGAAAACAATTACAAAGAAAATAAAAGAAAGTAATATTGAAAAGTAGTGGGAGATTAGAGAGAGAGAGAGAGAGAGAGAGAGAGAGATGCCGGGGGGGGGGGGGGGTGGATGTGGGGAGAAAGAAGAAAGAGAAAGTAAAAAAGAACATGGAAGTTGAGAGATGAGAGAAATATTGAGAGAGAGAGAGAGAGAGAGATAAAGAAAAGTGGTAGACCAAAAATATTGAAAGATCAAAATTCAAAAGTGATTATTAAATGGTATTGCCTCTTTATATAATAATATAAATAATGATAATGATGTCATCTCTTGTTCAATGTCGAATGGACTCAAGAGATTTGCTCATCTTATAAGTAAGTTTTCTTGTTTCACATTGTAAGACACATATTCATCAAATGACAAAATTCCATTATCTTCTAGTATGGGGTCGGTCCCCATATCCGATAACAGACTTGGGCATCATTAAATAATAATAATGATAATAATAATAATAAAGACTTATTGTTAATACTGTATTAAACTTTCGCTTGTTTTGACCATTCATGTGCATTCAAACACTCTTTTAAATTCAATTATCAATTCATTAGATAAGTAGTGCTAAAAATATTTGTATTTGTGTAAAAATAAGAGCAATATTATTGAAAGGATGATTAAAATGATAAATAATTCAATCAAAAATTAGTTAGGATGCTCATGGGGCAAACACAAATTAGAAGTTTGATGTAGCATTAAGGGAGTTATTGTTGTTGTCGTCGTCCTTGTTATTATTTAGACATGCAACAACATTTTATTTGAACAAAGGATTAATTCAAACAATAAAAAATGAGCTATTCAAATTCTTTAGTTTTGATTCAGAATTTTACCTATTTAAATAAGCTTACCGGCTACCGCTAAACATATTACTAAGGGCCCATTTGAATGGGTTTAAATAAAAAATACTTCTCGAATTGTACTTTTCATAATAGAGTTTTTTTTTTTTTTTAATTCAAACAGTTTTCGTTTGGATACAATAATTAAAAGTAACTTTATTTAAAGCTAATTTGAGATAACTTCTAAAAAAGCCAAAAAATAATTTTTTTTTCTGACTTCTGACTTCTGACTTCTGTGATTTTAAAAAAGCTCATCTGAGCACAATTTTTTCTTCAAAGTGCCTTTTTTTTTCAAAAAATAAGTACTTCTTTAAAAAAAATTCATCCAAATGAGCTCTGAATTATATATGGTGGACTTAATTATAGTTGGTTCACATGTTGAGGATGATCTTGAATTAATAAAGTTAGTTCAAGAGGTGTAATGCGTCAAATAATAACAAATTCAGACAAAAACATGGATTCAGGGACGAAATTGAAGTATGAGAAAACATTTAAGGATGATTCTGAAATAAGGAACAAAATTTGGGATGAAATTGAATTACACCTATTTAACATGGTAGCGCTCCTGATATAGTGTGATTCAATACATTTCCGGCAGATTATCCTAATTTTACTCGTAGACTAGAAATCATATTGAGTAAAAAAAAAAAAAAAAAAAAAAAAAAAAAAAAAAAACCCAATACCAAAATTCTGAAAATCTCTTAAAAAGTCCATTTTCATATAAAAGTCGCCTTTTTATTTTCCATCATGTATTACACATTTTTTTTAAGAATCTGAGCATAATTGTTTATATGAACTTTTCTTTTGCTCTCAATCTATTACAAATTATATATAAAACATAAAAATTTAAATTTAATTTTGTATCGAAGTGGTACAAAAAATTGCATTTTTCATGCAGTAAATTGACCACTTTTTGATTTTAATACACTAAATTAAGGGGGTGACACATTTGATAATACATGTCCAAAACTTACGATGGTTTGAATACAAATTTTCTCAAAAATTACAAAATTTGTGGAAATCACTTGGAAAATTGGGGGGGGGGGGGGGTTGAAATTTAGGGAATTTTTTTAAATTTAACCCAAAAAAGGTTTTGTTTAAATTTTTGACCTGAAAAAAAAAAAAAAGAAGTCTTACAAATCTAACTTAAATCGCCATTGAAGTTGGTGAGTTTATTAAAACATTAATAAAATTTATAATTGTTTAATATATTTATCAAATCATAATAATAATAATAATAATAATAATAATAAAATAATTAAATTTGCCAACAGTGTTGGCAAATTTTTTTTAAAAAAAGACAAATTAAAATCATCATTGGTGATAACAAATTTAGAAAGATAGAAAAAAAAAATGTCAAAACACGCCAACTATTGACAATTTTTTTTTTCGTTGGCGTGTTTTGCCATTTTTTTTTTTTTTTGTTCCCCCCATCCCATCTTGCAAAAAGCTTCCCAATTACAAATTGAATTCACCATTGGTGATGACAAGTTTAAAAAAATAAAAAAAAATAAAAAAAAACCAATGTCAAAACACGCCAACTCCATTTGGCGTGTTTTGACATTTTTTCTTGTTGGGTTGCCGTGTTTTGACATGAGTTAGCGTGTTTTGACATTTTTTCTTGTTGGGTTGGCGTGTTTTGACATTTTGTTTTTTCGTTCCCCCCGTCCCATCATGCAAAAAGCTTCCCAATTACAAATTGATCTCCACTCCCTCTTTACAAATTCTAAAGAAAGCTTAAGATCAGTCCGGTCGAGAGATGAGAGGCGGCGGTGGCGGAAACATAAATGGAAACGTGAGAAGCGCAGTCGACAAAGACGTCGCCATGCCGAGTCGCTGCCGGAGACTCCGCCGTGAACAACCTCTCGTCGGGCGGTGTGGTGGCCGCAAACGACACGCCTCTGGCGATCTACATGTGTGCGAATTTTTTAAGTTTTTAATGTTATTGGCTCTAAATCCAGATTACATGTCTGCGAGGTGTGGGACCGAATGAACTAGAGAAATATTACATATTTTGTTATAGAAATCCAGATTTGCTTATTTATTAGGACAAATAACATATACAATTGTTGAAATATAGAGAATGATCAAAATAGTTTTCTAGTTGCTAAATTAGTCACTCCGGCCATTAGTAGATGTGTCTCGGTTTGACAAAATTATTCAATCAATTTTACAGTTCCACCGACTTTCACAAATTAATTTCACTTCACATCACCATAAGTATCAATGTGCATCATCATTTATAATTCAACACCGCTGAATTTTCTTTTTCATAGAATTACATTTCATTGTCGCATTTTGCTTTTGAAGATTATAAGAATTAATTTATAATTAAACTAGAATGTTATAAATACTAGGTTATTCGAAGGTTATATATACAATATGCCTTATTACTCACACAATTCCTATTTATTAAGTTGGCCTCCACAAGTCGACATTTGTGCAGCTACTCATATGTACTTAGCTGACCGGAAAAAAAAATGTCAAAACACTACAACAGAGTTGGCGTGTTTAATTTTTCTTCTATTTTTTTTTTATCTGTCTTTCTAAACTCGCCATTACCAATGGTGAGTTTAATTTATCTTTTTTTTTAACTCGCCCACACTGTTGGCGAATTTAATAATTTTATTATTATTTTTTTTTCTCCGACAAATATATTAAATTATTATAAATTTTAATAATAGTTTAATAAACTCGCCAACGTCAATGGCGAGTTAGGTTAGATTTGTAGGGCATCTTTTTTTTTTTTCAGGTCAAAAATTTAAACAAAATACCTTTTTGGGTTAAATTTAAAAAATTTCAAAAATTTAGGGGGGACAATTTTTGTTGTGGAGCCAATTGGATGTGTGATATGGCACCATGTAAGACAACTGAAAAAAATAATCCAATTGTTTATGTATGGAATTTGAACTTGGGTTAATTATTTATTTGATGTTAATATCAATAATTGATAAATTCTTAAAAATAATTAAAAGTAGTACAATTACACAACACTTGTGTATAATAGATTATATAGCTAATAGATTAGCTTGGTGGTTGAATGACAGGTGATAAAGTATGGTTTTGCTCAACTTTGCTTCGAAACTCCACGCATGGGAAATTGAATGATTTTTTAATATTTGTTGTATATTGAGTTGGCAGCAAAACTTACAAGATTCCCAATTTTGGTGCCAAGTCCTCTTTCTAGCAAGATTATGATGCTCTCACGAAAACTGTAATCAAATTATCATTATTTTTGGACATGGATTAGATGTGCCATCGCCTTCATTTGGTGGACAAAAATTGAAAAAAATGCCAACTTACTATATGAAAATTGTGATTTTCCTAAAGTGTTATTATGTCACATAATTTAAAAATAAAATTATAAGAAATATCGTACCGTTGTATTCAATTTATATTATGTTCTATGATGCACGGACACGGATACGGATATGGAGATACGGACACAACACTATATAGACACGGCGATACGAAAAATTTTAAAATTTTAGGACACGACACGGCTCTGACGCAGTTATTAAAAAATATGTTATATTATATATTTATAACTTATTAAATTAAAATATGTATAGAGAAATAGTAATATTCATCACTACAACAAGGATCTCTTAAAATCAAATACATGATTAAAATAAAAGGAACTAATCATTATTCAGATATCTAAATACAAACAAGTAAAAGAATTAATACAAATTATAAAATACAATTAAAAAAAATTATTTGTTATTTTCAGTTTTCCACTAATTTTTAAAAAATTTTAAAAAAGATCTCACTTGAACTTTGTAATATATCAAAAGGGCCCCAGCTATGTCAAACACATCCTTCAGCCGTATCTGACACCGTGTCGGATTTTTTTTTTCATTTTCGAATATGTTTTTGTCTTGTCGGACACGTGTCAAGGCAGTGTGGGTGCCCAACACTGCAAGGGATATTTTTTGCTGTGTCCATGCATTATAGATTATGTTGTATCATTGTTTGGGTATGCATTCGAGAGCTTCTATCTTGCAACGTATTCCATATTTTATTTCAATATATGAATGTATGATAATTATATAATTAAAAAAAAATAATTGTACACAAATAGCATAAATCTTTATCTATACTATTAATAAAATATATAGGGTATCTAATAACCACATTTAATCTCTCACCTATCTAAATAATTTATTTTCTCTCTTCTCCCTCCTGTCCCGCTATTCATGTATTTTAAATTTCTTTCATTTCTCGTTCTCTCTCTTTTATCAATACATACATATATATAGGTCACTTTTATCATTTTTTTTTTAAAAATTCTTTCTTATTTATTTGTTAATTTTATAATTTTATTTTTATATTGAACAATTTTTCCATAATAAATTTATTGAAATACATTATAAATAATTAAATATATATATAATCATATATAAAATTTAATGAATATTTTAATTTTATATTTAAAATTTATATTTGCAATTAATTTATATTTTATTTATATTTTACAAACGCATCAAGAGAACTCGACCGATTAATTATAAAATAAAAATGGAACATCATTTAAAATAAAATATCTTATCGTTTCAATTCGTGTGCACCACAGGTTTTGGACCTTTGGCCCTAGGATAATTGTAATGGAGATGGTCCCGCTGTTTCCTTTGCTGGGTGCAGCGAAGCATCCCTTTCTTGACAAAAGGGCATTCTATTTTTTATTTATTTATTCTTTTCTTTTTCTGTTTAATATGAAAAGGATTTCATTTCTTGCCATATTTGGTCTATTTATTATTATTTGTTTTCTTATCATTATTGGCCACGTAATACCGAGATTGATTCAACCCCACCATCCCTCAAGAAACAGAAACAGACGCTTGCAATAGCATCTACCATAATATTTAATACCATCATATAAATAAGTATTTACATGTTTGTTTCACTTAATTATGTATTATTGGAAATTTTTTATGTAAATGAAAATTAAATAATTTATATTATTTAAATGAGCGAATGCGACATGATGAAAGTGTGTGTTTAAGTTCGATAAATTAGACGGATGGACATATTGAATGAGTGCGTCCCAATTCAATGAATCTATGAAGGGATTCAAAGAATGGACGTGATTCTAAAGTTCAAGCTTATTCTGCAAAAAGTCATGACTTTTGGACTATTATAAATCACAATCATATCAACGAAAATACAATAAAGGATCATTTTATTGCTTCTCTCACCTTATTTAGTGTCGAAAGTTCTAAATACTTTAAGGTCCTTAGTTTTGGAGATTTGTAGTGCATCTTTCTCAAGAAAGTCAGTCGTTATATCTTGAAAAATAATTCCCATTTAACCGTGAAGATGAGGGCGTCGCAAATTCATTTTAAAGACAAAATAGTACAACTTTTACTTTTATCTATATATTATTATTTTAAAATCACACATTTTAGTATTTTCAACATTTACACTTTCTCAATATGATGCATGAAGCTTTTTGATTGGAGTTGGTTGTGCCAATGAGCTGATCAGCTCGAAATTTGCCTTACAGTTGGTATTCGAAAAGTGGTATACAATAAAGTCACCTTGGGGGTGGTTGTCATGTAATTGCCATTAAAAATTTCATGAGGGTCATTATTTTTACTTCTTTGACCTCGTAAAGGTCTTGTGAAATACCATATAAATACCCTCTTAAAGTAGCTAATTCAGTTTCATCCACTCAAAATTTCATGGTCAATGTGATATTTTGATTAGATCCATCCTAGAGTAGGGTTTTCGTAATCCTCGCTTCCCTAAAGGAAGAGAGTGAAATTCTTTTTTCTCTTCATAGGAAATGATGCACCCTAGATGGTGAAAATCCAAATTCCACTATAAAAACTTGTTTTCTCTACAGTTCCGTATGGACTTTGATAAGATCCATCCATTTAACAATACCTTCAAATATACAAAAAGAGAGATACCCCTTGCCGTTCAGGAGGCTTGGCTAGAAGCAGCCCCCTTGAAGGAGTGAGACGTGGGCAAAATAGTCAATTATTATTAAATAAAGAATCTACACATTCAAAACAAATATTCATTAGGTTTAAGGCATTTCGGATAAGTAGATTGTCAAACCAAACATGTCCTATAATTCTTGAATTTCCACTCTTATAAGGAGGCAATTATATAATTTATAGTAGAATTAATATTAGGGCGAATTACAAAAACCTCCCCTGAGGTTTGTGGAAGTTATAAAAAAAATCCCAATTATTGAAAATTACCATTACCCCCCTAAAGTTTGCATAAATCATGTAACAATTAATGGAGTTTTGGAAATCCTAAAATTGCCTCTAACATTTTATTTATGAACACTCCCTAAAGTTTGGTGAAATTACAAAAAAAACCCTAATGGAAGAAGTTTTTTTATTAATTTATGCAAACGTCAAGACAGTAATGTTAATTTTCAATAGTTGAATTTTTTTTTATAATTTTGCCAAACAGGAGGTTTTTGGAATTCGTCCTTATTATTATTATTATTATTATTATTATTATATGTTTCATTTTAAAATGTGCCTATTTATACTGTAAGCGGGTTTGGTTATGAGTGGTTGAAAGTCTTGACAAAGTTGAAAAGCTACAAAATTAGAGATAAAAGTAGAAATATAATTGCAATCTTACTTTGTTTTTATCCTATTTCTTTCCTACTTTCTCTTGTACCAATGCTCAGTGTTTTTTTTTTCTCGTTTTCGTGAATCTCTCTCCTCTCTCTAATATCACACTAGCTAACAGTTTCTCTCTTATTTGATTATATTTTTAGTCATAATTTTATTTTATTTTATTTTTCAGTTATCATAAATTCAATGAATACTAAAAATTATATTTAGGATTTTATTCTAGTAAACTTTAAGTATGGAATTAAATAATATAATTTTTATATTTTGTACATATAGGATGGAGCTAGGAAGGGGGCTGGAGGGGTACTTCTAAACTTATATCGAGTTAAAATTTATATGCATTTTGTTGAAAATTTTAGATTTTGCCCTCTAAATAATACAAATACCTTTAATATTTTATAAAGATTTGATCTCACCCGAACAAAAATTTTCGACTCTATCCCTATACATGCTTCGGGATTGCAAGATTTGAGGGGCAACAAATATTTGGAAAGAATGATGTTACGTTCCCTAAGAAGGATTTGAAAGGTGGTGATCTTAAATCTGAAACAAGAACTCATACTCTTCGTTTGGATGATTTTAAATTATTCTGATTGTGTGTCAACAATACATAAAAGAATCTGTTAATAAGTTGGGATTATTGATCAATTAGGGGAATTAATTAATTTTACATTGTATTGTGAGAAATTATTTCTTTTTACATCTTCTCAAATGTAAATGAATTTTGAAAACAGAAACTTTTTGCAAAAGCGGGTCAAGTTATGGTAAACAATTGACAAAGAAAAGAAAAACACATGAAATTCTCTATTTCAAATCGAATTTCATTTTTTATTCCAATATATGAATATAAATTTCAAAGTGTATAATTGAGAAAATAATTTTATACACATGGTATGAATATGAATTATGAAATAAGAAATAAAACACCACGTTGAACTAAAGGATTCTATCCGCGCAAATAAAAAATAAAAAAAAAGGCTTTGATGGTATGATTACTTTATGAGTGAAAAACTTAAATTATAAGTTTAATGATAATTTTATGAAAGTAGAGTTAATTTACGTCTTTTTGCGCTATTATTTCTGTAAAATCCTTGAGTTTTGAAGAGAAAATATTTCGTTCTTTTTTTTTTTTTTTAAAAAAAAGCATCAATTTATTCATTCACCAAATCCAAATCCATAAACTTACTAGCATAGGATGGAATATTCGTCAAACCTTTACTAGAAGGGATGGTATTTCGCGCTAGCGCATCCCTATTACATGAGCGGCGTATATAGATAACATTAGCTTCTATGAACTGGCTTAGAGAAGTACAAATATCACAAATAATAGTCCCTATCGAGGACGCATCTTTCCTTTTATCTTGGCATTTTCGGATCACTTCCAAGCAATCTCCTTCCAATATAATACGGGGTCATCCATGTCGCGCCGCTAGTGACGCAGCCTCGAAGTTGCTATAGATTCAATAGCCTCCACCTCTAATGATCCCCGTCGACAGTCAATGTACCATGTTAAGCAAGCCCCCAAATGGTCACGGGCCACCACCCCTATCCCCATTTCATTGCCCGCTCAGAAAGTGGAACCATCAAAATTTACCTTCACCACCCCATGCGGAGGTGGCCTTCATTGTGGCTGTTGTTGTGGCTCCGTTCGTGATCGTAACGCGCCCGACTTCGCACCCCGATAGCAGTTCAAGAAGTTTAAACCAAAGCCAACTAAGTCGATCGGCTCAAGAGATTCTCCGTCAACCCGCTTTCTATTGCGATTCCACCATATACTCCAGTTTAACACCAAAAACCAGCCAAATTCTCCCTTATCAAGCTGACTATTATTGCCGTGAACCACTCTAGAACACTGTCACTCTCGCTCGAAACAATCCGGTGTTTCTCATCTTCTTCATATTCCCCGCAGTGTGGCTAGCATGCTCCATCACCACACTTTCTGCTACGTAAGTTACAGGCTGTTGGTAAGGAAACTCGACAAGCTCACCATGCAAATACCCTTACCTTAGGTGGCATGTTAGTCTGCCAAATAGCACTCCATATAGGGCACGCTGACCTGCTAGAAGACGGTGTATCCACCATGGATTGTGCCAAATAATATGCTGAGCGCACACTAAATCACCCACCCTTAGTGTAATGCCAAATTTACACATCTTGATGGTGCCCTTTGCTAAGTGGAATTTTGGTCACCTCATCCACGTCAACATCCCATAGGACCGCTCACAGCTGTTCAATATCCCATTGTTGAGTTAGTGGGCCAATCAACTCACTAACTAATGTGACTCTATTCGCTTGAGACTCCGGAGTTATCGGTCTAAATGTTTGCGGTCATGGGATCCATCGATCTCGCCAAATATTTATAGAAGTTCCTGAACCACACACCACCGCGAACCTCTACAAATTAAGTACTTAGCCGGGTAAATACTCTGCCACATGAAAGAAGGCCTAGACCCGAGTCGTGCATGCTCGAAGTCACACTAAGGAAAATATTTATGCTTAAATATGCTTCCCATTAGACTATCTGGTGTTGACATAATATGCCATGCTTGCTTGGCTAGAAGTGTTGAGTTGAAATCCCTCAAATTTCGCTGTCCCAAGCCCCCCTTTGTTTTACTTTTACACAATTCTTTTCTTGTGACCCACTGGATACCATTATCTCGGTCATGGTTCCACAAAAACTTTTCCATCATCGACTCTAGGTCCTTAAGTAATGTGTCCGGTAGGCGAAAGCACCCCATAGAGTACATCAGAATAGCTTGTAAAACTGCTTTATCAAAATTTCTCTACCCAATGCTGAAAGTGTCTTCCGATTGTTGCGGAAACTCTGATACCACTTTGTTGCGGAAACATGGTGGGAGTGGTGTAGAAAAAGTATTCAAATTTAGAAGAGGGGAAGTGGAGAGGAGAACACACTCTAATTTTTTCTCTACTCAATCAACACTTCTATTTCACTCAAAACTTTACTTAAAAACACTCTTACAACTCTTTTACTCTCCTAACTCTTTCACTCACTCAATCACATTCACTCACTACACACACTCCACACAAAATGAACAAACATGATCACTATTTATGCTAGTCTCCTAATAAGTGACACTCTAATTAGAATACTAATTGCATAGGTTACAAAACTTAATTATATAAAATAACGTTTGTAACTCCCGACCATTTTTGCCACCACCATGAATGGCTCTTTGACTCCTCAAGAATCAAGATTAAACTCTTCTTTTCTCAACACACCCCCCTAAGCTTGATTCTCTCATTCCGAGACAACTCCTCAACTTCTCGAACACATCTCGTTTGAGTGGCTTCGTAAAGATATCAGCGTCTTGATCTTCAATTTTTGCCGTACTTTTCTTGCACATCTTTCTTGGCAATGTTCTCCTGGGTGAAACGGAAATGCGGACTTTACGTCCATTAGATACATCTTCCACATATTTTGAGCTGCTAATGAGATGAGAAGCCTTATAGTTTCCAACCTTGCAACTGGGGCAAAGACTTCGTCATAGTCAATTCTGGCTCGTTGCTTGTAGCCTTTTACTACGAGCCTTACCTTGTAGCGCTCTACTTCACCTTTTGAATTTCTTTTGATTTTGTAAACCCATTTCACTCCGATGAGCTTATATCCTGCTGGTAGCGAGGTAAGCTCCCAAGTATCATTTCGTTTAATGGAATCAATCTCCTCATTCATGGCCATCCTCCATTTAGGGTTTTCCGCTACTTCTTCAAAATCAATTGGCTCCGTCTCTGCAAAGAGACAAAATAATGTATTGTTTTGATTCAATTCATTATACATTTCAACAAGCGATCTTTTCCTTCTCGGTTGACTGCTGGATTCTGCATCTGCCGAAGTGGAATTTGATGTTGATTGTCCAGTCGGAGTGACTGGCTCCTCCACTTCGTCTTCCTTTTCATTCCGATTTGGTTCCTCTTCGAATGGGTAAAAACTGTATTGTTCTTTTTGTTGCGAGCTCCAATCCCACGAGCTCTTCTCATCGAAGTGAACATCACGGCTCACTTTGAATTTATTGTTAGTTGGATCATACAACTTGTAACCTTTAGAGTTTTGATCATACCCTATAAAGATATACCTCTTACTCTTGTCATCCAGCGTACTCCTTTGTTGATCTGGAACACGCATATGGGCGATGCTTCCAAAAACCTTCAAATGGGATATATTCGGCTTGTATCCGCTCCATGCCTCTTGTGGTGTTTGATTCCACAAACTCCTCATCGAACTCCTATTCGACAGGTATACATCACACTCTACAGCTTCTGCCAACAACTCTTTAGGCAAGCTCTTGCTCTTCAACATGCATCGGACCATGTTCAAAATGGATCGGTTCTTTCTCTCTGCTACTCCATTCTGCTGCGGGGAGTATGGATTCGTCATAGGGCGTCGAATACCCTCTTCGTCACAATATGCCTTGAACTCCCGCGAGGTGAACTCTCCACCTCGATCAGATCGAAGTGACTTTATTTGGTAGCCACTCTGCTTTTCGACAAGCATCTTGAATCTTCTAAAGGCCGAGAATGCTTCTGATTTCTCCTGGAGGAAGTATACCCATGCCTTCCTACTATAATCATCAATGAACAAAATGAAATATTTGTTCTTACCAAGTGACGTCGGAGTGATAGGTCCACATATGTCGGTGTGAACTAACTCCAATGGTTTTCTTGTTCTTGTTTGCGACTCCTTAGGAAAACTGTAACGGTGTTGCTTTCCGACAAGACAACCCTCGTACAACTGATCAGGGTGGCCAATTGAAGGAAGTCCTTTCACCATCCTCTTCTTCGACATCAACTTAAGGCCTCCAAAATTGAGATGTCCCAACCTTAAATGCCATAACCACGATGTATCTTCTAAACACGCCTTCAAGCATTTCGCCACTTCGTTCTTGATGTTCAATAAGAACATCCTATTGCTTGTCATAGGCACACGAGCTAACAACACTCCTTTGTCATTTCGCAAGTACAGGGTCATATCTTTCATGTGTATATCGTAGCCTTTTTCCAAAAGTTGGCCTACACTCAAGATATTTGCCTTCATCCCAGGGACATAGTACACGTTCGAAATGAACTGATGATCTCCATTCTTCAATCGAATTAAAATTTTACCTCGTCCCTTAATGGAAATCTTTGACGAATCTCCAAATGAAATGTTTCCTGTCACTGAATTATCAATTTCGACAAACATGTGTTTGTGACCACACATGTGATTGCTAGCACCTGTGTCAAGGTACCAAGTGCTCTTTTCGCCTTCACCTTGTTGGTTGTGTGCCAACAAGAGAGCGGTATCACCATCAACTTTCTTTTCTTCAGCAAGGTGTGTCTTCTTCTCCTCACTGGATTCACTTCGACACTCATAGGAATAGTGTCCTCGTCGATGATAGTTATAGCATTCAATGTCTCTTCGATTTTGCCACTTCGTTTGAAATCCTCTACCTCGAAATCCACCTCGTGTCGGAGTGGATTCACTATGTTTCTCTTCATTTTGATTGGTACTGTAGATACCTCGTAAATCAACTAGCTCTGATATATGCTCTGATAAGGTTACAAACCTGTAAACCATGTTTCTCTGAACCTAGCTCTGATACCACTTTGTTGCGGAAACGTGGTGGGGTGGTGTAGAAAAAGTATTCAAATTTAGAAGAGAGGAAGTGGAGAGGAGAACACACTCTAATTTTTTCTCTACTCAATCAACACTTCTATTTCACTCAAAACTTTACTTAAAAACACTCTTACAACTCTTTTACTCTCCTAACTCTTTCACTCACTCAATCACATTCACTCACTACACACACTCCACACAAAATGAATAAGCATGATCACTATTTATACTAGTCTCCTAATAAGTGACACTCTAATTAGAATATTAATTGCATAGGTTACAAAACTTAATTATATAAAATAATGTTTGTAACTCCCGACCGTTTTTGCTACCACCATGAATGGCTCTTTGACTCCTCAAGAATCAAGATTAAACTCTTCTTTTCTCAACACCGACCACCTTTTGAATCTTTTCAAAACTCGGTCATGTAGTGATGCAAAAACCACTCTCCTAGTTAGGCCAACTACCAAAGGGAGCCCAAGATAGAGATCAAGTTTGGGGATTAGTTGGACTCCCAATAGATCCGCCATGCATTGCTTGGTTGTCTCTTGAAGAGAAAATATTTCTTCAATTCATGTATGTTTATATTGTTTTGTATGTTTATAATCTTTTCTAATTGAATTGACTGACTATACATTTGTCTGTGGCAGGATTGCTTGGAGGAAAAGAGAGGAGCTGAACATGCACTATAAGAAAATTTCATTTTTCTAGAGGAAAAAGCCAGTGAAAATTCTGCCGGAAACTGTCGAGTCCTGTGGCAATTTGGCGGAATACTGGTGGTAGGAATCACCTTCGTCAGGTTTTTGATTTTGTCGGACTAGTGCCGGAAAATCGATGGACAAACCTTGGACCTTGCTCTGCTGAACATACCAACAGTATGTTGCTGGACTATTAACAAACAACCTATTTGGTTGCCTTCCGACGAATGACCGGAAGACATCTACTTTCTTTTTCATTTTTATTTTCCGATGGCTACCGGTGAGGCTTTCCATCAAACTATTTTCCAATAGGATCTATCGCTGAATTTTCGCCATAATATTGTGGCGGATCTGGTAGCAAGTCCACCAATACATTTCCGACGGATCTCTCCGCCAAAATTTTCTCGCATTTACTTGATCATTATTGGT
>CM047873.1:25393449-25599248 GCA_026212405.1 Petrea volubilis | reverse complement strand
ATGATACTAGTTTGAACACTCACCACTAAGCTACAATCCCAATAGCTTCAAAATATAATATATTAGTTGCATTGTTCTCGAAACTTATTTACGTAAAGAAGAAAAAGGGCAAAATTCTTTTATATGATCATGAGTAAAATGCAATTTATATCCATATATTATGTTTAGTTGACAGAAAAAATCCTGTGAAAAAAAATACATAAAAAAATCTCATATTTTTTAAAAATAGCATAAAAAATCCTCGTGTATTGCATGTACATTGAGTACAAAATTAATTGGGGGGGGGGGGGGGGTTGAGATCATAGTTATTAAAGCGCATAAATATAAGGGTTATATATAATATCGACATATAAAATAACAAAAGTTATCATATTTATACATGTATGATCAATATAAAAGTGCTAAAATTAAAAAATTATATACAAAATGATACTAAAAAAATAACAAGCTATTTTCTGTGTCAAAAGAACCAAATATGGTGGATAATGAGTTACTTTAAAAAATGCTTAACAAATAATTTTTTTTGCTTTTTTTTTTGGGTTCTCACAAGCAAAATATATATTCAAAGCTTAAAAAATATCTTTTTTTTTTCTCCATAATCACATTTTCCAAATCACTCCCAATTAAAATATCAAGTCTCAAATTAGTAAGGCACATTCAAGTTTAATAGCCCAATAAAAAAATATCAAGATTCATTAAGTTTTATATTGAACAACTATCTAAATTCATATCAGCAATCCTAAGATTCAATTTTATTACAAAAATCTATTACAAAAAAGAAATAAATGAATGTATAAATACATTCTTAAGTTTGAGCTTTTTTTTTCAATTAATTTCAAATTGAAATAAATGTTTTGAAAACTCGTGCATTCAGATATAATATTTTCTCTGATTATAGTAGATATATATATATATATATATATATATATAGGTATCTATTGTGGTGATTAGAGTACATATTATTTTTACACATTAGATAGTAATATTAATCCATAATTTATATGCCATGTATATATCAAGGACAATGTTACTTTAATATATTAATAAAATTGTTGAAGTTAGAAAACGAAAAATATATAAACCTGTCAAAAAATAGGAGAAAATAAGAACATTTCGTGTGGAATAAATTGCTGATGTTATTATTGACATTTAGAAAGTTATTATAAATAATGGACCAATTAATAGATATATTGTTTTTTTATCTCATATAACTATCCTATTTGTCGATTTACTGGTAGAGGTGTAAATATTGAGCAAATTTTCAAGAGTTAAATCTAGTGATGTTCCTTTCTACTTCGAGCTTAAGTTTGAACTTTTTAAAAATCAAGTTCAAATTAAAATAAAGATTTTGAAACCTTGTGGGTTCCATTATAATTTTTTTCTCTTATTACCAGTATTATTTTTTGTATATGTAAGATTATATCTTACAGTGAGAATAATATTAGAATGAATAATAGTCGTAAGAAAAAGTTAATGATAATTAATATTAAATTTGTTTTACAATAATAATAATAATAATAATTTATTTAATTAATCATATTAACAATTTTATACTATAACATAAATTTTTAAGATAGTATTACATATAATAAGAAAAAAATTGAAAATAATCAATAGTATCAATATTTTTATGACTTTGGGACTCAAGGTTATTCACAAATTTGGTGTTAAATTCACTGAACTTATAAATTCGTAAACACTTGATTTAGTGCTGCTGAATTTGACCTCGATCGACTGACTTCACAAACAAAATTTATTGAACTTGAGTTTGGAATTAAGTTCGCATATAAGGATGACAATGAGACGGGTTTTTGAGCACCCAAAATGAACCCGTCAAGGATTTTTTGGATTCAAAACCCACACCCCAATCGATGATTTGAACCCAATCGTTGGACCCTTTAGACGTGGAATTTTATTTTATTTCTAAAATGATGTTATTATAACATTTTAAAGATGAAAAAGATAACAATCTTACTCATCAGTTAATCAATCATAAACATATATAACTGTGTATTTTTAATTTTTGAAAGTTAAAAATTTTAAATACTTATTTTTTTGTTTATGTATATTGAAAGTATATATTATTATCAGTGATATATTTACTTTAATATACAAATGTTATTATTTGGTAATTATATGTTTTTTTTGGTAATTATTAATTGTGAGAGACATTGCTCTCGCAATTCCGGAGATTTGAGCATATTAAAGGACACTCCCCCTCCCAACAAGTGCGCTTCCCGAGATTCGAATTTATGTTTTTTTCTTTACGGGGGTCAGAGTTGCTTACCACTCAACCAACAACTTGTTGGTATATACATATGTATATGTATACAAAGTTATATGTTTACATTTTATGAGATTATATATATATATATATATATATATATATATATATTTGGTATTAACCACCCGATTTCGGTTAATTGGCCGACTAATCCAGATCAAGTACTGCAGATGCCCATTATGGGGGCGACCCTCTTAACCTAGTTGCAAATTATATATGTATACACCATACAATATTACTAATGACTTGATTATTTAGAAAATTATATCTATATATTTTAATTTTTGAAAGTTTGAAAATTTAAATACATCTTTTCTATTCATATATATATATATATATATATATATAAAGTATAAATTAGCATCTATTGGAAGTTTGGAAAAGTGAAGTTTTCTCTAATTAATAGCAAGTCTGGGGACTCTAGTTTCCTATTTTGCATGTTTATTAACATAAAAAAAACTGTGCGTGACTATGGAAATTTTGATTGTCTTATTAATCCTTTTTGTAATAAAGAAGCAATTTCTTTTTCACATAATTCTAAATATTCAGAATTCATTTGGCATGGCTTGGCTTTAGTGGGAGTTTTCTTTTCATCAAAATTTTCTTCATATAGAAGAGAAACAATATGCTTCTTTCTGTTCCAAAATGCATTAGGAAGATCATCACAAATTTGTATAGAAAATTGATGACTTGTTAGTTTTATTTTTTTTTCCTTTAATTTAGGATTTTCTAATTTTTCTTCAATTGTAAGGATATTTATTTGTTGTTTAAGAAAATTCATTTGTTGATGTTTTGCCATAAGTAATTCGCTTATTTCATTTAAAACTCTAGTAAAAGGTTCATATATAAATTGAAAAGTTATTTCTTTTCCTTCAAAAGATCCTATAAATCTTTTATCATCTATATTCTTGATAGGGAATTTTTTTAAAAAAAAAGGGAGTTTCAAGAATGACTTGTTTTGTAATATTCTTAATAAGTAAAAAACTAGTGGGAATACAAGTTTTATCTCTGCAAATATATGCCTTAGGAATTTTATATTTTATATTCATCTTCTGGTCATTAGTAGAGCTAAGCGAATGAGTAGTTTTATAAAAATACCTAGTCGGAATAATTCCTTCCTGTATACAATTTAGATCTGCACCACTATCAATCAAAGCTATTAACTCTTTCCAAAATTATTATCAATTAATAAAGTAATTTTCACAAACTATTTTTGTGAAGTAACCATTTTCTTTTTCAGTAAACCTAATTTGGTCATCAAAATATCTTTCAGGGAATTGTATTGATTATTTTCCTTTATCATAAATTTTTAATCTTGTTATTTTTTCACCAAGGAATGTCATCTATTTTCCTATTTCAAATCACTGATTTCCTTTTTTAAACTACCAACCTCATGTACTAAGTCTTGAACTGTAGTAGGAGTTTCTATTTTCTGTCTTTGTTTCAAAATCCTCTGAATCTCAGCCATAGTGTAAGGTTCTTGTGATCTATAATTAGTTTGATTATTGCTATTATTATTAGAAGTATTTGGTTCATTTGTAACTTGATCAAGAATCTTTGTTTTTAATTTAGGGTCTTTAATATATTTCAATAATTCTATTATATTATTATAATTCAGCATATTGATCTCTAAATCTTTAAATTGTGAAAGAATTTGATGAAATTCTTCTCCATCACTATTATTATCTTGTTTTAAACAAGTTTTTCCTTCTTGACAATTGTTACAACAAAATTGATTCGATTCTGAAGTATACTCTTCACTATTAAGAACTTGTATCTATTCAGAAGTATTCGAAGAATCACTCTTATTGTCTGAATCAAATTCTTTAGTATCAGTATTCAATAATAATTTTTATAATGTTTCATTTAGATCTTTAACAATATTAAGATTATTAATTTTTTGCTTTGTTTTACAATTTTTATAATAATGACCAATTTTACCACATTTATAACATGCTTTAGCATTATTAAATTTTTTAAATTGAGTTTTTCTATCATGTTTCCTTTTTTCTCTCTTTTCTTTTCTCTTCTTTTTTCTATAAGAAGGATACTGTTTTACAACTTTTTCTTCTTCTACTTTATGCCTATGTGGCTTACTGGTTGATGGAATGTCCATCCCAAATTGCCCACGAAATTGACCTAATTGTCTTTTTTTCATTTAAATGATGTTTTTTAATATGTTGATTTCATTTTATTTCATTACAAAGATATAGTCCTTTTTGAATACAAGTACCAATTAATTTACCATAAGTAAATTTTTCATAATCAATATTTATTTCTCCTTTACGAAGAGATTTTCTGACTCTTTCTGCAAATAAGGAGGTAGATCATCAATAAATTTGGACTCTGGTGAGAACTATTAGACTCTGGGAATTCTATGACTCTACTAAGAAAAACATCTTCATACCATCTAAAAGATATTAATGTAGGGCATCTTAAATTTTGTAAAAGAATTCTAATATTTTCACTATTATCAGACCATCTTCCAATAAAAATGTTAAATGATTGCATAAACAGCATTTTCAAATTGATTACCATTTTCGGATTTTACTATATTAAAAATAGTAGTTTTGTTTTATATTTTTAAGATTAAATAAACTGAAATATATATATATATATATATATATATATATATTAAAATCTTCATAAACTAGTTTATTGAAATAAAATTCTACATATATATAAAATAACATTGGTAATTAAAACTAATTTGTCATTAAGTATCAAAATAATTAATGCAACAAACTAATTGAAGGTCAACTGTTACAGAGCAACATGAGGTGGATGTGAATTTGACTGGTAGGTGTCTAGAATCAATCAAGCACAAATTACAGCCCGAAAAGGGGAGTTGCAAGTCAGGCAGGTGCCAACGACTCTACCTTCCATCATGTGTAGAAATATTTTAGCAAACTTACGAGTTAACGTAAAAAACACTAATCCCACGTTAACGAGCTAATTAACTCGTGCTTTGCACCAACGAATTATATTGGTGCTAGATTAATCACAGATCGAATTTTCAATTATATAATCTTGTTACATCTTCTATTACACTCATCAATACACGCTATGTGTATTGGTGATGAGCGATCGATGTAAGGAAAGAGAAAAACTGATTATGTAGAAAAAAATTTAAAATTTCTCTTTTATTATCTCGACCGCTGATCAATACACGTGGCATGTATTGATGAATATAATAAAAGAAGTAATACGATTATATAATAAAAAATTCCAACTGGAATAATGATTTCCTATATCTTTGGCATAGCAGGAGTAGTATAAAATAATGCATGCATCAACACACTCTCCCTAGAGCACCCAACTGACAATTTTGCAGTAAAAAAAATGGAGAAAAAAGATGATTGTTCGAATGATAGCTTCGAGGAGCTGCTGGGAAAACTCGAGCAGCAGACGAACTGGGATGGGAGGCAGCTGATCAAATACGGTGGGTATTGGTGTCCAAAGATCTGCCTCCGGCCAATATTGAACTGCCGGAGGCATTTCAAAGCGGAAAATACAGATATAATACTATCTACAATGCCTAAATCAGGAACCACCTGGTTGAAAGCCCTCACTTTCGTAATCATCAACCGCAAAATTCATAAACTTGATGAAAGCCCTTTGCTCACTTCCAATCCTCACATGCTTGTGCCTGCGTTTGAATACGTTACTTATTGGGATCAAGAAAATCCTGATCTCCAGCACGTTCCGTCTCCAAGAATCTTCGCAACCCACATGGCTTTCGATCTCCTCCCAAATTCCATCCGTGAGTCGGACTGCAAGATTATCTACATCTGTAGAAACCCTCTGGACCAGTTCGTTTCATATCGCCATTTCTCACTCGACAACAACATAGAAAAAGACGCAAAGCCACTATCTCTTGAGTTAGCTTTCGACTTGTTTTGCCGGGGGATTCACCCGTTCGGGCCCATCTGGGACCAAATGTTGGAATACTGGAATGCTCACGTGAAGAACCCTAAGAAAGTGCTGTTTCTCAAGTACGAAGACTTGAAGGAGAACATCTCGTTTCATGTGAAACGGATAGCTGAATTTATCGGGCTTCCATTTTCATTGGAGGAAGAGAAGCAGGGGCTTGTGGAAGAGATATCAAGGCTGTGCAGCTTTGAAAATATTAGTAATTTGGAAGTGAACAAGACTGGCAGTAATATTTTGAAGTTCAGTTCATTTTTCAGGAAGGGAAAAGTTGGAGACTGGACCAATCATCTGACTCCTGCCATGGCTGAACGCATCCAAAAGTTAATGGCGAGCAAGTTAGAGGGATCGGGTTTAACGTTCAGCTTTAACTGATGAAAAAGATAGTTTCATAATTTGGGATTCTGCGTTTGATTTCAGTCTTATTACTTTTCTATTTCACTTGCCGTTTTATGCGTGTTCTTATGTAATATACTTGTACTCATTGGGAAATTCTTATTTGAATGATTTGATCCAACCCAACAAATCATATTGTACTTATTAAGTGATTGGTCACTTTCTCTAAATTATCGACAATTTACAAAACAAGTGTAAACACTCGCCACGTGATTAACGCTGATTTGGCCGAACAGGATTTGGGCTAGAATTTTCGGTACTCACTATATTCTGCGAAGTCGTTGTTTCTGTTATAATTTGGTAACCATCCGTTGTTTTAAGACATCTATTTTGGTTATTTCATTGTTATTTGGTAACAATAATTTCATGTTTTGATCTCTTTGATATCATTTTCAACTTCTGTAATTTTTGGGCGAATTACACTGACCACCCCTAAGGTTTGGCTAATTTACGAAAAACCCTCTACTTTTTAAAAAATTACCAAAAATCCCCTAAGGTTATATTAATATTACAAACTTATTTTAATTTCCGAAAATACCCCTTCTCTCTTTTTGGATGATTTACACAGACCATCCCGAGATTAGGTTAATTTACGAGAAACCCCCTGTGGTTTCAAAAAATTACCAAAAATCATCTGAGGTTATACAAATATTACAACTAGCACCTATTTAGGTTGACTTATCAACAATATTAATTATTTTTTTCCCCTCTATAATATTGTTATCATAAAATTTTCATATAATAGATTTGAAAAAAAAATGTAATTATTTATTCAAATAAATATTCTGAATTTAATGCATTAAAAGTATCTACCAACACATCAAGTATGTCATATTATCGTTAATACGGAGTAAATTTTAAGAGAAATGTGTTAGACTCCTCAAGCTAAATAAAGTTTTCAAGTGCATTATTTAATTTCAATTTTTTATATCAATCAATGTTTATATTTCTTATTTCACATTATGGATATATACGATGCATATAATTATATTTTTCTCAAATATAAATTTAGCACATATTACATTATTTAGTATAAATTCATAACTTTGAATTCAGAATATTTATTTGAATACATAATCACATTTTTTTTTCAAATCTATTACATGAAAAGTTTATGATAACAATATTACAGAGGGAGAAAAAATTAATATTGTTGATAAGTGAACCTAAGTAGGTGCTAGTTGTAATATTGATATAACCTCAGGGAGGTTTTGGTAATTTTTGAAACTACAGGGATTTCTCGTAAATTAACCTAATCTCAGGGTGGTCAGTGTAAATTACCCAAAAAAAGAAAAGGGGTATTTTTGAAAATTGAAATAGGTTTGTAATATAGATAGAACCTTAGGGAATTTTGATAATTTTTGAAAAAATAGGGGTTTTTTGTAAATTGGCCAAACCTCGGGGGTAGTCAGTGTAATTTTTCCGTAATTTTTTGTGATCCCCTTTAATTTCCAGCAGATGTTTTTGGATACATACTTATTGCTATCATAGTAATTGTTGAAATTAATGCTTCTTCTTAAAAAATCCTAATACATTAAAATTAAATTAAGTTAATAAAAATTTAAGATAATTTGTTAATAAAGTCTTATAATCATTTAATGAGATTAATCAAGAGCAAAAAAAAAAAAAGCCTATTTTTCTTTACATAGGTTTGATTTTTTTTTTTTTTTGGCTCTTGATTAACAAAAATCAGTGTATTATGCAAAGAAATAATAATAATAATAATAATAATAATAATAATAATAATAATAATAATAATAATAATAATAATAATAATAATAAAGGAATTTCAACTCAAAATCTTCTCCAAACTAATTTTTTCATCTTCCAATTAGCCAATTACTTCAACTCACTTGCAACATTTTCATTACACATTTATTATAAGTCAAAATTTGTTTTTCTTGTCTTCCATCTACAACACTCGGAAAGTAACTCAATTAAATCCTATCTATTCAATTTACCATATTTCAATAATTCAAATTATTTTAGTCTACCTATTCTTCCGCATGCATTTAAAAATTCCAACATTTGGTATATATCAAGGTCTAGTTCTTTCACAGAACTGAGCGTGTTAAAAAATTATTTTCGCTATGACAACTGTATTTTCTAACAATATTATCACCCTACCAATTTTCAATGATGAAAATTATGATTATTGGATAGTTAAAATTTGGATATTTTTTGTCCCGAAATTTATGGGATATCATCAAGAAAAGTGTTATTATCCCAATAAATGCTATATCCTATGTGATGCAAAGCGCAAGCACATGCGCGTGCGGGATGGCATGCACGTGCACCATGCGGGACAGATGTGGATGTGGGTAGGTTGATATGCACGCATCGTGCGGGCAATGTGTGGATCAATGGGGCACATTGTACAAAAGTGGGCTAAGTGTTGTGCATGCAGGCTATTAAACATAGGCACTGTGGGAACTTGATGCAGATCAGTGGGGCATTGTGGGTTGGCACTTGGTCTCAGTGGGCACTTGCGTAGTGTGCTCGTTTTGGGCAGGATGTGGAGCGTGCAAGCTTAGGAGCCTCTATGAACATGTGTTAAATATTGTGCACGACAAGTGTAGGCGGCGTGCACATGTGTTGGCTTGGCGATGCGCAGCCGCATACAGGTAGCATGGCCAGACAACACAAGCTCGACTGGACAACGCAATGGGCGTGAGCCGGGGGTGCTCGATGGCTAGACAAGCAGTTGGCTGATCAAGTGGCGGTTGGCTAACTCATGCAAATGGTTATGCATGGGCAGTTACATTCATATAATGCTTGACGGTTATCCCTGTTCCTTGGAGTAATTGACAAGCGGACGTTCCACGCTCTAGGTAGGCAGTTCCTAAACACCACTATTGACAGTTGAGGAAAATTGCCCTGACATTTGGCGGTTTGTAATTGATCCTAAACTACCTAGCAGTTGGCGGTTTGTCCTCTGCATTATTTATAGGCCTTTTAGGGCACGATTTCGTAGAGGTAAATTTCAACCTAAATTTTTCGATTAGGCTTAAACCTAGTACCAGCTAAATTCCCCACAAATTCGTTAGCCTTATCCCATAAAATCTCACCAACACTCGTGCTTCCCAAACCAATGTGTGCATGGTTTATGGGGAGGAAGAGATCTCCCGAATGCACAATTGAATGTTGTTCATATTAGAAGATATTAGAAGTTTCATAGTTAGTTAAGCTTATCACTACAAAAAAAAAAAAAAAGGATTTAGCCATGAATTTAACCACGAATTTTGGTTAAAAATCCACAACTAAGTGATTAGCCATACATTTTAGTTGCGGATTTTCTCTGTGGTTAATTCGAACTTAAATTAGATTCGCCCACCAAAAATCAGTAGCTAATCCCTAGCTAAATAGCCAGGAATAATCTGATTTTCCATAGCTAAAATCGTAGCTAATTTATACCTACGAATTTTCCATACTTAAAACCATAGCTTTAAATCAAATGGAAAACAAACATAAGAAAACAAAATAAGTTCATATGGATGAGTTACTGAAACCTAAGTGTTTCATTTTTTTATTTTTTATTTTTTGTTAAAAAACTAAGTGTTTCATGCTTTTTTTTCTTCTTTGGGCATACACTCCTTAAGACAAGGGGAGCGCCATTCCTCACAAATTGGGGGGGGGGGGGGGGGGGCGCACAAACAATCTCTCTATCATCATCAAAAAGGGAGAGAATGTTAGCCCTCACTCTATTTTATTTTGATGATGATTTGATCTTGTTTGATTAATTAGGGAGATTTGATATGATGCGTTGCCTTTAAGAGAGTGATTGACGAAACCACACTTTCATCTTGAAGATCCTTATCTTACAGAGAATGAAATACACTATTGCCTTACAAATGCTCACAAGGGATCACCTGCCTTATGGAATACCGAGACAAGGACATTATAAATATGCATTGAGGAACAACAAGCAACGATATCTCATTCACTTTGTTGTGCCTTTGCTAGATTTTGAATAAGCAATTTTGTGAGTTATTAAACTAAATAAGTGTACAATTTAGTTTGCTAAGGACTAGCCACTCCTGTGTTGGTACCAAACTCCTACCAATTACACTTTAGTTTGTGAAAATAGTTCTAAACACTTTGTATCGTTCCAACTTGATTGATTCAGTTGTTATACTCATGATACTCTAATAAAATACTATGTGCAGGTTCAAAAGCCTATGATGAAATATACCTAGGTAGTGGATTAAGTTTAAACCCAACCACTATACATAATTGTGTCTCTTTTTTCCTTTCTATTATTTGTCATTTAATTTCTAACATTTATTTATACAAAATTAATGTATTAAAATAATGCACAATTGGTGGATAAAGACACAAAATTTGATGAATATATATATATATGCATGTGTGTGTGTGCATGCACGTATTTGTATACGTAATATGCATTTACCATGATATGATTTATAAATTAGTATATCTATTTGTCTTTTAAGGGGCTTTTTTTGTGGGGCTTTTTGCTACTTATTTATGTCATGAGCGATCAAAATACATTTAACCTTAATTTTTAACCGGCATTTTAATAGAAAATTTGATTGAAGGATGACATTGGATAAAAAATTTGTAACATAAGGGACCAAATGTGAGAGTGTTTATATACAATGGGTCAAAGTCCAAAAAGGTACAAATGTGAGTGACAAAAAGTGAAAATTTCTCCTTTTCCAACTCTTCTCTAAAATTAATTAAGATCAATAGTAGCTGTATTTTTGTATAAAAAAATAATAGCTGTATTTCAACGCATCTACTGGGACTGACGGGTGGCCATTGTTTAATATATATAATAGGTCAACAGAGCATTCTAAATTTTCATTTTTTTTCTCTTGTTTTTTTTTTTCAACATCCTGATGATGTTATTTCCGTCTAATTTTTATTTTCCATTGCTTGTTCTATATATGTTTTTGTTTTCGTTTAATAAGTCACTCTAATATTTCAACAATAGTGTGAATAAAATATATCGCGCGGTTTAAATATAATAAGATATGAAATATGTTAAATTTAATTTATTAATTTAAATGATGTTCAAACTGAAAGATATTAAAAGAACTATATGTAAGTATCAGAATAAATCTTTCTCTATTACATTTTTATTGATTTGAAATTGAAATATATAGTCTATGAACAATTATTAACATAAAATTAACAAATAAGTGTATTTAAAATATTAAGAGGTCCTCACAGTATTATTAATACGTGGTAACTTTCTCAAATATTTCGCTGAGAAAATACATAATTTTTTTGAATTTGAAATCAATTTAAATTTATATGTTTTCTTTATAAATTTATAGCAATGAAATTTGATATGTATAATTAAAAGTTTGTAACGATGTTATACCTTTGATATAATATCTGGGCGTAGTAGGAGTTTTACTTTAGTTAATAACGACTAACATGTCTCCACCAGTACCGATTCTTTCCAACTAAAAAACAAAAGATATTAAGGGTCCGTTTTGATATGTTTAAAAAAATGTGCTTCTCGAATTGTATTTTTTATGATGGAACTTTTTTTTTTAATCCAAACAGTTTTACGTTCGGATACAATAGTTAAAAGTACTTTAAAAGATACTTTTATTTTAGGTTATTTTAGGATAGCTTCTGCTTTTTTAAAAAAAATCATTGAAACACAATCTTTTTTGTCCGAAGCGCCTTTTTTCAAAATATAAGTGCTTTTTCTCTGAAAAAATCCGTCCAAATAGGCTTTAAATTAAGCAACAAGTTTATAAAGCCATAGCCCATTTCTTTAACCAACTACCAGTTAGTCTAACAGGGTGATGCGCTAGATCCCTTAAACAACGTACATAGTTCGAATCCTGGTATTGTGAATGGAACAATCGGGTTGGGAGGGTCGCCCTCATAATAGGCCTTTGCAGTACTCGATCCGAATTAGTTGGTCAATGAATCGGAATCGGGTGGTTATAACCAAAAAAAAAAAAAAATAGCCCATTTCTTTATAGTTGGCGCGTAATTTTCCTTGGATTAAGGTGTTGGCGATTAAATTTCATCCAACCAAAAAATGGACAAGTGTAAATTAAAATATTAAATATTAATTAAAATTTCTATTTTATATTTTGGAATTCCCTAAATTTAATTCCAATATTAAATAGTTAATTTTAATTAACACTTTAATATTTATTTTGCCGACGAATAAAAAGTCGTCAAGTGTCAATATGAGGTGTTTCGGCCAATTAAATCAAGTCTTACAACCTGAAAGTCCAAAACCAATCAAATGGTAACAAGTGGCACATGTGGTCGCGTGGACCATTCAAATAATGACACGTGAATGATATTTTTCTCTTTAATAATAATTTATATTAAAGAGATAAATATCGAAGAAGTTGCTAGCAATTTAAAAAAACCCTACACAAACACCTATAAATATGGATCATTTGGAGTTCAAAAAAGGAGAACACATTAAAAAGTCTTGAAGAACCAGAGACATCAAGAAGTCTTCAATACACGGAGAGACAAGCTCACGAGAACACAACCTTCGTACGAGCTCTCAAAATTCTCAAACCTTCAAATTGCAAGCAACCGCAACGACGACGTACTACATCCATAAAGGCTCTACTTCGTCTTCAAAGCGCAAGTGCTTCAACGCCTTCGATTTCAAAGCCGACCTTTGACTTCAAGGTAAATCGTGACTTCCATCCCGCGAATCTAGGAAGGAATCACATCACTCATCCGAGAACAAGCTTCAAGCCCTCGGAAACAAATCCGGAGAGAAGAATCAGGGGATTTAGTCTACTAGGAAATTATTTTCCTTTTAAATTATATCCTTCCTTCAAATTCAAAATATTTGTCACATATTTTTCTTGTTTTGTATTTATTTGTTTTACAGATACGAAAAAATTTTGTGTGAACATAAGGAAACAACTCTCAAAGATTACATGCAACATAAAAAACAAAGGGACAAAAAATCAATTTGAATCGGTAAAAGTATTATTATAGAAGTAGCGTATACTATGCAATATATCAACGGCGTCTTTACTCCAATTGAACTAATTTTAACCAAATGTTGAATCGTTAATTAGAATTTTTATTTTTTAAAATTGATAAGATAGTACTTTCAAAATCTGTTCAATATTAATTATAGACCTTTCCGTTTTATAAATCGTTAATTAGTTATATCATTAAGGTTCTTGATTGACTAAATCATGTTTAAATTTATCTAATTAAATAATGTTCCCTTGATATCATCTCTTCTTTTTTTTTTTTTTTTTTTTTTAAATCTACATTGTTCCAAAGGTATGTAATTTTAGTTTTTGATTGTTTGAACTCATCATCTCCTCTCCCTTCTAGAATTTATTATAATATCTCTTTTTCTGTAGCTTAGTAGATTATTAATTGATACTATGTCACTTAGTATGATTGTAGAATAAGTTGAATCAATCTCAAATAGCCGTCTAAAACGGCCTTGATATTTAGAGTTCTCGGGTTAAATGTATTTCAAACATGTCTTAAGCAACTAAATTTTATAATGTTTTAGGTGATTATAAAATGTTAGATTTTATTTTAAAAATAAGTTATTAACGTGTTTGAATAATAGGGTGAGTTAAGCTTTTAAAATGTTATTGATGACAATATTGTAATTAATTTGTTTTGAAACAAAGGAGTTTGATATAATCTTATTTAGGTCCAAAAATAATTTTTTGTATTTTCTTGGAATTTTTGGAGTTGGCTAAATTGTTAGCCATGTCGAAAGTAAAATAAGACACAACTCACTCCAATACAAAGCAAGGCCGGCCTTCATTAAGGCACGAGCCCAGGATGAAATTTTTAAGTAAATATTTCATGGCAAACCGGCCAAAGCAGAATAACATAAAATAAAAATAAAATTAAAACACTTTCACACCCTTATTTTTAGGTGTTGTTAAGAAGAAATAACAAAACAGCTTAAAATAAGTATTGTTACAACTAGAAGTGACAAAAAATTTGGCCATGTGATGTTGAAAATTCGAAATTTGAATAAAAAGGCGCAACTATTATGCCAAGAAATAAGGTGCATCATCCATTCCAATGATCAAGTTTGAAGCTTCAAGAATAAATGGTGCTCTTTTGAAGCCTCAAGTTTTAAAAGGGAGCCGGATATATACACCAAGTTCTTTAGCTTATTATACTCAACAATCAACACCTCAACAACAACTTCAATCAAGCAGTCTATACTTTTTCGATTCTTGAGCTTGAAACTTGATTGAATGTACCTTGGGATTTCTTTCAAACTCCTCTTTCAAGGAATTACAAGCCTCTCTGAAATTTTTAGCTCCTCTAATTCTTGAATGTATGTGATCTGGCATTAAGATTAGTAATTTTTGTGGCACGCTTTTGCGTTGTGCAACACGCACAACAACTTGCTTGTGCGTGCCTATTTTGTGCCATGTCTAATTTGTGATGTCTCATTATGTACCACTAAGCATGCACCACTTAGCCAACTTGTTGCTTAATGGTCTTATGCACCGCAACAATGCCCCCGCACGCTACCACAACACGCTTGCATCTATCATCAAGTACAAACCATTCCAAGCCACCCTCCAAATAGGCCAACATCTGGGTATTTCACCAACCACATACCCATTGTACACTAGCACGCTACAAAGGGACTTGTGATGCAGCACCAAGCTCGCATCACTTAAGGTAAATACATACCATAAATTTGAAAAATAAATAAAAAGTTCTAGATCCCTTATCTCCACTTTTTGCCTACTATGCAATGGGATTAGTCAAAAAATAAAATAAAATAAAATAAAATAATAATACTAACAATAACGACAACAGCAACAACAACCTAAACAAGAAAAATATATTTAAAAAAACACTTTTTTTTATATCCAAATCAAAATCCAATAGGCATGCTATTTATTTTTATATACATTTTTTTTAATTAAGTACATTCTACTCATCAAAAAGAAAGTGAGAAAGAGACAGAGAGAGAGAGAGAGAGAAATCAAAAAAATAAATAAAATTAAAATCAAGAAGCATATTCACATGATGTATATATATAATTCTTTAAAGTTCTTACTTATTTATGTAATTCCTAGACTGAGTGTGATTTTCTGCCTGATACAGATTTATAGAACCTCGAAAGTCGAACTATATTATTCTCTTCGATATCTGTTGAAGAATAATGAATTTGGCATCATAAAAGCACATCTTAAGGGGGTCTGAATGTAATTAACCAAATAAAGAAATGATTTTTATATTGAAATGAAGTTGCTTGCATAGCTGTATTAATTTGTAGGGGCAATCCAACTTGACTTAGCATCTTATATATATTTAAGACCTGCTCCATCACAAGTCTTGACAAATCTCATCATTTACTTTCTTCAGAGTTTTTGGTTCATGGCCATGGATACATTAGAACAACCCAAGTTGAGAATTCTCATGTTTCCATGGTTAGCTCAAGGGCACATAAACCCCTTCATTGAACTAGCCAAAAAACTCTCAAGAAGAAACTGGAACATATGTGTATGTTCTAGGGCTGTCATTCTTGATTCAATCAAAACTAGCATTCAAAAAGAATCCTCAATAGAACTAGTACAACTCCATGTGCCATCATTGCCTCAACTTCCTCCCGAGCTCCACACGACCAAGAACTTACCATCCAATCTTACTCCGGCCCTTTTTCGTGCCTTTCAAATGTCGAGTTCCAGCTTCTCAGAGATCCTGGATTCTATGAAGCCTGATTTGCTGATATATGATTTATTCCAACCGTGGGCTCCAAAGCTTGCGTTATCCAAAGGTATACCTTCTGTTTACTTTGCAACTGCATGTGTAACATCATATTCCTATTACCATCACATGTATACAAACAGGACTGGTTCCACTTTCCCTTATCCGGGTATACATATACCCGATCATCGGATAGCCAATACGAAGGATAGTATTATGCCACTCCTCAAAGATGCTGATATTGATTTTGCATTTGCAAACTTCACATTGTCCAGTGATATTGCGCTAGTAAGAAGCTGTAGGGCTGTTGAAGGAAAATACACGGATTATCTTTCTGTTTAGTCCAACAAGCGGATAGTGCCCACCGGTCCACTACTTGCAGACCACGCAAATGCAAACAATAATGAAATTGGGGAACATTTAGAGATCATGAAATGGCTAAGTGGGAAAAAGAAGGGATCTACTCTATACATTTCCTTTGGTAGTGAGTGTTTCTTCTCCAAGGAGCAGATAGAGGAAATAGCAAAAGCACTGCAACTTTGCCATGCTAACTTTTTGTGGGTTGTTAGGTTTCCTGCTGAGGAGAAGACCACTAGAAATATAGAGGAAGAATTGCCCGGAGGGTTCTTGGAAACGGTGAAAGAAAGGGGACTAATTGTCGGCGGACGGGCGCCACAGACAAAGATTTCAGCCCACCCAAGTGTCGGTTGTTTTCTGAGTCATTGTGGGTGGACCGCTACAACCGAGAGTATGTATTTTGGCGTTCCGATTATAGCCATTCCTATGCAGTTTGAACAGCCAATAACTGCTGGCTTGATTGTGGACGCCGGGGTTGAGAGCAAAGGTTGGGAAAGACAGTGACGGATATAACTATGTGGGAGAAGAAATAGCCAAAGCGATAAATAAGATCATTGAGTGTGCAGATATGAGGAATAGAGCTAAGGAATTGGTGAGAAGATGAAAGAGAAAGAAGAACTGGAGACGGATCAAGCAGCAGATGAGCTCTTGAGGTTTTGCATCAAGAACAAGGAACAAGTTTGAATGAATAATGTTCTTTCCAATTTACCAGTTTTCTCCTTCAATATCTACTGTTTGTACTCTAAATATCTGCATTTTTCTACTTTGAGATTGTATTTGGATTGATAGACTTGGATTAAAAAGTTTCGCATTCATACTAATAAATTCATGGAGTTCATTTGGATAAATTTCATATTAAAATTCAATCATTTGTAATCAAACCACTCATAAACTCGACTATAAAAGTAAACGAGCCCACAATAGCTTAAAGCCCCGGTGAAGATATTTTGGAGAAATCGAAACATAGAAACAAGTCGACTTACGAGACAAACTATTAAGTGATTTACCAATCATATTTCCCCCATTTTTGCTACTTCAACAAGGGGGGTATGCTTCATCTATCTTCACAGTAGAACCTGCAAGAAGTAGTTTCCTATTACTAGAACAAAAAACTGTGTCAAAAAACTAAAAATCTATCTTTTTATTTGTCTCATCGAGCAGCACTAGTGGAACCACCATCCTGCTTCCTAGTGTAACCCAAGCCAGCCTCCTCATCAAAGCGCTTGCTATGCTCAGTCTCCTCATCACCAACCTCAGCAGTGTTTTGATCATTTTTATCACTCCTGTACCAGTTCATTCAAAAATGGATTAGATGCTAAATTGGTGATATTTAACAAAGGTTCGACTAGGATTGAAAAACTAATCAAGTTATTCGACACTCAAAACTCCACATTGATGGTTCAAAGCTCGTTTGAACAAGGTTCGTTAAGTATGACAAATCCAGCTTGAACGCCTTCTTTTAGTTGCATGAGAGTTGAACCTCGGGCCCAAGCTCAACCCCATCAGTTAAAAAAGTAATATATTTAACAAAGGTTCAACTAGGGTTGGATTGAAAAACTAGCCAAGTTACTCAATACTCAACTGTAGACTGATGGTTAAAAGCTTGTTTGAACTAGGTTTGTTAAGTATAACAAATCTAGCGTGAACACCTTCTTTTGGGTTCATAAGAGTTGAAGATCGGGCTCAAGCTCGACACCATCAGTTAAAAAAGTAATATATATATATATATATATATTCCACAATTGTCTATTTCCAGTCAAAGTTAATATTATAGGTGTGCATAGTTTGGTAAAGCGATCAAACCGGACTGAAATGGACCCAAACGGAAAGTTCGGTAAACATTTTTTCATCATTTCGACATCCTGTTTGGTTTTTATTTTTTGTGCCGATTTACGAATCATAGTGAATACCAAAATTACACACACACACACACACACACACACACACACAAAAGAGCAACAGATGAAAGTGTTGAAATATTGCGTACCCTGAATATACAATGAGCCCAAGAGCGACAGCAGCAAAGGCTACAAAGTACATCCAATCAACCTGCAGAACAGTGATTCCAGGTTTAGATATTTTGAATAACAAAGAACATACAATATCTGTCTACGAATCAAAATTTAAGCAACTATATATATATATATATTGATTAGAGAGTTCTTGCTGACCTTTTCATGGTAAGCGAAGATCCGAATTAAAACAGCCCACATATCTGAAGTAAGCAATGACAGATTTAGCATTGTAGATCCACTGATCTGCATGGGAAGGTTAAACAAAAACTCGATGCATCAGAATATAATCTGAAACCTTGTATTCAAACAGAGAAGAAATCAAATGCAACTGTTAAGGAAAAATAAATGCAGGGTGAAGAGAGAGAGAGAGCGAGAGAGGGGTACAATTAACTGAAATATTGAAATTAAAACTTATGCACGCCATAAGGAATTGGCTAAAAAAAATTAAAATTATACCTTTAATAGGATGGGAACTCCGGAGTAAAAAAGAAACATTGCCACAGAAAATCCGACAAAAGGAACCGTCTGTAACAACAAATGAGAATGAGTACAACTGTAAGCAAACTTATTTATCATTCAGTTTGTCTAGCACGAAAATATAGAATTTCTGCTCCAAATGTATCCAACATGCATGCATGCGTGATATGCATCTGAATTGACACAATTGCCCACTTGGAGAACAAGTATAAGATTCAGCTAACAAAATTCCTGATGCTTGTATTTTTTTCTAAAATTTGTGCTCAACTGACATGTTATTTACATTACACATACAAGCGTATTCTTTCACATATTTGTGCTCAATATCTGACCAGTAATCTTACAAAAACACTACCAAGAAAATAAGAAACAAAGGTCCGTAGATCTAGTCTTGTAGATCCAAAAGAGATAATAAATCTTAAACTAATGATCATTAGTAACAAAAATTTTCCAAGTTTATCTAAGGGAATTAAATCGCAAGGAACCTTAAGAAGTTACTGTGTTTTTAAAAAATAGGTCCAATTGTCAACCGGAAGAAGGATTGAAGAAAGTTTGTGAAAAATCTGTATTTTGTAATAGCTCGAGAAAATATCCAGAAAGTTTACAAGGAGGGGTTATATTATGCTAGCTTCAGTAAAATATCAAGAAGTACATGAATCCTTAATGAAGCTCATATTATCGTACTTGATATATCAAGAAAAACAATTCAAAATAAGATGAAATTATATGATTAATAAAATAAGTAGGAAAGAGAGTTAAGAAAATGCCGAATAGATTGAGGACAGAGAGATGAGAAGAAAAAAGTTGATTTAGCCCGAGTAAAGACATCAAAAAGTGGTTCTTCTATGGAATCGTGGCGATCAATATAAAGCTTCAAAATTCCTTTGGAAGCCAATCACAAATTTCACAACCAGCAAATTTCACAACCAGAGACTGTTAGAAAGCCGAAAAGTGAGCATCAGGAAATTTCTATACTACATATTCGGAGCCATTATATACTAGTCACCAAACTAGGCAACGAGAGCGCGTGCGTGCGCACACGAGAGAGAGAGAGAGAGGTACCGCCCCCGCTGTCCAGTGAATAGATTTGAGTTCATTGCGTTCAAGTATGCTTCTGTACAAATGGTTAAAGAATTCATACAAATCCATCACAAGTACCAAACAATGCAAACCATTACAATTACAACATGATTTGCTTAAATCTGCATGAATAAACCATTCGGGAGATAATTTCAAAGACGTAAAAGAAGGATACATTTGGCAAGCGCTGACAATGGCACCAAATATGCCCAAGAATGCCATAAGCTCGACCCTATCAGCACTTTTAACAAAGTACTCCTGCAAACAACAACAAAAGCAATATATAACCTTCCAATCACAGAAGTGACTTAAAAATAACATAAAATAAAACAAAATAAAATAAAGAAAGAAAGAAAGAAAGCATTATCTATGTCTCTTATTCCACTCTCACAGAAAGATTTTACAGAAAATGCAAGTATCTAACGAGGTCAACATGCAACCCTAGCCAACACAAGATAAGCACGATAAACAGTATGAATATTAGAGATTGAATAAGTAGTGAAACATAAGCGCAGAGGGTGTTCGGAAAAAGTGCTGAAAAGTGAGAATAGGTAAAAAGTACGAGCATCTGGTAGAGAGGTTGCAATTTTGACTTCTTGCTTGTTAATACCAAAAGTCGAAAACGGCCCTTATGCAAAGAAAAAAAAAATACAAAACAAAAAAATAAAAGAGGAAAAGACTAAGGAAGTCCCATTTTTTGGAAATTCAAATAGTGGTATAAGGGTCCAGAACAACTTTGGAGTATTTTTACCTAAATTCCTCTAAAAGCCAGAAGCACTTCCAGCCTGGCTTATGGTTTCTTTTACATTTAAGCTTCATTAAGTAATTAGAAGCAGAATCATAAATAAAAGAATATTCAAGGGTGCTTATGTCCACTATAAGCTACAAAAGCACTTTTTTTCTAGTTTTTCGAAGAAATGCCATCATCTCTTTGCATTTATCCTTCAAGTGATTGAAAACTAGTCTGTACTCTGTGGACGAGAAAGGAACTAAGAAAAATATCAGTCAATAAAATAAATTAAAATTTCATAGGCATCAGTCGAGCTTTGAAAAGTTGAAGTAGAACAAAGGCTAGAAAACAAATGGCAGAATAAAGTAAAGAGAAAGGAAAAAAGCATTTACCTCACTGACATTACTAACACCATAAAGCGTTGCCCCAGCAATAACAATCAGATCACCTTTGATAGGGTGGCTTCCACCTAAAACAACACAAGTGTAAAATCAGAATCTAAAAAGGGAAAAGAAAAGACGAGACATAATTAAGCACATAGACAGATAAAATTTTGGAAAGTGCGGGTCTCCTCAAAGACAACTTGAAACTAAGGCTGTGTCTGGAAGGATTTTCATAAAGGATTTCAAACGACTGCATATTATGTGGATTTCGAATGTACTGCAATTACTTGAGAAGTAGTTCAAGATAAGACCTAAAGGAAATCCATTACAATGACATTTTCCAAACAGGCACATTGGATTTGTTATTATGGATTTGAAATCCTTAGATCTAGATCCATCAATGGAGACACAACCTAAAAGAACTTGGACTTCATGCAGATCACTAGCTTATACAGCCTTAATATTTTCACAAGAGCTGTTAGCCAAATTTAGCTAAGCAGAGTTGGATAAAATCAAGGGTTATCACATTCATCCACTGAAAGTTGGTGTAAAAACACTTAGACGCCCTGAAATTTGCACAACTATAAAAAGCACCCCCGCCGTCAGATTTTGCCTTACAATTACACTCCCCAACCATGGGCTTGCGTAATTACAGAAACCACCCCCACCATCAACTTTCAACTTACAGGTAGAACCCCTAGAAGATTCATGGCACAGATGGTTTATGTAATCGTGCAAACCGAAAGGCTTCTAACTGCATTACACCAAACCTTATGGGGTATAGGCGCAATTAGCCCTAAAATCAAAGAAAAATTACTGATTCATTGAAGAATTAACAATTACTTGATCTATCTGCCGCATGTACATCTGAAAAAACAACTATCACGAGACCAGCAATACATATTACTACACCAATCAACTTTTTGAATCTGTATTTTGTCTTCAAGAAGAACCAGGTGAGGAACAGGACACAAGGTATTGTCCAACAGTCCAGCAGCATTACACTTGTAATTGATGTATACTGGTACGCCTTCACCACTGCCATGTCAACAAAAAGTATTTCAGTTAGTCGGACACACTTGATGCACGTGCAAAATGAAAATAAACTATAATATAATTGCATCTTAAATTTTGATACTATAAAATTATAAGTGTTTATCCAATATTTTTTTATACAAATAGATATGTTTTTTTTAAACTACTTTTAATGTACTTATTCGATTTATAACAATGAAAAGAAAATTAATCTAAAATAAAATGAAATTATATAATAAAAAAAAATATATGTTGTATGGTGGGAGAGGACATAGGAGAGACCGGAGATAAAAACTAATTTACCAGCCCAAAGATACCAAATAGCGGCTACTCTAGCACCCTATTGCACTTTTGAAACAAAAGCTCTTCATAGAATGTGCTATTTAACTCAATGAAAATTATTTCAGCCTTCTTACCACAAGTGCCCTTGATAATTCAACCGAGATCCTCAATCTAGCTAATACTCCACTGAAGTTAAATGAGGTTGGGAAAGAAATACACAAAAAAATCCACTGGAAATGAAAGATATGGCAACACTCCGTTGACATTAGAGAGTTATCATAGGATCGCCTCTGGACAACTTAAGCAAATAAGAAATAAATTTTCTGGCTCTTAGCGCAAACCAATAATAGCCATTAGAGGTAAATTCAATAATAATGATTTAAGCACTTTTGAGCCACTACAAGAGGACATATTTATGGTAATTTACCAAGAAAGTTGGCTTCCACATCAACCAATCCAAGCAAGACGTAGTAGTACCATTTTGCCTGCTTATACAGGAAAAGGATCCAAGGAACATGTAAAATCATGAGAATTTCGTTCAAAAATATAAAGCATTTGATTATGAAACTCTTATTTGGTAATAAGATGCAGGAATGCAATCGTCATATCAGAAGTAAATACATAAATAACGACAGGAAAATCTACTAAGTTGGCTCAATAATTGATGAAGTAGCTCCTCAAATTTGGTGCAAAATAATCAAAACACATGTGGTTTAGAACTTTAGGTGTGAAACAATTTTTTCTTAGCACTTTTACCCTGAATTATTATGCCAATCTTTCTCCAAACAAGTACATATAGAAATGGAACACCATTTCAGTTGCTACTAGCCGAGAAATTCTTGTATAGACCTGGCATTGGGCCGCACCCATGCACCCAATAGTTAAGTTCTGCCACATCTCATATGTAAATTAGAATGATTCTGACCGTTCGGTATATGGGTGAGACCTAACACCTGGTCTATACAAGAATTTCCCTAATAGTCCATTATTAGCAAGACAGAAAAAACTTAAAACTTTCATGACAGCATCAAACCGACAACAAATCACAGAGTTAATACGGGCAACAATAAACTCAACACAGGTAAGTACAAAGTCCTGATCTGTCATCCACCAAAACGCTGTTCCATGGATCGGCAACCAATATTCGATAGGCCGTTCAAGTTTTTCATCCGTGATAATCATCTAACATGCTCTTTGATGAGTCTTAACAATAAACAAACTTCTAACACCTTGCGTTTTCTACTCTTAGAGCCAATGGATGGTCCTAAAGCACATCTTAGTTATAAGTAATATTCCAATCACTAATCAATCTCAAAATATTAAGCATTTATCTCAGTTTCAAAAAATAATCCTGGCCTTAGTTCCAAGAAAAGAACTAAATGAAAGGAAAAAGAAAGCCAAAAAAATCTAAAACTCCTAGAAATCTTAATATCAGTAAGGAAGTAGAATACATATCACTAAAAGTTTGGAATTGAAAGACAAATTATGAGTGAATTGAAGCACTTAAGGCCAGTAATAACTGACCTTGAGAGCTTGCCTTCTGTAGAGCATAATGCTACCGTACACCAATGCCAAGAAAACATAGTTCAAGAAAGACTGAGACGTTGGTGCATTAATTCCTATAATTTAGAGACAAATGAGAGAATGAGATTTAGAATAAAATACACTTAAAAGGACACTTCTGCTTCACATAATTACAGCATTAAAATATAAAGTAACACTGAATTTGATGACAAAGTTAAATATACAGAAAATGATAAGCATAGCACTCCGTTAAAAATTATAACGATGAATCACAATCAAGCCCAGAAAACCAAGAAAAATATTAACAAAACAATGCTATAATCATCAACAATAACATCACACACACACACACACACACACAGAAAAGAACCTTTTTTGGCGAGTTCTGAGGATGTGAATCCAGTGGAAGTGACCAGAAGAGAAAGAAACTGTCCCAACCCAAGTCCCACCAATGTATTCTTTGTCCAGAACTCCTCACAATTAACCATCTTTATCTAATGGGGGTACAAAAAAAGATGGATTTTTTGGGAATGTGAAAAATCAAGAAACTATATAAACGGAAATAGAAGCTAAAAGGGTTCAGCTAAAAATCCTGAAAAAGATAAAATCTAAGAAGCAGAGTGAAGCGACACCATTGGCTTGATGAATGTTTAAAAACCGAAAAACATAAGAAGTGATATTATATGGCTCATTGTATACTTATATAGGTGCAACGAGCCAACGATTGTGGAAATTTTTGAGTGGAGGAACCAACGGCTGTGAAAAATTGCCAGATGCCTTATGACTCTGTTGTGTCAGTCTGGATTTGATAATGCGAAATTGCCCTCTCTCTCTCTCTCTCATCCCCCCCCCCCCCCCCCCCCCCCCTCCTTCTCTCTTAATAATTATCATAGTTGAGACTAAGGCCCCAAGAGTTTTTGTCTAGTTTCTTTAAGGTTCTTATTTATCAAAAGGTCAATGTCACTAATTACGCTTAAAAATTAATGTTAATCAATTTAATTTTTAAAATTAAAATGGTCACATTTTAGTCCTAAATACCATCAATAAATAACATTTTGCTCTTTTTAATAATTTTTCGATTAAATTTCACCAAAATACTAACTAAAAAGCATATGATAAATAGTTAATGAACAATATGCATTTCTTTAATTTTTTTTTCTTTATGGAGTTTAAATTATTCCATTATATCCCCCCCCCCAACCTACCCACCCACCCATGTATATATGTTAGTGTTAGTGACATGTATATATATGGTGTATTTCACTGTGCACTTGATATAATGTAATTGATAGTTGAATGAAAATACATATATGTAAAGTGATTCAATTACACTCATTATTGATGTTTATTGTAATTATCTACACATAATGATGAGATATAATCATTTTGTTTTATATTTCTCTTAGCAATTAATATTTCATATTTTTATTAAAAAATAGAAACATTTTATATTTATTTTTAGTTATAGGGATTATGTAGACGACGATATCAAAAAGAAAATATAAGGAGTAGTTATCGGACAAAAAAAGAGAGACTAGCCAAGTGCATGAGAGAGAGAGAGAGAGAGTGGGGGGGTGGGGGGGGATAATTAGCCAATTATCTGTAAAAATTTAATTTTTAAACTGGCTTAATAAGTAAAAATAAATACATGATAGATAAAAAAAATCCTACTTTTTAAATTTATACGATCTGAACTTATTTTAGAAAGACCCTAATAAAAATAGTGTGAGAAAAGCTTATTTGTAGTGTAACGACCCGGTAAATCCTTTATTTAACTATTTTATATTATACAAGTTTTATATGATTATTTTGTGAGTTATTGTTTTCTAGAGATTATTCTTTCAAAATATGATTTTTATTTGCGAACAAATGAGCATATTACTACATAAATATTGATAAAATATTATAAATTCCAAACATTCTTAAAATTTCATGCATTTAATCTTTCTAAACTCCCAGAATTATTTAATATATTATTTTCACCTTTTACCTATTTTCCCAAGAATTTTTAGTAATTTTTGAAAAACATTGTCTTTAAGTTCTTAATTTGAAATATAATTTTTAAAATGCTTAATTATTATCAAAGAATGAAAATAATAATATAAATAAATATTTTAGATTTTATTTGACTTATAAAAATTAATTTTCGAATTTTTAGAATTTTATTTCTATTTTTGGGCGATTTTCGAAAAATTGGCAAAACAAGGGGTATTTTGGTCTTTTCACCTCTCCAACCCCAAATTTCGTTTTTTTGCTGAGAAATAAGCAATAAAATACTTAATAAATAAGAGTTTCAGATTATATAGGTTTTTGTTTGATTTGTTGATTTTATTTTATATTTTATCAAAATATCTTTACTAATACATACTCTTGAACCTCATATACATAAATAACTATATATTAGTGGTGATGTACATGGCTACATACACACACACACACACACATACCCACATACATATACATGGTATTTAGTAAAAATAGGTGTAGGCATATATAACCATGTATAATGTATGGAAGAGGTATTTAGTTGAATTTAATAATTGGATATTTGTGTCTAATACTTAGAAAATAATTATACAAGACCATATACACCACAATCCTCATTTTTTCAGCCATTTCCAGCCCAAAACCGTGCACTCTCTCTTGCTCTTACACTCTCTTTCATTTTTTTCCTCAAACACTTCACTCTCTCCAAATCAATACACCACTTTGAAGAACTAAGGTAGGAACTCTTCTTTATACCTTAAGTAGAGGGTTTTTCTTCTTCTTCTTGAGGAGATTAGGCAAGCTTCCATACTCTTGTGCCCAAGCAATGTAAAAGAATAAGCTTGAATGGCCTAGAGTAAGAGCTTTTGCCAAACATGCCTCCAAGTTGAGGGTTTTAGTTATGTTGCTATCTTCATGTTACTCTATAGTTAATTTTATCATGTTTAACTCTTATTGGGAGGAAGTTGAAGGATGGATAGAATTATGAGCATAATCTTGAAGATCTTATGTGACTAGTATGCTTATTTGGAGTTCTATGTGCTTACTATGCTTTCTTGAAAAACTATGTGATTATTGTGCCTTTTTGCAATAATATGGCATTCTTATGTTTTATTTGGATTATTATGTGAGTTCTATGCTTTATATGAGGTAGTATGAGACCATGATTCTTTAAATGAGCTAGTAGGGGAATATCCTATGTTGCCTTGAAAGTAATTGTGAAGAAAGCTCCATATATCTATTTATTATACTTTATTGTATAGTTTTATGCCTACTTTGATGATTATAGAGATATATATATATATATATCTATGTACGTATATATATAGATATAAATATTTAAAGTATTGTTATCTATTCATTTAGCTAATTCATATTATATTAGGTATATATCTATATGGATATAGTTATGTACGTATATATATATATGTCTACTTATTATAGACTAATTATATACTTAGTAATACTTAGTAAGACTACTTTAATCTATATATATATATATATATATGGTACGTATAAGTATATATATACTTATATTCATTTTATTAGTTTATATATATATGTAGATAATCTCAATCATCTTATATCTATATCACACTTTATATAGTTTATATATTTTTCTTTCATCTTTATATATATACTTATCTATATCACATTTTATATATTTTATATATTTATATTAGTTATTTTTTTTTATCTTTATATTTATATATTTACACTAGTTATGTTTATATATTTATATATTTATATTTATATTTTATCTATTTACATATTTTGTTACTAGCTATATATATATTTATCATTTCTATGTAAGTATGCTTAATAAGCAAACATAAAACTTTCATTTATACATGCGGAGCTTACTTTGCTAAACTATGATGATGTGCATATGTAAACAAATTGCAATTGTGTGAATGGGCCCATATGTGCTGGAATGGTCTGGGGGGTGTTCCACCGGGACATACTATTGAGTAGCCGGGAGAGTTCACCACCCTTCCATCTCCTAATCCCCCCCTTGGGTAGACGGAGGGATCTACTCACGAGAGAGGGTCGTAGAACAATACTAAGGCGTATGCCCGGGATACGACCATTGGAGGATAAGGCTGGCGGGAGAAATGTGCTGGTTGTTATTTCGGCCCGGGTAGTTATAAGGGTCACTGTCAGGTGACGAAAGGTAGAAAGTGTGAAATTATATGTGTGCTATGTGTAACTAATGTGCACTTGACACCCGAGCACCTTATGTGTATAAAGAAGTGTTTCTACTTAACGTATGTTGATTTCATGTTATATAATATTTTAGATGCTTCCGAAGATAGCTTTTATGATGGTGAGGAGGAGGAACCTTTTGAAGCATTTTACTAGAAAGAAGGATGTAGGATTTTCTGCTGCATACCTGTTTTGGATTTTTGCTTTTGCTATGTATCAATAGTAAATTAGCAAGTCGAGACTCTCTTTTGTTGATGTACCCTTATGTAATGTATCTTATACGTTGTAATTAAAAATGTACGCATGTATATAGCCACTAATGATAGTATTAATCTAATAATAGCCATAAGACTACTAATAATAATAAAGAAATTTCGGAATCGTCATATGTAGTTTGATTATAAGGCCAAAAAAAGGCATAAATTTTTTTTTAACATTTCCGGCAAAGAAGGGTCCACTTATAAAAGCACAAGTTTGTAAATCAAGACTCGATGTTGAGTTGCTTTTGAAGTGACAAAGGTATTCAAAGAACGTAACATCAAGACACCAACTTTTAGAAAAAGACGGCCAATATTTTTCGGGGGACAGATGTTATCTAATTAAATATTATTTAATTAATTTTTTAATTATTGAATTGAGTATTATAATATAATATTTTTTTTAAATATTTTTTGATATTTTTATATTTAAATTTAATAATTAAAAATATTAATTGGACTATAACCAATTGGATAACATGAACAAATCTTTTTTTATTCTGTTTATTAATATTTCTTTTATGTTTTATTAATATATGAACAAAACCAATTTCGTACTTTTTTCTCTTGTACCATATAAATTTGTACATTTAACTTTTGTGTACTATATGCAATATAAACAAAAAGTTGAATTATTTTTTAGAGTAATATATTTCTATATCTCTGCACGCTCATTGTATGTGCAAAATAAAAATTAATAATTAACTTAATTATATAGTTCAAGTTTTTGATAACATGTAAAATTATAAATATTTATTAGCTTTTTATGTGTAGTTAATTTATGAACTATTTTCAATATACTTATTAACTAAATGGCCTGGTAATTGAAAAGCAAATAACTTAAAATAAAATAAAGGATTCATATAAAATAGAGTAAATTAAATACTGAATAAGGGAATATCAGAGAAAAGAGAGAGGAGAGAGGAGAGAGGAGAGAGGCGAACGAGAATAAGAAGTAAAAGAGACATGAAATACGAGAGCTGAGTGAGAAGATAAACAAAAGTGACAAGACATTAAAAACGAACATGAGAAGGAATTGATGCTTTATTAGAATACATATAAAAAAAAACAAATAGTATAAATAAAAATAGTCCAAGTTTGAATTTAAATCACAGACACTGTCATTAGTTACTTTCAATTGAAACTATGAATAGCCGATGAGAAAAGAATACAGATATCTGCAGAAAGCTCAAAACATCTTAAAGAACTAATCCAACAGAAAAATATTTATGTTATTCTAAATAAAATACCAAACAATGAAAAATACAATTTTTCAGCTCAAATTTTCATGGGACATGAGATGACACCTACTTCAGTATATACTCGATTAGTGTATACACCATTGAATTGAATATGATGATATCACAATTCTACTTTTTGATATCATATTTAGATCCAATGATTAATACATTACTTGGATAGGGAAATCCTAGCTCAGACTCGGCTCGGCCAAATCAGTGTTAATCATGTGGTGAGTGTTTTACACTTGCCCTATGAATGATCGATAATTTAAAGAGAGTGACCAATTACTTGACAAGTGTAATACACTTATCATATGATTTGTTGGGTTCGGTCAAATCAAAATTGAATTAAAATTTTCTACTTTGATATATATATATCCAAGTAAATGACATCTCATATCCCAATTTTCATACTTAAAAATATCCAGATTGAAATTGGGATCATCGATAAATTTAGTAAATATTCTCTGTGTATCTTGAGAAAAATGAAAAGTAAACGATGAATTTTAATAAATATTTGATGAGCAAAAGCGTAATGATTAGTTTCAATTTTCCACCCCCAACAGCCACATAATGTGGACCTTTGTTCCCTTTTTTGAGTTGACCTGCTTTTACAAGAAAACAAAATGCTTTTCTTGATTCTAATTATTTATTATTTATATTATATTATATACATAAATCGAATCAAACCACATCGATTACTTATCACTAACAACACTTTGTGCTAATTTAAGTAATTTTATTTCCTTTTCACTTTTCAATATGAACCCACTTTTAGCTTTTCGTGTTTGGTTGGCCAATTTTATTACTATATTTTAAGTTGCTCTTCCTAAGACTTTTTGTAATTTTGATTTGGAAAAATGTTTGGTTTAATTTTTTGATATAAAAAATAAATTCTTTCATTCTTTATAAAAAGTAATTTAAGTTGATAATAAGGATGACGACTTTATTAAAAGTTGATATCACCGCTATCGAGTTTAATAAAATATTAATAAATTTTATTCATTTTTAAATAAAAATTTTAAAAAATATATATAATATGATAATAAAAGTCGACTTCCATTATTATATTATTATTTTTCTGATCAGAATTTTTTATTTTTGTCCCAAAAAAAGGAAATTAGTGGGTGTCGACAATGGTAGACATCACTGATGTCGACTTCCTTTAATATTCTTTTCTTTTGTATGAACATATAAAATCTACTCAAAAAAAATAGTATAATCATAGAAGTTGACATCCATCCATTATTATATATATTTTTTATAATTAATTAAAACTATATAAAATTTAATAATATTTTATTAAACTCGGCAACGATGATGTCGACTTCTGCTAAAGTCGCCATCCCCGTTGTCCACAAAGGTTACTTTTACAAAGAATTTATTTTTTGTGTCAAAAAATTAAATCAAACACTCTTCAGGTCAAAATTTTAAAAAAAAAAAAATCCCTCTTCCCTATTACGTATTTTATGGATTAAGACACTTGTAAAAGGTCTTCTTTTCGTGGTTGTTTATATTGTTACATTATTGTCTAAGCATTTTTTTTTTCTTTTCTTGAGGGAAAAATCTGATATTATATTTTAAAAAGAACTGGAAAATAATGTTTCATTTATTTGGGAGATTAAGAGCCCATTTGGATGGACTTTTTTTTAGAAAAAAAATGCATATTTTTTGAAAAAAAAAAAATACTTCAGACAAAAAAGATAGCGTTTGGATGGACTTTTTAAAAAAATAGAAATCAGGGAAAAAAATGATTTTCTTTTAGAAGCTTCTCTAGAGTAATTTCAAATAAAAGTACTTTTAATTATTGTATCCAAACACAAAATTACTTAACTTAAAAAAATACTTCTACTATAAAAAGCATCATTCGAAAAATATTTTTTTTTTAAGCATATCCAATCGGATTTTAAGTTGGACAGTACAAGTCCACCAAAAGATTTCTATACTTTCCAATTTATGTAATTAATTAAATCAATCTGTTTTAATTTCTTCACCCAACAATTAAAAAAGTCAAAAAAAAATACCTCCCTAAAACAGGCTCTATGATTGAGTGAATTAATTAAAAAACTAATAATAATCCACAGCCACGCTAAAGTTTTGTAATTTCGGATTCTCCTTCCTAAAATAATAAAAAAAAAAAAGCAAATTTTCTCGAACTTTTTAATTGCATAAGGACTGTGCAATTAATTAGGTATAAAACCTGTGAAAAATATACATCTCATAATCATATCAATCTATAATAAGTTTTACCATGATATATATTTTTTTAAAACCAAAAAGAAAAAGAAAAACATTTTTCCTGCATTATTGTGTACTATATATATAGTATTAATTGAACACCCAAGAGAATATTAATTTTGTGAAACTAGCAAGCAGGCTTAAACATAAAATGGAAATTGGGCGTAACAAATAGACTGCTAGATGATTAATGAATACATATAAATATATATATATATATATATATATATATAGAGAGAGAGAGAGAGAGAGAGAGGGAGGGGGAGGGAGCACCTTTCTTGGCCAATTCAGAAGAAGAAAATCCAGTTGAAGTGATGAGAAGAGAAAGCAACTGTCCCAACCCAAGTGCCACTAATGTTTTCTTCTTCCAAAAATTGTTCAAATTGATCTCCCTCATTCTTCTCTTCTTGTTATTTGTTAAGCTTGAAGAAAACAAAGGAAGTACCCCCACCAACACAATGATGATTGAAATCGTCGCCCTCAATTCCTCAAAATTATTTATTTCCCTTTCAAAAAGTTGGTATATGAATACATACATATAGATATTGACATGGAAATATATATATATATATATGTATATATATTATACTCCACATAAAAAATATTAATAATAACTTGTCGTATGGATATATATGCGATGGTTGACAGTGATCGAAACGTTGACAATATATTATACATTGAAGATATATGTCATTATTGAAAGCACTTAATGTCTTGTATTCACCAAATAACTCCCTTGTATTAATTTGTGATCTTGTTAAATTCAATTCTCTGTGTCTCAAGATTATTGAAGTTTGTGCCACCATGGAAATTCTTTTGTCTACTACTACTGATTCTAGTACGAGATGCACTTGGTTATATAATTTTTTTTTTTTTTTTAAGATAAGACCATCAATTTTTTTTAAATATCAAGGAAATCGGTCATCAATTACAGAGTGCAAAACATATACATGAATATTCGTGGACTTTCAACAGAAGGGAACACATTCATCGTTAGAAAGTGAGCTACTTTATTGCCAAGACGGCCAACATGACATACTCGAACATGAGAGCATTGTTGTATTATGTTCCTAACATCTTGAAAAATATTTCCAAAGGGAGAAAGGCCATCATCCATGGAGCCAACTCTTACCACAACACCCAAGTTATCGCCTTCAAAAATCGCATTCGGGGCCACCCCATTGCCTGAACCATATTGGCTGCCTCGCGCGCGGCAACCGATCCTGCAAGTTCAGGGGTTCGCCACCATCATCAATCTATTTGTCAGCCATTCAATGCACTCTCCCCTCCAATCTCTAGCTATGATTAGAATAAGATCCTCTATTACAAAATAGGGTTTCATCCCCTATTGTATAATTTACATTCATGTCGTATATGTAAAATTCTTTCCTTAAATATACACTTTACCTGCGATATTTACATTTGGCGTATATTTATGTATTGGAACAAGAGATAACATAGCATTTCACTTTTTCCGAGGTAGGTTTACTATTCGTTTTACTCATTAAAGTTAGCATGTTCGTAAAGAAAGATTCCATTTCAGTAGCATTAGCTATCTTTCTTGGATATTGACCTGTAAGTCAAATGGTTGCTAACGTGTTAAGCCTCAACGCCTTTAACCAAATATTTTGTGCAAGAGCCTAAATAACAATGCAACTAATATGAATTTGAGTTGAGTCTTAAAAAATTCTGAAGCTTGACCTCGAGTCAAAAATATTGAGTTTGAGCTTGATGACTTTCAAATTTTATGCTCGGCCTCAAGCTCAAATCCATTTGCAAATATATACGTGTGTGTGTGTATGATGAGGCACATATCATATAATGCACATGACCAATCTGATGCAGTGCACACTTCTAATTAATCGCATACCCTCAAAGAAGATGTGACAGGGGTTTCCCAACCCTCGAGGGCCTCATCGTCGATGAGGCTCACAACCTCAGTAATATGAAATATCCCTTATGGGAGTTGATATCTTCCATGAAGATATTTGCATCAAATGTGGATCACATCTACCCATACCTCATTTGATATTCGGATCAGATCTCCTATTCCATAATAGTGTCTCATTCCCTACCCTACAATCTAGCTATATGACATGTGTAAATCTTGAAGATTTACTTAACGACAGAAAATAGATTTTCTTATCAAATTAGATAACGAAAAAATACAATTAGTGTGACTAAACATTCTACTGTTAAATTACTTAATGGTAGAACGTTGATACCCGCCATCGCCCATGTGGCCACCAATAGCAGTGAAATTGGCATAATGTCTCCTAGTCAGACATTAGAAATTTATCATTATATATACCCTAAAAAGGGGGACTTTTACCACCACAAATATCCTTATGCCCCCCAAACATTTATCACATTTGGTAAAAATATTTACTCGATACAGTCTTATCTCTTTACTAATTTGAGCATCGGGCCTTGGGAGGGGGTCATAAAAACATCCTTATCCTCGGGACCAACGAAATCTGACTCGCCCCACCATACATTAGAAAAAAAAATTATTTTGCCCTTTTTGGGGATCGCGCTTATGAAAATACACTTATTTTTTAAAATATTTAAATTTTACCCTAAATCGAGCTTTAAGAGCTCGGTTTTACTATAGAGTCAGAGTATGACCGAGTTTCCAAAGCTCGGTCTAAATTTTTTTATTTTCATAAAATGAAGACCGAGCTTTAAGAGCTCGGTCTGAGCAATTAATTTTGTGTTTTTTTTTTGGAAAATTTAAAGATCGAGCTTCAAGAGCTCGGTCTATGATTTAAAAAAAAATTAAATAAATTATAAGGCCGAGCTATTGAAGCTCGGCCATAGTATTTTAATAATTTTTTTTAAAAAAAAATATAAGGCCGAGCTATTGAAACTCGGCCATATTATTTTAATATATATATATATATATATTTTATAATTAGAAGGCCGAGCTATTGAAGCTCGGCCATATTATGTTAATTTTTTTTTTTGAAAATTAAATATTATTTTAATTTTTGATTTTTAATTTTGTTTTAAATATATTTTTCAATGCAATATATAAACATGCTCCATTCCAAAAATTTAACTCACAAACTTCTCATTCACTTTTGCACTTTTCATTTACGAGTTGTAATAAATTATATAAGTATTTTAACAAAATAGATTTAATTAAAAAGATAAGATAACAGAATTTCAAATTTCAGTTAAAAATAGTGTGGTAATTATAAAATATCACATATAAAGAGATAATGTAAATTAAAATTTTTTTATTCCAAATAAAGAAAGCATAAATATATAACAAATTAGTATTGGTGTATACCAATTATTGGCGTTGTTGGGCATGTTGCCTTGATCTTTCCCTGATTTGTGGTTGGTCCGTCTCATTACAAATGCGAGTGGTAACGTCACGGTCGTACCGTTGCTCCTTTAACCTGCCGGGATTGTGGATTAATTTGAAATCAGCTTCTGGCCAATAAGCATCATCCCAAATAGGCTCGAATATACCCATATATGTTTGCTAGTAAGAGTCTATATTGTAGTACCACGAAAGCAATTGACTGGTATCCATCAAAAATTAGGTTACCGCGGCTAAGGCATGTGAGCATGGTATACCAAACTGTTGCCAAATCCTACAAGAGCATGTACCTTTTGTTAGCTTCACAACAAATCGACGACAAGCCCTGTGGCCTGTGTCTCTAGCAAGTATTGATACCGTACGTTCCTGGTACACAAACGTCCCGACCACATGCGATAGTGAGGCATCTTTGTAAGCATTGTAGTACGCATATGCATGATCGGTCCATGGTTGGTTATTTGATCGCATGCCGTTTTCCATAGTAGAACGCTGATGGAACCAACTTATGGTACGGTTGAAGGTGAGATGGACGAACGCGACAATGGGCAGACCACGACCACCTTTGAAGGTGCCATTAATACATTCAGACATATTTGTGGTCATTATGCCTGTCCGTTTTCCACCATCGTATACGGCTGTCCATTTTTCCAAGTCGATACGTTACAGGTATCTTGCTGCCTCTGGTTTGGTTGCTCGTATTTGCTCCATGATCTTGTTAAAGTCAAACTCAGTTGGAGCATTCCCAGCACTCCAACATAGGTCTTTGGCGAGGATATTTTTGACCTTTGCATTTAAATTCGAGCAAAGGTGCCTAAGACAGAATCGATGGCATCCGAGAGGCTCTTTGAATGCAATGAGTTTTTTGACTGCCGAAGTTATGCCAACATGTCTATCTGAAATGAGGCATGCACCTTGATTTTGTCCGATAACATGTTGGATCAACATTGACAGAAACCATAACCAAGACGAGCGTGTTTCTTCATCAACTAATGCATATGCCAGTGGCAACACATTTTGGTTTCTGTCTATTGTGCACGCAATTAGCAACTTGTGTTTGTACTTTGTATACAAATGAGTTCCGTCAACGCTAATAACCTTGCGGCAGTGTCGAAAAGCATCTATACATGGCTTGAATGCCCAAAACACGTATCTTATTATTTTTGTTGTGAGGTCGTCAGTATTGAGGTTAAGCCATTCTACGACAGTCCCAGGATTCCACCTTTGCAGTGCAAGCAAATAACAGGGTAGTTTTGCTATGGATGTTTCCCAATTACCATACAACAAGAAACGCGCACGCATCAATCCTTGCTAAGCCTTCTGATAGCTTATCCTGTACCCTAGAAGGGTATGAATTTGTGCTCGTATGTCTCCAGCTTTGTATGAGTAATTTCACGAACTTGGTTCAAACTTGGTTCACCATCATTCCTGCAATGATATTTCTGTCCAAGTTTGTGTGATCTCCTCCATCATCCATTACGAGGCATGTATATGGGCCAGTGTACCTTGTTATTTGCCAGACTCCACGCTTGTCGTTTAGAACTACCCGGACTCTCCACTGATAGTTTGTTCTTCCCTCAACATGCAGCGAACACTATATAATTTCGGCTCGGACCTAATAACCTTGAATTCTCGTCTCGCCCACTTGATAGAAAAATGCTTGATAGATTGAGTGGCATCGAGCTTATTGTTGAAAATCATTCCCACTTGAAGAATGCCCCTATCTTGGTCATACAATGTTCCTTTTCTGCCAGTTGGTATGTTGCATGAATCTATTGGCAGCTCTTCGAACGGCATGTTGAACCATGTAATGGTTTCATACAGTCGAGGTGCGCTGGGACTAGATGGCAATAGCTGTGCGGGAGTTGTTGTTTGTTGGGTGACTCTAGGAACTGTGATGACTGCAGTCCCATTCATTTCTTCAATATTATTGTGGTCGATGTCACCACCGGTTGCATCCATGTCGTAGTCCAGTTCAGAATGCTCGTCTTCTTGAGGACCTAGACTGTCAGTCACGACATTGTCTGTGTATTCTCCTTCTCTTCCTTCATGTGTTTGTTGTTACTGTGTCGGGGCAGGATGCGAAGTGCCTACATCTACCCTGTTGTACGTGGAGGGACCTGCGTCGTCGTCGTTGCAGCCGATGTTTTGATGGGTATGTTGGACATCTCGGAAGTCGAAGTTGCATAATCCTTGCGTGATTGTTGGAATTTTTTTTCGTGTTAATATGGACATGTATGAAGCCCATTGCTGATCATGCTCCCACATTACGTGGGGGTTACTGTCATGCTGGGTCATGGCTTCTTCATCAGTCAAAATTTGTAGGTTACGTAGGCCTACGCTTGATCTTGTGAAATTCCACAGGTTGGTATCATTTGTCAACTCTACCAACGCTTGCACAATGGGCTGGCTTGAGATGTTGTAGTTGAGGAATGCTTTCAACGTGTACGTATTACGGTTTACACCAGTAATTCTGTACAACTCTTCCATCAAATTGACCAATGTTGAGTTGTGGGCTATCCACGTCAAACCCACTGGGTTTCTATCATATGTGATGACATGATTAGAATGTTGTATGTTACCGCCGTTATAAACAACAACACCAATCATTTCCATGTCCATGTGAGGAGATTTTTACAGTGTGGAGCGTTTCGGTATGTGGGTTATCTTTGTTGCGATGTGTGAATGATAAGTTTTCTATGTTTGTGGTGTTTTGATTGGGCTAGTATTGTTTATATCTGGAATTTTCACATGTGTACAGTATACGGAGGCGTACCATTCTACAAACTTTGTCAAAATTTGTCTAGAGCCATCAGAATTTTTACCAGGCGCATCATGCTACTATTTAGAATTTGTATCATCTGTAATTATAGTAACTTCACTATTCATCAATAGTGAAGTTACTATGCTACAAACTTTTTTCCTGAAAAAAGTGGGGATTTTTCACAGGTCTTAAAAAGTATTAGTTACTTCTTGCGTCTGAAAAAGTTGAATGGTATATGTGTAGGCGTGCCATGCTAAAAATCAGGCTACTTGGATACATTATTCAAAATTTGTCGAGAGCCATCAGAATTTCTATCAAGCGTACTCTGCTACTATTTATAATTTATATCATATGTAATTATTTAAGTTTCACTATTCATCAATAGTAAAGTTACTATTCTAATATTCCGATTTTGACCAAGCATACTCTGCTACTATTTACAATTTGTATCTGCCATAATTATTTAAGTTTCACTATTCATCAATAGTGAAGTCACTATTCTAATATTCCAAAATTGACCAAAGGTACTATGCCAGAACTTGTAGCTTATATTCATCCAAAAATATATTTGTTGTAATTATTGAAATCACTATTCCAATATTCCACAATTGACCAAGGGTACTATGCTAGAACTTGTAGCTTATATTCATCCGAAAATATATTTAGTGTAATTATTGAAATCACTATTCTAATATTCCAAAATTTACCAAGGGTATTATGCTAGAACTTGTAGCTTATATTCATCCGAAAATATATTTGATTGCTATTCTATCTTTTGGTTTGATTATTTAACATTATTATATTTGAATGTTCCACATAATTATATCGCTAATTACCGGGTGAACTTAATCTAATCCATCATCAATTAGATGAAAAAGATTAAGAGATTATAGTTAGTTTGTGTTGCCTATTACATGTTTCCATGTCGAATGATGATAAATAATTGAAACCAGTATGAATAAAACAAATTTTCAAATCATAAGTTAATATTACACATTTCATTGGTCACATTACCAACTATACTAATGCGGACCTAAATGGCCTCCAGTGCCACAGTATCGAGGACGTCTAACTCGTTGGCCTCTTCGGCAAGGTTGTTCTTCTTCAGACTGATGGGATTTATACGACTCAGATTGATGATCACTTGAGCTACTCCCAGGCATCTCATCCCCTCGGTTCGACCACACTCCGAAAGGTACTGGCGAAGCATTATAACTCTGACATTGTTCGATGTTCGCATAGTTAAACACTCCACCAGGATAATACGATTGGCTAGGATCACTCGAGGTTGGTATGTTGACCAACTGAGTGTATGATGTGTTGAAAAAATCTCCGAGGACACTCGTACCCACATGCAAAGGCACGTCAACGTCTTAGGGGAAGCTCGAACTAGAAGGGCAAAATTGTGTTTGGGGCGCAAGTGAATGCCCTAGTTCGGCACCATGAACGTTAGAAGGCCTGGCTTCGTCGTGTTGAACAGTGGAATCTCTACCCTGGATTGTCCTACGACGTCGTCCTTCGACACGCCTTGGATATGGATCGCTTGTTGCACCTACGACCGGAGGTGCATCGTACACGTGGCCAGCTGTTCCAATATGTGTTCTGCCCACGTTCTCCAACATCCTTGCGTGATTTGCAATGTGTGGAACATTGTGTCACATAGCCTCCACTTGAATATACCCCGCACTCTCCAACTGTCACCATGTTGGAAAAAATATTTTACACTTAATATTTTTCATGATATAAGAAATACTAATTTTATTCATGCAATGTTTAAAAAGATACTAACCACAATATGCCATGCTGCCAGATTGAAAAGTTGATAACCCCTTCGTAGTCCATACCCTTGTGGCGGACTGATTTGCCGAACAGTATGCCTCATATACCATGCAAAATAACCGTCCTCCACATGTGATACCCCCAAAGAGATTGGAGCACTGTTAACAATGAACTCCTGGACATTATTCCACATCTGTCTGTAATTAGTGTATGCCAATCCCCAATCCTTAATTGAATTATGACCCCCCCTATCTACTTTTGCCAAAGTTCTCTCCGCCATAGTAATGTCGGGGGGAATGTGTTGTCTCATCCCGAACTGTCTCAAAACATGCTCGCCATGATGAAACTTAATGATCGCATAATTCAACAGTGGTACTGAAGCATGCCAGTACTCCTCCCCTCTATCACCCAGTAGTCCAGCAATCTCGGGGGCATTAGGGTCATACAGAAGCCATTTAAACGGAAAATGATTCACATAACTCCATTTTTCACACGTGATCAAATATAAAATAAATTCTTTCAGATTGATAAATAATAATGTCATACCTCTTTGTCACACATCCTATCAAACAATTCTCTCGCACCAGGCAACAAGTGTCTAATCGTATCTGTATATCTATAATAATTACTCCATCGGGCACCAAATGGGACTGTGGTTCGTTCGGCGTCATCACAATCCAAATCTTGCCCTGTTAGCAACCTCCGAAACACGGGCACTGGTGTTATTATTGTGATACAAGACTATGCCCAAATCTACGACAAAAAAAAATAAACCAACTCGTATTAGTTTTCTCTCTTTAATAAGTATTAATATGATAAAACACTTCATAAATTTAATACCTGAACTAATTGAATTGGGCCAGATATCGAGTTTGCCTCCCTCCTTGAAGCAACAGCCAACTCCCGATATAGGATCGCCAAGATAGCAGAATCCCAGCTAAAAGACCGGGTATGTTGGACATCATCCATGTGAAGTAAATAATGTAACCCGATAAATTTTTTGCTTTTCTCGGGCATCATTATGCTTGAGATGAGTCCCAAGGCCACACATCGGGTGTATTGCAAGATAGCCTCTGCTGATGAACAATCAATAATTCGGTAGTTTCGGAGGCGATTTAGAATCGCTTTCACAACAATATGTGAGGACACAACATCCGAGTCATTTGGAACAAACCCCAACAATTCACCACATTTTTCAAATCAATTTGTTCCCCCATGTATATGACCCACCAAAGAACTGCCCCTAACGTTACAGTTGCTTCGCCAATCGAAAAGTGAAACGCATTTGTTTCCGGCCGCCACCTCTCCACCAACGCAGTGATAAGTGCATGGTCTTTCTCGATACGACCACATGTGAGCACTCCATAGAATCCCATCCCGTAAAGCATTTGCAGCACATTAACGTGCAATGGATGTTCTTCGATAATTTTCCAAAAGTTTATATGCATTGCCCTAACATCCAATGGCCCAGTCTCCTCACATTATGCTATTAATTCGGACCTATGGTTGTCTTGTGCATATAGCACATCCAAAGTCTCAGGACCACATAATTGACGATGAATCAACATACCTCTTGAATAAGGTAAACGAAAAAAATTTGTGAGTGATAACTTTGTGAGAGAAAATTTTTAATATTGGGAGATATAATTGTAATGTTACAAAAGTGAATGAGAAATTTGTGAGTTAAATTTTGGGATTGAAGCATGTTTATATAGTGCATTGAAAAATACATTTTCAAAAAAATAAAAAATTAAAATCAAAAGACCGAGCTTCAAGAGCTCGGTCATTTAATTTTCACCAAAAAAAAAATTATAAAATAATAAGACCGAGCTCTTGAAGCTCGGTCTTTGAATTTAAAAATAAATAAATAAAAATTGAAATAGTATGGCCGAGCTTCAATGGCTCGTCCTTATAATTAATATATATTTATATATATATATTAAATAGTATGGCCGAGCTTCAATGGCTCGTCCTTATAATTAAAAAAAAATTATTAAATAGTATGGCCGAGCTTCAATGGCTAGGCCTTATAATTAAAAAAAAATTTAAATCATAGACCGAACTCTAGAAGCTCTAAAATACTTAGACCAAGCTCTTGAAGCTCGGTCTTTGATTTTCTAGATAAAAAAAAAATAATAATAATAATCCTAGACCGAGCTTTGGAAGCTCGGTCAATATCTGACACATAGTAAAACCGAGCTTCAAGCTCGGTTTAGGGTCAAATTTAAATATTTTTAAAAAAGAGGGTATTTTGAAAAATCGGGACCCAAAAAAGGGCAAAATAAAAAAAAATTCCCATACATTAATTGACTTAAATTATTTTCTAATGTTTTAAGTTATATAAATATTCTTTCACCATACTTCTAACTTGATATTTAATATTATAAATTAAACTAATGTATAATTTTGGATTACTTTTATAATGTTAATAACATCATATAATTGTTATTTTACTTAAATAAACATTTTTAGTTTAATATCGATACATATATAAAGGTTATCAAATTATAATATTACTATATTCTTCTTGTTACTAATAATATAATTGAATTTCAACTATTTTTTTTAACTCAAACTCGTCTCATTAAAAACGCCAAGCTCAGAAATTTAGATTTTTATTTTTATACAATCAACTCACAATATCATATAAATGTCACTAGAAACGTCACACACATAAATATATCCAAGGGGAAAGAAGAGAGAGTTCGAACTCAAAATTTCAAAGATATTATAATCGAACCTCCATAACTGAACTACAATTCCAATATCTCACAAATTTAAATATTGATGAATTAAGCTTTAACCGAGTGGGATCACTAAGATTTAGGATTGGACCTTTTTGCCCACCATCGATTGCGAGACCACATTCTTTTGACGTTGACTGGCACAATTTGTCTTCAACTACAAGACTTTTGAGAATGACATCGTAATCGAATTTTCTGATAATATTGTATCAAATATGAAATATCCGTCATTTTCGCGTCACTCTCCCCATGTTCATACATCATGAATTCTTATCATTACTTTTTAAAATAAATATGGTTGAGATATTGGAAATACTTTTTAAATTACCCTTTTTTAATTTTTAAATTTTTAAAATAACCCACTTTTCTAAAACATTTCCAAAATACCCTAAACCGAACTCTAAAACCTCGGTTTTATTGTTCATATGGGCCGACGTGATTTTTTAAAAACCCACTTTTTATTCTTTATTTCATTAAAACCCATTCCAAAGTATTTTTGATCAATTTAGTCCATTTTTCCTATAAAGTCTCTTTAAAACATATGTTTGAAATAGAAAACGTCTTAACCATCCTTATTTACATTAAATAAACTCAAATCATAAATTTTTAATTATTTATTACTTTTCTTAAATTTGTTATATTAAATTAAGTAAAACCCCCCTTGTTGATTTGGTATCAGAGCCATAAAGATCAATAAAAACTTAAAAAATGGAATATTTAGACTTGATAAAATTATCAATCATCACTCTTCTAATAATTAAAGAACTGTTTATTTATTTACAAGAAATAAATGATAAAGAATTTAGTGATAACATAAATATAGAAAGTTTATCTTGCGATTTCTCATGTGATGAAACTGATTGGCAGTTATCTTCACCATGAAGAATAGACTGTTTCGACAAACTAAAAGGTATCCAAAGGTTGAGAAATACTACAAAATCTTAATGTCTCTACAGAAAGAAGTTAAGGCACATAAAGATGCTGAAATAAGAGCATTGTACTATAGAAAGTTAGAGGAATACAAAAATCGAAGAGCTGTAATGATCCTACTTAGCAATGCCTAATTATACATTACATAGGCTTCAAATAGAATTGTATTTATATCAAAAGGAGTTGGATTATATATATAGAAAGCCAACTTATCATAGAGGAGATGCTTTTAGAATTAATTTCTTGAAAAGCAAAATAACACAAATAAATGAAGGACTTGATATTCTAAGTCGCTTATGAAGACAAATAAACATCTTAAACGATGGATACAACTTATAAATCGAATTCTAAGCCTAAATATAATTCTTGAAGAATATAATCGGGAATATGAACACATTAAAACAAAAGAGAATAAAGCAAAAATACAAAGTTGCAAACAAAAGATAAAAGCTACACAACAAAATGCTCAAATAGCTTGGAATAGATATAAAAAATATAAATGGATAAAATAAATAAAAATATTGAAGAATTAAATACAGGAATGAATAAAATACTTGAGACACTATATATTTTAAATCAAGAACTTAAAGAATTAAAAACAGAGGTTCAAATCTTAAAGATTTGTAATTCAAATGTTGAAGATTTAATAAAAAATACTTGTCTTAAGAAAAATAAATTTGACAAGAAAATAAAAGAAAGAGAAATTATAATAAAACCAATAAAAACGAACAAAGACACGGTGCATCCAAATTCTTTTGATGCATACATGATCAATGTTAAATTACCTAAAATATTAGCCGAAGAAGAAGCCCTTAAAAAGGACGAAAAAGGTAAAGACATAGCTACATCATCTAATTCTCCTAAACAACAACATTCCGAATCTGATACAGATAAAGATGAATGATATTAACGAATTAATAGATCAATTTGAAAAAATAGATCTGTCTGAAATAGAGGAATATGAAGTATTAGTTAATACTAATAATACAACTGGAGGCCCAAGTGGTACAATAAAACCAGAAGAGATGGAAATTGAGAAATCAGAAATGATGCCTATTCCAAAATATAGAAGGCAATATTATGATCATGTAAAGAAAAATAAATATCATAAACAACTAGATAAATTCACTCCAGATACAAATTATGGTGACCCTATAAATCATGGAGGTTCTAAATTAAACATAGATTGCAAAGAAGACACTAAAAAAGCTATAATTTCATGGGCAAATACTATGAAAGTTTTCTTTTTATATAACGCTGATGATACATGGACAACTAATAGACAAGTAGATTATTTACTTGCTACATTTGATGGAATTGTTTTCAATTGGTGGCAAGGATTAACGGAAAATATTAAAGCTATAATAAAAAGAAATGTACAAACTAAATTAATAGAGAATACTGATAGAGGAATTGAAATCTTAGTTGCTTATCTTTCTGATGAATTTCTAGGAGAACAGTGGCATGACCCTGATAAAGAAAGCACTAAAGAAAGAGAAGAAGCAAGAACTAATTTAATAAATCTTCGAATATGTAGTATGAAGCATCTAAAACAATATACTTGCGAATTCAAAGAATACTATTATACTCAGTATTATAGTAATGAAGATTCAGATAAAGAAGTTGAAATATATGAAGGATCTGAAGGTTATGCTCAACGAATAACCTTTGATCAAGAAACATTAGTAAAAATAAAAGGTTTAAAACTTGATGCAACAAATCCTACCAAAAGTATTTTTAAGTCTTTTGGTGATTTAATAAAAAGAGAAAAAATAAATATATATGATTACCATGCAGTTGAAAAATCTATAAATGTTGAACATACTAAAGGGCAAATTAGATTAAATTTGCTTACTAAATCCGCAATAAATCAAGTTTTAAATAAAATCAAAAATAAAGAAGTAAGAAAGAAGATAAAATATGTTTATCTTGGTAGAATTCAAATTCTAGTTAAAGCTTTATTTAGAGATGGTATAGATAGTCCTATGGTTATTTCACTTCATGACCAAAGGTTTACAGATGCTAAAAATAGTCATTTGGGAATAGTTGAAGGAAATTTAATATATTCACAATTTCGCTTTGATTGTTATTCAAAATATAGTGTTGATATAAATGATCAAAATATAAATGATACTTTAAGTTTACACTTTCAACTTTTGAAAGATTTAAAACTTAGAGATAAAAGTCAAGCTTTTACTTTTTACTATAGAGCAATTTATGCTTTTACTAATAGTAATTATGGTAAAATATATCAAGAGAAACCATATATTGAAATTGATAATGAATGTAGAGATATAACAACAATAAAGCTACCTATGATAGAAGAAATTAAAGAAATAAAAAATTATGAAATTAAAATAAATAGAAAACCCATTTTAGAATATGGATCTAGTAGTGGTACAATACCACAAATAGATTTTGGGAAAAATACTATATCTAGAAAAAGTATTAGTAAGTCATTACTTACTAATGTTGAATTTACTAGACAAGATATAACCAATACAATGATTATAAATGCTAAATATTTTAATGGTCAAGAATATATTGATGGACCAAATATATTAATTGATACAGGAGCCAGTGGCAATCACCTTGCAAAACATAAAAATAAAGGTTTAATTGCAAAGGTTGCTTCCACAATATTTCAATATAAAAACTTTGAAGGTCAATTAATAACTTGTGATCAAGAGGTACAAGTTTCAATAATTTTTGAAGAAGTAAGAATAATTGTACCTTGTTACATAGATAGTGATATGGCAGGAGACTATTACGATATAATTCTAGGTAATAGTTTCTTAAATCAATGTGATTACTATAAAATAGAGAAACATGGAGTTACATTACAAATAGGAAATATAAAGATCTTTTGTAAAAAACACGAAGGGAATTAATTTTCCTTTGAGTGTCTTTGTACAACTAACAGTACAAGATACTAATATAACAACATGCGCCTTAATAGATAATGGTTCACAAATAACTTTGTTTAAATCCTTTCTCTATACTAAATGGCAAGAGAATGGGAATATAAAAATAAAGGGTGTTACGGGTCAAGCCGAACACATTAATAAAAAGGCTGATAAAGTAAATGTTATATTAGGAAGTAAAATTATTACTATAAATACTATATATGATTATAACTCCCTTGAAGCTGACATATTGTTAGGAAATGATTTCCTACAACAATTTCAGTTTTATTCACAGAATCTTTATTCTGTTATTCTAAAAACTAAATGTAATCATTATTTAAAATTACCCCGAATCAATGAGCCGTTCAGAGTTCAGCCAGCGAAGCTTGGTGGACCGTATGATAAAATTCCGATAAAAATACATAATATAATAATAAAACGGATAACTCTTGAAGATGTAATAAAACAACTAAAAGAAAATTATAATGATCATCCTCTGGCTTTTTATAAAGAGTCAAATTTAAAGGCAAAAATAGAACTAACTGAAAACATAGTTATAAAAGAAAGACCTATGTTATATACAGAAAAGGATAGAAAAGAATTTGATAAACAAATAAATGAATTATTATATAAAAATCCACCTTTGATTAGAAGAAGTAATAGTCCTTTTAGTAGCCCAGCTTTCATGGTTGAAAATGAAGCTGAGAAAAAACGAGGAAAACCTAGAATGGTAATAAATTATAAAAGACTAAATCACTTTACTAGGTCAGATAGTTATTATCTTCCTAATAAAGAAGTTTTACTAAACCTAGTTAAAAGAAAGAAATATTATTCTAAATTTGATTGTACTTCGGGTTTTTGGCAAATAAAAATGGAGCCTGAAAGTATACAATACACAGCATTTAGTTCCCCTCAAGGACAGTTCGAATGGTTAGTTATGCCATTTGGATTAAAAAATGCACCTTCTATATATCAAAGAAGAATGGATAAAATCTTTAATAAATATAAAGAATTTCTTGTTGTTTATGTTGATGATGTTTTAATTGCTTCTAATACTTTAGAAGAACATAAAACTCATCTACTACAATTTGCTAAAACTTGTAAAGAAAATGGTATAGTCTTATCTGAAAGAAAGGCTATAATTTGTAAAGAAGAAATAGAATTTTTAGGGTTAAAATTGAATAAAGAAGGAATTAAACTTCAACCTCATATATCGAAGAAAATTTGTGAATTTCCAGATAAATTAGAAAATAGAAATCAAATTGAAAAATTTCTCGGTTGTTTAAATTATGCTGAGGGATTCATAATAAATCTTGCTAAAAAGAAGCATGAGATTCAAAAATTGCTTCGAAAGAATAACACTAAAGGTTGGAATAATCAACATACAGAGATTGTTAAAACTTTAAAGGAAGAATGTAAAACTTTGCCAGAATTAAAACTTCCTGATGAAAATGATAAATTAGTGATACAAACGGATGCGTCAGATCTATATTGGGCAGCATTACTTAAAACCGATCTCAATGAGATATGCAGGTATACAAGTGGTACTTTCGGTCAAGCTGAGGTCAACTATACAACTCATGAGAAAGAACTTCTAGCCATCATAAAAGGAATTCAGAAATTCTCTCTCTTTTTATATCAAAACCTTTTTAAAGTTCAAACCGACAATACCCAGATACAATCCTTAGTCTTCAATAAATTACCAAATACACCCCAATACAGAAGGCTACATAGATGGCAAGTTTTCCTGTCCTTTTACAGTTTCAAAATAGAGTATATAAAAGGTTCAGAAAATTTTCTAGCCGATTTCATTTCTAGAAATACAGAATTTGGAAACGAATGAGTTCTCCAACTCTAAAATGGATAAGATGGGTGTGCATTTTCCTATAAATGCAAATAGAGTGATTGTATGCACTATACATACAGCTAGTCCACTATCTAACGGTTGGTGGTAAAGACTTATCAAATCCGTTGATGGGTGACAATTTCCCAAAAATTGTGTTGATGATACAGATCATCTTATAAAAATTCTTAATTTTTCTGCAGGAATAAAGTAATAAAGCTCTGAGAGATTTAATAGAATTAAATTTTAAAACAGTTACAGACATCTCTCAAGAAGGACTTAGAAGAGCCCTTTTCCTTCAAGAAAGTCTAGAGTTGTTCCTTGGCTCTAGAAATAAAGAAAAAGAAAAAATGAGTGAAGTTGAAACTGAGAGTGATAAAAGAGAAAGCAATAAAGGTAAAGAAAAAGCAGAGTCTTCTGGAAGTCAAGGTACTAAACCAGTATCTGATAAAGACTTTTTAGACTCCATGAAAAATAAAGAAAAAACTTCTAAATCTCAAGGAGATGCTGAAGTTATTGAAATAAAAATCAATAAACCTGAAGGCTTCAACAACAGGGGAATCAATGAAGAATTTGTTCCTACAAATAAATGGGAACGAGAATATAAAGAAGTTGCTGAAGAAGCCTATAGATGGGAGAATTCCAGGACACTATTTTACTCTAAAGGATATAGTGTTCATCCAAGAATCACCGCCATATTTGGAGCTGATTCTCATAAAGTTTTTCAGCTTGCAAATTATGGATTTCTAGATCTGCTATATGTTGGTAAAGATCTAAAGGAAATTTCAGAATTTGATGACCGTTTTAAATCTTAGGTCAGTCAAGTTGCTAGAAATAGAGAAGTCGTACTCAAGTTCTACTCTATAGCCCCAGAACCTGAGATGCGAATTTGGCATGAGGTCCAACACATGATCACTATAGACGTTATAACCACAAACCTAAAGATTGAAACTGGAATAAAGAATTTTCGATCTTTTAAATTCACCAGTTCATGGATCACAGAGAGAAGAGCCATGGGCATTAAAGCCATTCAATCCATTGCTGAGTCTTTATGGGAGCGACAATATGAAACTCTCATGCAAGCCAATAATTGGATTCTACTAAAGAAAGGAGGACAGATAAAATCTCCATTGCTAAAGGAGTTCCTCAATAAATTTTTCAGACATGAATTTTATTGCACAGAGACTACAAGAAAGAAAGCTTGCAGAATGATTGGCTGTTGTAAATCATGATGTAAGCACTTACGTCAATACAAGGAGTGACGGATGCCATGACGTCATCATCCACTAAAGAATTATGGCAGACAGCTGTGGATGACAGCTTTTGACTTTAGAGGCTAAAGATGATAAAGATCCAGCTCATAAAGAAAGAGACAACGGACGCCAACTAAAACTTTGAAGTCCGAATAGTTAGCTTTCTAGATCTATAAATTGTACTTAGATTTAATTTGTAAAGAGAAGAGAAAAAAAGACACACTCAAATTTTCAGACTGTTTCTCACTCTGAAAAAATCCATAGAATAGGAAATCAGTTTTTCTAGATCTTAGTAACCATCCTCTAAATCATGGTTGTATAAATCCTTGTTTGAAGGAAATAAAACCAGTTTATTTTCATAAATATTCAAGTTAGAAATTTTTCTATAGAAATCTTTTTAAGCTTGTATTTCTCCTAAAGTTTCCACAATTCGATAACCCTACGAAGGCCGTAGTGATTACACCGCTGGAGATAGTAGCCATTTGAAAGCGTAAGTCCGGTGAAGCCAGGAGGGCGTTTGGGCGAAAACCAATCAGGCTTGTCGAGGTGATTGAAGACGAGTCCAGAAGGAGGATTAAAGAATTAAGGACATCGAGGAGGTAATATACTTTTAAAAAGATTTAAATAGAAATATTGTTCTACTTGATGCTATGAAAGTATATGGTTTTAGAGTACTTCATCAATTATTTATGAAATATATGAGGTATGATTATTGTTTGGTTATATAAGATATAAAATAATGGGAAAAGATTTTGATATCATAAAGAACCAATTTAAAAGAAAAAACAATACTAAAAGGAAAATAGCAATTTTAAAACCACTAGAAGATCTACCCGAAGATTTAAGAATTCTTATTGCAACATATAATAATAAGGAAGATTATGTTTTTGATCTAATCAATAAAACTATAAATCATGAAATTCTTAAAAATTATGTTAAACAATTAGAACAAATAGACAGAGAATTAAAAGAACTTTGGGAAGCAGATAGAACATTAGAAAATTATATTCTTATGCAATGTAAAAATCTAGAAAGAGTAAAACTAATAAAATTTATATATGACGAAAATTGGGACATACCGTACTTTTTCTAAAAATTAGAGGGATAAAAACATAAAGAAGTCAAAAGTTTGGATCATAAAGCAAATAAAGAAGCCTTAAATAGTAAAATTACTATTCAAAAGGGGTAAAATAAAAAATATTTTTCAAAGAAGGACATTTTGAAAATAAATATACAAAAGAAGGGCAAAATAAAAATTAAATTGAGATATTGTGGTCCAATACTTTATTTGAAATTATAATTTTGAATATAGATGGCAATTGGGTGGGTTGAGTCGGGTTCGGGTTCGGGTTCGATTATATTAGGTTGGATTGAAGATGGTTGGGTTGGAGATAGATTTCAAAAAATGGATTGGAGATGGGTTGGATATAGGTTGTAGATGGGTTGAAGGTGAATTGTAGATGGGTTTGAAATGATTCTTCATGGGTTCAATGCATCATTCTTGAATGTTTAATCAAAAACCAAAAAAGATAAATTAAAATTATCAATTTCTATACTCTTTAAATGGTTCTAGAATACAAAAAAAGAATTACGATCAAATAAAAATATAAATATTTTTTTACTTATGGGATAACCCATTTAGGACCCAACTTGAAATCATCAACCCAACTAGAACCCAATATCAACAACCAACTCAATCCACTTTAAAATGTGTTAGACCCAACTCAACTCAACCCAAAATTATATGGGTTGGGTTCAATCGACGGATTGAGAACCATTTTGCTACCCCTAGTTTTGAGAGAGAAAATAGTTTAATTTTCGCAAAAAGTAAACAGGAGGTGACAAATTTAGGCTGGACGAATATGAGAAAACTTTTATTGCTTTAATTTTTCTTGCATGAATTACATCTTTATTAACACTAAAGGAAAAATGTTTGGATGTAAATTAAGCAACCGAAACATTTTCCTACATTATATATTATTATTTATTGTATTTATATGTATTTGAGGGGAAAACTTCGCTTTTGGTCCCATATACTTAAAAAGCTTCATCAAAAATTAAAAGAAAAAATAACTAAAAAAAATCTAATTTTAATCCCACTAAATCGACTGTATTAAAAACCACCGAGCTTCACATAGGCATATCCATCAAAAACTCGACAATGGGACAAATTTTGCAACAAAATAATGGGACCGATTATCAATGCTTTCGTTTTTGGAAAAGTTAAAATTGTAGAAAAAATTGAAAAAAACAAAATGAAGAAAAAAAAAATGCAAACTAAAGAAACTTGTAGCTTATTCTAACTTCTTTTTTTTATAATAAAAATAGCAAAACAAAACATTGCATTAATGTTTTTTTCCCACCAAAAACAGAGAAGACACTTTTATTGCTGTTTGCAAACAACCCCATTTGCATGGGCAAAAATTAGCTTTCCAATGCAATGTGAAACTAAATTTTGCAGACCCTTAAAGAAAGGGATCAAAAATAAAATTTCATTTCTATTCGTTTGTGTGTGTGTGTGTGTGTGTGTGTGTGTGTGTCTCAAATTCCTCTATTCTTCTTTTCAAATTTCACGGATCCAAAATCATACACCCAAAACAATCTTATAATTTATCATAATTTCTGATTGCTCTCCACTAAGACAAATTCCAATTGAGAAACAAACAATGCAAATACAAAAACCAACACATAGAGCCATGATTGCTCTTTACTTTTTAAGTAGTCAAATAAAAATTGAAAAATTACCAAGAAATGTGATGGCCAAGTTATAGACGAGGGGATAAAAACTTGAGGAATCCCAAGTGTTGTAAAAGGCAGACTTAAGAGTCAAAAAAAAAAATGAATTTCATTGTAGATATATATGATAAAAATATCAGAGTACATAATGAATAAACTCATAGGGGACCTACAAGTAATCAAATATACATTATATCATATAACACTCTATTGGGGATAAAGAGTAAGATGGCAGACAACCATATGCAGCTATTTTGCTTCTATACCCCTCCCTCCTAAGCTTGAAGTGGCCAACAATGAAGTTTTAAACTCTTCCAACTAAGAGGTATCAGTGTCAAACAGAAAAATGACACTAACCATGCCTCTCCAGAGATAAATCCCAATTGCATTTTATTTTTCCTATAAAACATTGTATTATCTTCTTGCCTATACCTTCCAGCGGCCGTGCCAGAAACACCTAAGAAACCACCTGCAATGGAACAAGCGCAACCACATTACATTCAACAGTACTGATTTAATATCGAGAAGATAAGGGACATAAAAGAAACATATTTATAAACACCGTAAGGCCATTTTCCGACTTAAGTTACCTCACCACTTTCCCACTTGAGTCTCGTGTTATCTAGCATCTAACCTCGCCACTTCAACGACAAAACCAGAATCCATCACATTTGGTACAAATGGTAAAAAGAGCTCACCGGTATTGAGATTTGAACAAAAGCATGCAGCACCTAATATTGGGTAAGAATACTCAACATGCTTGGACTGGTTTTAAATGATAACTTGTAGTGCAAATGCAACTAATGAGCTTGACGAGCTAGCTCGACAAAAGTTCGAGCTTGAGTTCGAAGAATTCGAGCTGGGGCCTCGCTCATACAGGTTTTGAGGCGAACTCGAGCCATTCTCATTTATGGGTTGGCGAGCTGCCCCACGAGCTTTTTTTAATATTTATTTGTTTATAATAGTGTATATAATTATAAATAATATATTAATTTTCAAACTAGAGCTCAAGCTTGTTTTTTGAATTCAGGTTCTACCTCAAACCTATGATTTGTTCATAAATTCAAGCCACATGAGTTGAGCCAAGCCAAAGCTCGAAAAAAGGACCAAGCTGAGCTCAAGCCCCTGTCTTGACACATTGAGCTGAAGCTCAAAAAAAATGGCCTAAGCACGGGTAGTTACCATCCAAGCCTATTGCCAATATCTTGATTTACAAAAATATCCAAATACAGGGTGAGGTTTGCCAATTAGGCATCTTGATCCTATCACCCATTGCTCCAGCACATTTATCACTAATCTACAGAACAGCAACTTCAATATCATTCCTAGATACCATGGTTTTGCAGCAATCAGATAAACTAGGAGGAAAGATGCTCAATGATCGAGTATATCAAACATGAAGCTTCCCATTCTATACATGGGTATGTATCCTTTCACCAATGATGCAACATCTATTGAAGCAGTTTTGCCACGTCTAAGTGCCAACGAGCTATATATTGGCTGCTCAGTGCTTTCTCCAACCTCTAGAGCAGAATCGAAAATCTCACAAGTCAATCAGTTCACTCGCTATTTACTTCCAAATGAACTTACTGTACCATCTCACCAATGTAAATACTTAGTGGGAGTCTTCTTGATTATCACAAATCAAGAAGCATAATTCCCAAGAAAATCTCATCTTTCCCCAGCACAAGAATTGAGACACTATATACCTGATGAGAAATTCAATAGAATTTTTTTCTAGCCATACAGGAACACTGGGAAAATCTCATCCTGTTAGTCTCACCAGCCTTGAGATTATCTCAACTTTCCCTAAAAAACTAGGCTGAAACATTTAGGTTGTAAGCCCTTCAGGAATTTAACCCCCATTTAGCATAATCATGCACAAGGATATGAGCTAGAAAATGAATACAACAAAGGGGTATCAATTTGCTTATCTATCAGACTATTCGTAAAACTCAAAAAACTTGATGCATCAGCTCAAACTCATGAAACTCTCTCCCTAGGAGTTATCAATGTGATGATATCCCTTCAGATATAAGTTTAATGAAATTGATATTTGTTGTTTCACCATTTTCGAGAACTAAAACGAACGCTGACTTTCTTTATTTTCTATAATCCATAATGACACTTAGCTAGGAAGCATAAAAAGAAAACCAAAATGAACAATATTCAGAACATATATAACAGCTAGGAAATAGTCAGTAAAAGACCGGTAGCTCAGTTAGAAGTGGAAAAGATGTGAAGCCAAGTACCCAACTGGTAACATTCCCAATACTCCTATGCTGAGACCATTATATAAATGAAAGTACCATTTAGATGATAGAAATTTTGAGGAAGATAGATATCATCCTAAGGATTCCTGTATTCCTAAAAAGTCATCATAAATCCTCACTACACGTTCAATCAAATGTGCTTATTAACTTAAAAAATGAGGGGTATGTTAATTTAAATCCTCACCACTCATTCTAGTAGCTTTTTCTTCTGGCACTACACTCAGTGCTGCCTTAAGCTGTTATACCTATTTTTCCAAAAGTCCTTCCATCATCTAGCTCTCATCAATTCTACATTCTTGGCCGCTTAAAACATCTTATGCCTATCCCTGAAACAAGATTGAAGCCCTACAAATCCTCTATTGATGTCACTAAACCACAAAAAAACAACAGATTCCATGGATAGTCCTTCCAGGTGCTGTTCATGAGGACATCAAAATATTTATTTAACACCCTTTTTCTTTAAATAACGAATCTTAATCCATCTAAAAGTCAGTAAAAGAAACTCCTTAGACAAACTGGATAAAACAAATCCGACAAAAGCTACCATCAACTACTTAAATAATGAACTAAATATAAAACGTACGTGTGCGTGCGCATGCATGAGAGAGAGAGACTCAGAATGATGAAATGCATCATATGCCTCTGATCCTTGTATTTTACTGATAAAAGTTTCTTCAAGAAGGTTTAATATAGTAATCCGTTCTAAACTAGACAGAGATCAAAATTTTTATGTAAGTTTATTATTGCTTTTTTATGTAAGTTTATTATTGCTCGTCTTTAGTTTGACATAAACACTATTTTCAGTTTATTCTACAGTTTAGTTTCTTGCACTCACTCTAGTTCCATGATTTTTAAAATCAAATACGAAGTTCGTATTTCTAATTTATTTTCAGATATTTCGTGGTAATCAAGGTCACATCCAATTAAATAAAGTGAGTTGCGAACTACATTTGGCTAATAGAATAACGAGCACACACATCATCACACATTCAATTGTGGACAACACACGACACAAATACTAACTAAAAGAAACAAACAAAAGGTTTTAGCGACATACTGTTGAAGTAACTTTAGGTCGGAAGAAGAGGTTGTTTCTCATCAGGTCCCACATGGTGACTAGCCTGGTGAAAGCAAATAGAAAAATGAGGAACCATGTGCTTCAGAAGAAAGAACACATGCGAATTGCATCCCTAAGATTGATAACAGATTGTACCTCCTCATTAGCACCAGCAGCCATATTTATGAATGATAACTCCTTTGACCTGAAAGGATGGATAAGAGCAGATGAAGTGCGACGCTAACTTCTTCCTCATGATTAATTAGTTATCCAAAAATATTTAAGAAAATAAAAACCAAAAAAATATTACAGTATGAAAAGATCTAATTTAGAATTACGAATAAAATAAATTGACTAAAATTTTGAAAGTGGACAAACACAAAACATCTTGAACATACAAGTCAACAAAACCTTGCTCTGCTGCAAGGTACAAGCGGTGAAACGTCATATATATGATAATTATTCGACTATATTACGATAAATTCGTTACAACAGCCACTGCCTACCTGTTCGCCTCACTGAACACCCCCCCCCCCTCCCCACCACCAAACAAACATACACGCGCTCACCAAACAGGAAAATAAAAGGAGAAAAGAGAATTTGATGCATTGCTACAAAGATTAGTAAAGAATTTAGAGATCAAACAAAGAGGACAGGGATGTTAACTTTCTCAGGATCAACTGGGAAACCATCAAGTTTTCACAAGTGCATTCAGCAGCAAACCATGTCAGTGTAATTCTGTACTGTGGTCTTGTCCTCAACTCTATAAATTAGAGTCGTAGGAATTTATTACGTTTGAAGCTCCTCGACAGGAAATAAAGTTGTGATCTAACCCGGAGTACGTCAAAATCTCATTGTCAGATTTAGCCAGGGTAACTTTAGGAATAGTATTTACGTATTGTGAACGTTCAATAATTGCATGCAAGAGAGGATACCCTTGGAAGTCATCCTCACTAACACAATTAGCAAGCAAAGCCAAAGAAAGATAATTATGTTTCAAGCATGTGATTATTTAGTAAGAAATGATGAATACCTATGATTATCCTGTACATCCACTCTGTCAATCCCCCCATTTGGTTGGTCATCCTTGACTTTTGAGAGAGGTGAAAAGAACTGACAAACCAAAGAAAGCAAGAGGTAAGCGTCCAAACAAAATATACATGACAAAACAGATATTTCTGTTATGTTACCTGGTGCATCGAAATGAAAACCACTGAAATCCCTAACATGAAGTTTATGGTCAAAGTATGGCCAAATAGAGCAGCAGATGCTATGCCAGTAAATATTGTGGCAACAGTTGACGAATATTTCTTCAAAATCGTATCTGGTAACATCAAAGAAAAGACTTGTATAAGCATTTAGTAGAAAACATTAAAAGCAGACATCCTCCAATCAATAATGTCAGTCACGCCTTGCCTCCCAACTATTGCAAATGTGAAGAAAACCAGCAACTCTTTGTTAAATGTGCTCAGCACCGCGGTTCTCGTTTTTTGCCAAAATACTTAGCACATGTGGCATTTTGCCCACTTATATTTTCAAAAATATGCATTTAGCCACCTAAACTATATAGAAGTATTTCACTTCATCATTAAATACTTTTTTGGGTGGCAGAATGATGTGAAAATTTTCTCCAAAACATAATGTCATGCACTACTCAGCAGTCAATATATTGAGATTTGAGTCCACTCAAGTTACTTTAATATTATAAACAAATTTTATAGCTATATTTTCCTGGAGATATGCATTAGTTAATTAATTATCCGCCAAAATTATGTTTAGCATACGTACATGCATACATATATATGTAAACTTGTGCATGTTTGTTTAATGAATGGGACGCGCTCTTTGGGTTCTAATATGAGTGAGGTTAAGAGAAAAGATGCTTGTTGAATTGATGCTAATAACAACAAATATAAATCTCCGTATCAATGTAGTCTCTCTTATCTATTCCTATATTCTTATTGCAAATAACAAAGATCTTTCACTAAACAAACATGCACAATGTTAATAGGATTTATGAATCACTTTAGGTATAACCATGAAAATTTTGAACTGTCACATACATAAATTAGAAATACATAACCATTAAATAAGTTTGAAACCATAAAATCATTCAAACCAAGTAAAATGTCCATAAATTGGCAAGTCACTATTCCATGACAATATTTTTTGTAATACATTCTACTTTACTTCACCAAAATAGGGATTTCAAGGTAAAAGTCAACATCTTACTATATTTTAAGCAGTTAAATGTGCATTATAAAGGTGACAGAGCAAATGCTCCAAGTATTTGGGTATCTCAAATGATATCTTCTACTGAATAATGGGGTCAGGTCCAGGTTAGGCATATTTAACAAAGGTTGGGTGGTTTCACACATTTGCAAGGGCAAAGCACAATTGACCCCGCGGTTCTGCGGTGTGTCTGCTATTTAACCGAACCATAAACTATCAAAGATATCCTATGGGCCAGTCAGCAATAAGGGACTAAAACAGTAAAGACAGTTGTCATTGGTCCAAGAAAGGAGATAAATCTCCAAATAAAAGCTCAATAAAAAAAGATTCTCACCAGCATATTTGAAGAAAAACGAGGATAGGATTCCCTGTGCGGCGTTGTTACATATCAACAGCATGGTTGCTCTTGAATGTCCTTCCAATATATTAAAGCTGCTTGGACCTGAAACATGCACACTGACATTACTGAAGACAGTGAAATCAAAATATAACCCTCGAACAGTAAGCAGTGTCCAGCAACCCATAGCATGATGGGAATCAATCAGAAGTAAGGCCTGAGAAACCATGCTATCCTATTCCAAGGTAATTCATAATGATTTCTTAGTCATATGGATGACACTAATCTGAAGGCAAGAGAAGCAAAATTTTGCACTGGTACCTTTAAAAATGGCAGATGCCAGAATTCCAAGAAAGTTGAAGATAGCTCCATATCCATATAAAAATAAGTTCTGCAAATTACATAACAGAATCATACACGGAAAAAAAATAAAACATAACTTGTTGAGGATCCCACTGTTGGAGGCAAAATCATAGGGAAGAAGAAGAAAAGAGTACATACACATCAACCAGGTAAAGTGAAAAATGACATGATTAATTAACTTGATCAAATTTCCTATCCAGCATTCATTGAAGGAAATCAAAACAAATTTATCTTATTCAGGGGTCACTGTCACAACATGCAAATTCAGGAAGACCACTCTCACAATTATAATCTCCAGCCTTCATGGCAAAATAATTCCGGGCACACAGAAGTCACTATTGAGGTGGTTAACAGTGAAGCTTTGTTGCTTCAGTGAGTACAACTTAATTCACACCTTAAACACTCACAGTTAGACAAATGTTCAAATTAGGCCACATACACGAACAATGTCAAAAGACGATTATGCAAGAATCAGGAACAATAAAGGATACACTTTAAAAGTCTGGTACATTTGATCATGTTGACTCACCTGAAGATAAATGCTGGTGTCATATTGGCTTTTCAGGGCATATTCATTGAAGACTGAGGCCATGGAAGGAACAGTCACCTGCATTAAATGTTCAAAAGTGAGCTTTGACTGCAGAGAATGAATCTATGGAAAAGGCAAAAGGTGAAGAGATACAGAAAATCAAGTCTACACACGCACGTCCAACCAATTCATGATTGCAATCACCAGTAGATGCCTTGAATCACTTACAAATATCAGTGTGTACACATATGCACCAGTTGAAACTGGAAGAGCCAAAGCAGTAGTGCCCTCCGGCATCGATTTAAGTTGATTTATACTAATTCCAATCAGCAACAGAGCAAGAGCCTCCCACTGTGCCACAACAGTACGTACCATGAATTTGGAAAGATTACATTTTCCATAATACATTTCAATCTGTTCAATCTTACAGGTCAATCATTGGAACTAACCTGAATTATTGAAAACCGACGTCTCATTATAATCTTTAGAAGTACAGCAATGACCAAAACCTGTAAAACAGTAAACATGAAAAGAAGCACAATAGTCAGAAATGTAAGTCAAAAACAATGAAAAAACCAGCTACAGATGAATTTAGTTCCTATCTAAAGGTAGCAATAAGCTTTGCAAGTGCTTGCATCAGTAATGAAGATGCTGATTCATTGGTCTCTTGGTAAGAAAGCAAAGGAGTAAAGGTGATGGGGAACCAAGGAGAGTTTACCACAAGTAGTTGAAATAATGGAAGCATAAAACTTTGGAAAAGGTTGACTGAGTTGTAAGTTAAAAATGATTTTTCCACTCAACCATGTTCCAGAACAAAGACAGGAAAAGACAAAATAATAATAATAAATGATTCACAAAAGGCTTTTAGGACATTCGGTTAGAAAACTAATCATAAATAATTTCCTCCCGACCCTGTTATAGCATGATGTGTTGAACGTCAATAAGACAGAGGATTAAAATACTAGCGCATCAAATAAGAGAGAAGTGCAATAGCGACACACCTTTAGATTGCTCAACATTTTCACTGTCGCTGGGTTGAAATATAGCTGGAAGAAGCATGTAATGAAAAATAGACAGCAATTAGTTATTGGAAATGTACAGAAAGAAGAAGAAACCACAGCTAAGTACATCCAGTGACAGAGATAGTGAAAGGAAGCAGTTAGTATCTCGAAAAAGTCATAAGGAACATTCATCATAAAAAGCACTCAAATTAAAACCATCCAAATGTATGTTTACTAATGGTAAATGGTTGAACATGCTTGTCAAATAGGAGTTTGGAACAATACAGCAAGCTGATGGACACCTAAAATAGGGTTATTATATTCCTCCAACAAAATATATATCTCAAGTTAGTTGATACTAGGCTCTAAAAACTTTTCAAGATTACAGCTCCTGTAATTCAGAAACTTTAGATCCTTATACTTCACATCTAGTAAATGGTTGAACATGCTAGTCAAATAGGAGTTTGGAACAATACAGCTGATGGTACCTAAAATAGGATTATATTCCTCCAACAAAAATTACGTCTCAAGTTAGTTGATACTGGGCTCTAAAGACTTTTCAAGATTACAGCTACTGTAATTCAGAAACTTTAGATCCTTACGCTTCACATTAATTAGAGGTATTGATGTGCTCAAACAATTTTATGACTCAATGAAGTGCATAGCACTAGAAGTAGTTCACGAGCTATAATATAAGGGGAACACCCAAAGTAAAGCTAGAATAAGCAGGAGAGCATTTACAAAACTAATTATAGTAGTAGACCAAGATCACACAAAAAGTCCATAAATTTGCATGACTTTGTTACATTGGAGATATGTTACTATGAATCTCTTCCCTTCAAACTAATTTTTCAACAATGTAAAGATACTATCATACTTGGGGAACTCCTTCGCCTTAACCTCAGTGGTTGATGTCAAGTAGTTTTCTTATGTTCAGGTAATTGACACAACGAAGCCCAGAAGAGAAACAGATTACAGATTTCCTCAATTTCTTGCAAATTATAATTCATTCTAATAAGTATCACCTATTTGGAGATAATGATTCCATGACCACCAAGTTCAATGTATAGGTCTGATGTTTTTGTTAGACAATTCTGAAAACTTGCGAAAGCCACCTAATTTAACTTGTACTAAGATATAAAATTGTCTAGACTCAGTGAGTTAAATATTAAAGTGCAACTGAGCAAGGATACATATATCGGTTTTCATGACATAAAAATTAACATTGTTTAAGATATTATTATGCTCAACAGAAAACTCAATACATCACATTTTTTTCTCTCAAAAATCCTAGATCCAATCATAGTATTAGGTCTCTCATATATTAATTTTTCGGTCCTTGTACTACTTGTTTTATGTATCCATCTGAGTCATGAATCAGTTTATATAAGTTTGAACACTTTCTACAAAAAACTTAAATGAGGCGGTGAGAGCTATATTTATCTTATAAATGACATGTAGCTCTATTGAAAACACCTTCACATTTGTTGGAAATAGAAGAGGCAATGCTACTCGGAACACATTACCATGTAGGAAGAACTGAAGTTTACCTGCATAATGAACTTCAGGTAGTTATTTATAGCATAAAGAAGGGCTGGAACAGCAAGAAGTGTATTGCTCCGAGCAGCCTGCAAATATATAAAATTACTCCATCAACAGAAGAACCAAATGACTTGCAGGAATAAGTAAGGAATTATTAGCCTTGCCAAAATAAAGATAAACATTCGGCTACTGTCATTTCACCTCAACAGGAAAAACCACAGAAAAAAGTGCAAGAAACTAGCCTAAGATGAAAGAACAAGATTGTTTACACCAATTTCGGTGTTGAAACCATTATATCTTGCTGAATAAACATTAACTTTCAAGAAATAGAATACCACAAACTAGCTATTACAATTCTCAGCAGGATACTGATCACAGTCCAAGACTCCAAGGCTTTGAGAAAAATCCGTGTAACCAAAATTAAGGTAAGCATCATGACAGCAACACATACCAGAGTGGAAAAATAAAATTTTAATAGAAACCAAATTCAGATCAAACTTTAATCCATTTAGTCAGCGCACACTAAGCAACAAAGGTTTCCTAGGGCAAGATAAACTATAAGCTAAAAATACTAAAGAAATTGATAAGGAGAAATCTGATTTCGGTACAAATCTTAAGATATTGACTTCTTTCTCATTACCAGACATATTACTAAGTCAAAATAAATAAATTGCAAAGTTCATATTCAATGAAATTGTTGGTGTTGCATACATTTCTGCCCAAATTTGTTGAACAAACATGATTTCATGGCAAGACAGCCATAAGCTCAAAATACTGAGTGGATTGATATACCCTAAGAAGACCACAACCAGGGAAACAGCTAAGGTGATCCGGAAAAAGAAAGACTAAGATGATGCAACTCCGGAACATGTTGAATAGAAAATTTAAATATCAAAATCTGTTCTCCTCAAATGCATGTGAAAGTAAATCGATGTATGCTCAAAACCAAACTTCTAAAGTGCCTGATCTCTGTATAAATGCACCTGAATAAACGTCGAAATTGAGAAAAGAGGCTTTTCACCAACTTTCTGTCGCCTAGCCTGCAGGGAAAGAACCATTTCTAAATATCACAAGCAACAGATTTGATACAAATGCGCAAGGATACATGTGAGTCAATGGCAGAGTTAGCTGTCCGCTAGCAGTAGGCTTTGCTACATCTCGTATTTACTATTAAAATGCACAAAAGCATGGAACCACAGAGAGAAATATTAGAGTACACAGCTGTATATCTGCTCATTACAATGTCCAAAGATCATATAGAAACACATTTTCAATATCCTAAAGAAAAATAAATAGAGCAACGGCCTTCCAATTGCACTTAAATTAAAATCCCCACAAAACAGTAAAGCATGCAAGTATAAGGAATAGTTCAAACCAATCTGACAAGACAGCCATCATGTTTTTCCTGGCTTCCACCTTAGTTTAGTCAACTTAATGGCACATCCCAGAGACTAATTAACTAAGAAACCTCCATTCTCATTCACCTAGGTCTTGCAAACACAATAAAGGTACAACACTGTCCCGATTATGAAGATGAATCCATCATAATGGCAGAAGTAGGTCCAGATTCAGCTAGGCATAATCATTTTCATACTGCACTGAGGCTTAAAAGTCTCTGAAAAATGAGAAACTCCAAAAAGCATAAAAAGAATTGTATACACCAGCATTGACAGGGAAATCATTATCTTGACATTTTTCTTCAGGTACTAATATTAAAAAAGATTTAGAACAAATACATGGCTGTGGAGGGTCAGGAGAGATTCGTGGAAAAGTTCTAGGGAAGGACTAAATGAAAGAAGCAATGCCATGCCTTTTATGATACTATAACTTTGACGTCCACAAGTAATTTACTTTAAAGAAAATTTTCAGAATCCATTTTAACAAAGTTAATAATAGTGGAATCTATGGCATATACTAGACAAAGTGCTAGGCCCCTAACTTCTTATGTTTCATTGATATAGTTTTCACTTCTTTCCATCTTAGCGGCATTCGCTGACAGAATCTGAAGCACTTCCTTATATTTACTTTTGGCATGTTGCTTGAAAATTTCAACAAATATATGAACAGCTTTTTTTTCTGAATTCTACTAACAGAAAAATAGAGTGACATACCTGTAATATAAGCATCAGAATTGCAAAAATAACTTTTGTAACCTCTGTCAAAAAGTTGACACTAATAGGGCTAAACTTGAAGCGGCCATCCACCTTTGACATATAAACCAAAATAGGCTGGAAGAGAGAACACGAGACAAGGCTTAGTATTAATCATGAGAGCCAGAGTAAACGATATGCAGTAACATTTTTTATGAGACTATCTAAGAAAGTTTGAAAACAGAAGTAAAAAGAGATGGAAAAATTACATGAAATGTGCATGCATGAAGTCCTACATATGCCAAGTTGGGGAGTTCTACGCTTCAAACATATTTTCTTAGCAAAAGGATGTTGAGAAAATGTATATATATTATGCAACAATAACCGTGAGATCCACTCTGTTATTGTTGCTTCACACAGTTTGATTGGGTAGGCGTTCTAGTTTCAGGTGCTCAATCGGATATAGGGTAATTCAGCTGAATTATCCTCATCCTTTCTTTTTACTTTCACCTGTTTGCCACTGCATTCCGTCCAGCGTTGAACTTGAATAGCATTCCAGTAATTTCAAGATATTGAACCCTCTTTGTTTCTCCAATTTCAAAATATTTGAACTTTTCAGAAATTGAATCACAACAGAAGGCGACAGGTGGAGGCAGACAAAATAGGGTTACTGGTTGCTTAGACCAACAAAATAAAGAGACAAGAGGGGCATTAAAGAGATGAAGAAATTGCATAAGCTAAAAGGCTTATCAATGGGCAATTTGGGGAAGATGGATAGAAATGAAGAAGGTAAAGATCAAGGACGGCAGCACGCACAGGGGGTTTGCTTAATAGCAGGAAATTCATATTGAGAGCTCATTGTCACAATTTCTAATGTTCCATTTCAGTTTTTGTAACTAATTCTCTTACATTAGAATAATAACTATTACTAACCAATACACAGTTTCTTGGAGTACAAGTGCTTCTCCTTCATGCAAAAGGTTTTAAGGTTCTTATAAATTTCACAAACTTCTTTTAATAGAATATCGATCATTAGAAATAATTGATATTGTTGTTTATGCAGATTTGCCTCAACCATTGCAAGCTATAGTGTTTCTTTTCTCCGTATTTCCCCTTTCTTCACTTCCTCCTTATTTTGAAACTTTCTCGTTCATTCAAACACAATATTCTTTTATTTCTTATCATCATTCACAATACTGTAAACTAACGCATGTCACGACAATGCTCTCTCAGGAAATAACTTGCATATAATATAAAATCACCAGAAAATATATACCTGCAAACCAACTAGGACACAATCACCACCAACTAGAAGGAAGTTAAGCGCCCGTTGCTTTGAAGATACCTTGCTCCTGTGTCGATCATATGCTCGTGAGACAGTTTTCGCGGATGGCGCAACCAGTTTGGAATGACAGACACTGCACTCTATCATCCCGTTCTTCATTAGCCAACCCCCTAGGCAGGCTATGAAAATTTAATCTGAAAATCAAAATCAAGAGCCCATCGATAAATACTTCCATATATATACAATCAAAGTCCAAATACATATTCTCATCACCTGGTACACAAGTTATTGTCGAACACAGAGCTCACAATCAAGGACGCAATAATATAAAATCATAAGAACATGACAAAGCGGCACAAGAATTGCATAGCATAAAATTCACCCAGTGGGCGGTATTGCAGCACAACCAGATCTTATCAGAAAGAATACTCCGAAAGCATTTCAAATGAAGGCAATTATAACAAAGTTAAACTGAAACCCACTTCTCGCCCGATGGCCCAGATCAAGCGTGCAAACAACCGGAAACGAAACCCAACCGCATTGCTACAATGGATACAAGCTGGATCCAACGAAATTGGGATTCAAATCACGAAACACACAACGAATTAAACACGTGAAATGCAAATACCTGTAATAGCGATCCAAAACCGATTCTGAATCGGCGAAAGGATGAATGATTGACAGCGGCTAGATCTGGGCGAGGCTCCGCCGACAGGATCTGAATGCCAGAGATAAAACAGTGCCCCAATTGCAGAGAATGAGCGGAGGAAAAGAATTCAAATCATTCACATCATCATATATGTAGAGAGAGAGAGAGAAGCTGAAAAATGGTAAGTGAAAAAGGGTTTTGATACAAAGGTTTTTGGGCAACTGCAGCCTTGCCTTGGATCTACAAGATGCAACCATACAAAACTATATAAAGTTTCTATATTTAAAAAACGAAAGTCCAAGATCCGGAACGCATATGCTGCTAAGGGCTACGTTTGGCCACCAACACGTAGGTAGTACAAAAGCTTTTTAGGAAAAATTTCCTATAGAATTTGTTACTTCTCAAACACATTCTAAGCTGTTTCAACCAATTTTAGAAATTCAATTGTACAAAATTTGTTATTCACTTTAAAAGAGGTATAAGCTACGAGCTAAAAATAAAACTAACAAACTCTACAATATAAACATAAAAGCTAACATAATATAATTATACAACTATAAGATAAAGATATAATTTATGAGATACACATAAGGCCAATGAATGCGTGTACTGGATGTGCCAATAGAACATCAAGAGAGTGTTTGGCTAAGCTTATTTTAAAGAACTTTGTTGCGTATTTTCCGCAAGTGTACGGATCGCTCAAGTAATAAAGTGAAAGTAAGAGTATCGTTCCCACGAGGAAAGGTCTACCAAGCACCAAACTTATAAGTTTTCTATTGTTTAAGCTACGAAAATATATCGGGATAAGATGAAATAAAAACAAACAACTAAATCAAAGCAAATAAATCAATAAAAACTAACTAGGGCCTAGGCATCGTTGATTGAATCCTCCCTTGTGATAAATTAAACTTCCATTGATTTTAATTAATACACCTTCCCACAATCCAACTCACGAAAATATTTGTAATCTCCTTTTGAAAGTAAAACAAACATGCCGAAGAATGCTATGTGTCTACTTTCGTGATCACATACGGATTCCTTGGCCCATTGCGCACAAGAGTTGTGTTAGTTAAAAAATCCTTGCAAATTAACATAACCGATTGCACAAGAGCACGATTATTTCTAATCTATGCATTCCCTATGTCTATAATACAAATAGTCAGATTTTATACACACCCTTTCGTAGTCGAATATAAAATCTCAAAGCTTGTAAAGATTGGCCAAAAATTCACAAGTAATAAAAACCTTGAATCATAGATAGGAAGTACGTAAAATAAAAATCAAAGAAGTTCAACAAAAATCACAAAGGTTTCATCAACAACTTAGCCTAGAACCCTATGACTTAATTAGCTAGACATAGTGAAAATAAAACAAAACAAGAACATAATGAAAGTAGAAAGAAACATAAGCAAACTCGACTTTTGACGATAATCTTGATGAATAGAGGAGCTTGGCTTTTGGAATTGTCACCCTTCCTAAGCTTTTGCCCTTGAATTCTCCTTGAATTCCCTTCCAATTCTCCTCCCAATTCTCAGCTCCAAGATCCCATTTTTATGCACAAAACGTCCCTTTAAAGAATAGCTGTAAAGCTGCTGATGTTCTCACCACTATAAAAAGGTTCACTTTTTGGATGGATTGAATCGGGACGGCCTTCACCATCGGGACGGCTTAAGCAGTCCAAAATTGCAGGTTTTTCTTACCCACTGGACACGACAGGACGGCTTCACCGTCGGGACGGCTTAAGCCGTCCTAAATCGAACCATTTTAGCAGCTGCTGGAGCGTCGGGACGGCTTCGTCGATTCGGGACGGCTTAAGCCGTCCCGGCGCGCGCACCCATATTTTTAGCTCAATTTCAGCCCCGATTTCTTGCAATAACCTCACGAAACTCTTGTGGGTTGATATAGATATCAAAACCTTGAAAAAATAAAGCTTTAAAGGTGTAAAAACACTTTAAATTGATCAAATTAAGGTTTGGTTACATTAAGCACAAATTTCATCCTTGGAACTTTAAAACCTTAATAGAAATTAATGAAATACACAAAATGTCGCCCATAAAAGTGTACACATTTTAAACTTATCAAACTCCCCCACACTTGAACATTTGCTCGTCCTCGAGCAAAGGAAAGTTGAACATTCCAGGAGTTTTATATGTATGGATATAATTATATCACTATGACTGTACCTTGCCACACAACTTTCTCTCTTGTCTCTAACATGTGCATAGTTTGAAACAAGATTTTCTCAACCTTATACGTAGTTCATTTAACAACAAACATATGTGTCAAGATCTAATGAAGAGTGTCGATAGCTAGCTACGAAGCCAACATAACCAACATACCACTTACAAAGTTTAAGAGTCACTTTATACAATAACTTTGTTCTTTCGACCTACGACAAACACGCTAGTGATATAAAGGTTCCAACTTGTGCTTCTACAACCAATTTCAAAGGTTCTCACTTCAAGAGCCGAGGTAAGTTTTTTTTTTTTTATATATATATACTCAGTTTTTAACAAGAGTATATACGCAACCTTTTGACGCGAGGACACACATTTGTGATGCATGTACCCGGTTACTCAGTCAACATACAACTCTTCTTTCTTCTTTTTACCCCATGAATATTAAGAGAACACTAAGAAATTTAACACGAAACAATCAAGAAGGAAACTAATCTAATCACTTAAAACGTGTTTCGGACTAGGCATAGAAAGATTACTTGTACTTGACTCCCCATCTTTATAAGCTAGCAGTGATCAAACCAAACTTCAATAACATATTCTCAACACATGCAAACATAGGGCCTTGAACACACATGCTCTATCCCTAATTCACACATAAAGCGAGAAAACACATAATTTCTCATATGCACCTATCACAAACAAGTTCAATAGATACTGGCAAGGCATTTTTTCAAAATAATGCTCAAAATTAACATCCTGAAAGCTCGATTTCCTCTACTCAAAACTACTTTATCCTTTTAATGCATGTTCCAAAATGATAAAACCTCTCACCCAAGCAGTAAATAAACAAAATGAAATCAAAAATCCCTATACTCCCCCCCACACTTAAAGTGTGCAATGTCCTCAATACACAAAAAAGAAAAGAAAGTAGAGAGAGATACTTCCCTAATGGAGGGGGTGACGATGAGAGAATATCCAGTGTGTGACAAAACGACTCAAGCCAGTTTGCACCTAAATCAAAGAAAATATAAACTTAGTATGCAACAAAAGATAAGAAAAGAAATAAAAGGAACGTGAAAGTGAAAGAGAGAAGGGATAGAGGGTGTAGTTCTAAGTTATAGTCGTTAGCTTGACTTTGCGGGGCGTAATTAATTCCTGTGGCTTAGCCCAATCTCCCCTTTTTCAAACTCTTCACCCTTGCAATTCCCAAAGTTTGGCGTACGCTTTTTGCGTCTAGATTTGCTCTCGAGAATTTTCAGCTTCTTCCCTTGCTTTTCATGACCGAAGCCTTGTGAATTGTGGAGTTCATTAAGCTTGAGAAATGAAAGTGAGGTTTCTTGGATAACACCAAGCGAGTTGCATGTCTCTTTGGTGGGGGTGGGTATGTCAGACTTGAACACCATGAAATTTATTTCTTCATCATCAACCCGTAGTGTTAATTTCCCTTTTTTGACATCAATAATTGCCCCCGCGGTTGCTAGGAATGGTCTCCCCAAAATTAAAGGCAACTCATGGCACTCTTCCATCTCGAGCACAAAAAAATCTGTTGGAAAATAGAACTTTCCTACTTTCATAAGAACGTTTTCCAAAACTCCATATGGGTGCTTGATTGATCTATCTGCAAGCTGCAAATTTACTGTTGTAGGCTTTAATTCGCCTAAGCCAAGTTTCCTGCAAATAGACAAAGGCATTAAACTCACACTAGCACCTAAGTCACATAAAGCTTTATCAAAATTAAGATTGCCAATTTTGCAAGGAATAGAAAAACTCCCTGGATCTTTTAACTTCGGGGGCAACTTATTTTGTATGATGGCACTGCATTCTTCTGTGAGGGTGACTGTTGAAAATTCCTCGAGCTTCTTTTTATTGGACAAGATTTCTTTCAAGAACTTCACATACTTTGGCATTTGTGCGAGTGCTTCTAAGAAGGGTATGTTGATGTGAAGTTGTTTAAGCAAATCCTTGAATTTCCCAAAGTCCTTGTCCAATTTATGTGCGATCAACCTTTGGGGGAATGGCACTGGAGGCACATAAGGTTTAACATCACTTGCCTTCTTCATCTTCTCTTCTTCCATCTCTTTTATATTGCCATTGTCTCCCTTAGACTTGTCCTCATCCTTTTCCTCATCAAGATTCTTTGTTTTTCTTGGCAAGTCTTAAAGTTCACGCCCAGTCCTTAAGGTGACTGCATTGCAATGCTCTCTTGGATTTACCTCCGTTTGACTAGGCAATTGCCCTTGTTGCCTAAAGGTTGATGTACTTCCTTGCGCTTCAATCCTATTTAGGCGAGAATTAAAGTTTTCCAACTGATGCTTAATCTGGCCAAATTGGTCCATGGTTGACTGCATGAATTTTTCAAGTATGGCTTCCAAGGAAGATCTTGGCTCGGGTTGGCAAGGTTGATGTTGCTGTGAAGGAAACCCTGGAGGTGTGGAGTGGACATTTGCCTTAGGTTGCCCAAATTGTTGGTTTTGACTGTTTTGATTACCCCCCCAAGAAAAATGGGGATGATCTTTCCATCCTGGGTTATACGTGGGTGCATAGGGGTTGTTTTGAGTCCTATTATTGACATATTGAATTTGCTCTGGAGGGAATTGATTTGGACACTCGTTCATGTTATGAGAACCTCTACAAATACCACATCTCAAAGGAGGGTTAGACACCGCGTTAATAGATAATTTATCAAACTTTTGAAATAATGCATCAAATTTAGAATTGATGTAAGACATGGTATCTAACTCAAGCACATCTGCAACCTTTGGAGCTTGCACAAAAGAAGGAGTTGTCCTACTTGTCCCCCATTGGTAATCATTAGCCGCTATCTCCTCAATCAATTGGCATGCGGCCTCTGTGGATTTGGACATCAATGTGCCTCCCGCGGATGCATCGATCATTATTCGAAGGGATTCTGTCAAACCATTGTAAAATCTTTGCACGAGCAACCAATCTGGCAAGCCATGATTAGGGCACTTTCTTTGCAACTCCTTAAAGCGTTCCCAAGCCTCGCTTAGGGACTCTTGGTCCTGTTGTCGGAAGGCCATCAATTCCTCACGAATGGCGGAAACCTTCCGAGGTGGAAAATACTTTGCCAAAAAGGCTTTAGAAAGCTCATCCCATGTGGAGATGGAATTCGGTGGCAGGGAACCTAACCAATCCTTGGCCCGATCCCGCAATGAAAATGGAAACAAACGTAGGCGAATGGCATCACTCGAGACACCATTAATCTTGAAAGTTGCACAAATTGCCAAAAAGTGAGATAAGTGCGAGTTGGGATCCTCCGTTGCGCCTCCCCCAAATTGGTGTTGCTGCACGGTATTGATGATTGCTGGCTTGATTTCAAAGTTATTAGCATCAATAGCTGGCATGGCGATGCTTCCTTGGATTCCCGTGGCATCAAATAGTGCATAGTCCCTCAATGTTCGATTTTGTTGAGCCATCTCTACAGCTGGTAAGGCCAATGCTTGGTCTAATTCTTTTCTTTGATTACGGCGAAGTTGATGGAGAGTTCTCTCTATCTCGGGGTCAAACGGTACCAAGTCGAAGCTTCGAGACCTTTGCATACGCCTACTCCTGCACCAAGAAAAAAACAAGATGTAAGAACTGAAAATAAAACACAGAAAAATGAAAATAAAAATAAATAAAAACTTGGAGCTCAAATCAATAGATACTAAAATTCGTTTGATATTGGTAATCACCGTTCCCCGGCAACGGCGCCAAAAACTTGTTGCGTATTTTCCGCAAGTGTACGGATCGCTCAAGTAATAAAGTGAAAGTAAGAGTATCGTTCCCACGAGGAAAGGTCTACCAAGCACCAAACTTATAAGTTTTCTATTGTTTAAGCTACGAAAATATATCGGGATAAGATGAAATAAAAACAAACAACTAAATCAAAGCAAATAAATCAATAAAAACTAACTAGGGCCTAGGCATCGTTGATTGAATCCTCCCTTGTGATAAATTAAACTTCCATTGATTTTAATTAATACACCTTCCCACAATCCAACTCACGAAAATATTTGTAATCTCCTTTCGAAAGTAAAACAAACGTGCCGAAGAATGCTATGTGTCTACTTTCGTGATCACATACGGATTCCTTGGCCCATTGCGCACAAGAGTTGTGTTAGTTAAAAAATCCTTGCAAATTAACATAACCGATTACACAAGAGCACGATTATTTCTAATCTATGCATTCCCTATGTCTATAACACAAATAGTCAGATTTTATACACACCCTTTCGTAGTCAAATATAAAATCTCAAAGCTTGTAAAGATTGGCCAAAAATTCACAAGTAATAAAAACCTTGAATCATAGATAGGAAGTACGTAAAATAAAAATCAAAGAAGTTCAACAAAAATCACAAAGGTTTCATCAACAACTTAGCCTAGAACCCTATGACTTAATTAGCTAGACATAGTGAAAATAAAACAAAACAAGAACATAATGAAAGTAGAAAGAAACATAAGCAAACTCGACTTTTGACGATAATCTTGATGAATAGAGGAGCTTGGCTTTTGGAATTGTCACCCTTCCTAAGCTTTTGCCCTTGAATTCTCCTTGAATTCCCTTCCAATTCTCCTCCCAATTCTCAGCTCCAAAATCCCATTTTTATGCACAAAACGTCCCTTTAAAGAATAGCTGTAAAGCTGCTGATGTTCTCACCACTATAAAAAGGTTCACTTTTTGGATGGATTAAATCGGGACGGCCTTCACCATCGGGACGGCTTAAGCCGTCCAAAATTGCAGGTTTTTCTTACCCACTGGACACGACAGGACGGCTTCACCGTCGGGACGGCTTAAGCCGTCCTAAATCGAACCATTTTAGCAGCTGCTGGAGCGTCGGGACGGCTTCGTCGATTCGGGACGGCTTAAGCCGTCCCGGCGCGCGCACCCATATTTTTAGCTCAATTTCAGCCTCGATTTCTTGCAATAACCTCACGAAACTCTTGTGGGTTGATATAGATATCAAAACCTTGAAAAAATAAAGCTTTAAAGGTGTAAAAACACTTTAAATTGATCAAATTAAGGTTTGGTTACATTAAGCACAAATTTCATCCTTGGAACTTTAAAACCTTAATAGAAATTAATGAAATACACAAAATGTCGCCCATAAAAGTGTACACATTTTAAGCTTATCAAACTTATAAGCTCACAGAGCTTATAGGATTTTTTTTGAGCTTATAAACTTCTACATCTTATTTTAAAAATAAGTTTTTAAAATGTTTACATAAAATCAGTCCATTAGTTTATAAGATGTTTTTCGAGCTTAGAACTTATAATTTTATTTGGTAAAAACTAGAAATTATATGCCTTTTCAAGTGTAATGACAATCTAAAAAATAAAGTAAAATTAATTTCATGTAAATATATATTTTTTGAGATTGTAGGAATGTAATATAAAATATATATATATATGTGTGTGTGTGTGTGTGTGTGTGTTATTTTATCTTTTAGCAGTACACAACTTATAAGTTGTTTGAAAAAAAAGTTGGGGGGCTTACTTTTTTTACTTTTTTTAGGGAGGGCTTATAAGCTCCTGATAACTTATTTTTGGAGCTTATAAGCTCCTTTACTATAAAAATTATCAAACACTTTTAAGTAGCTTATAAGCTAACAAACTTATAAGATATTTTTTAGAAGCTTATAAGCTTAGCCAAACACTCTCTAAGTTCTTTCAAAAAGTATTGAAACCGAGTGGCTTTTGCGGCAGCTAAGTCTAAGGCTCGATACTCTGCCTCTGTGCTAGATTGTGCTAGTGTAGGTTGTTTCTTTGTTAATCAAGATATTAAGTTTGAGCCAAAGAAGATACAAAAACCAGTGGATCTTTGTGTTTGACAACACCCCAGCCCAATCTGAATCTGAAAACAAGGTAAGCTTGAAATCTGATTCAGGTTGTAATAGAAGACCAAATGAAAGAGAACCTGAAAAATAACGAAGTATTCATTTTGCCCATTGGAGATAATGTTGAGTAGGTTCATGCATGAATTGAGAAGCCATGCTTACAGCAAATGTAACATCTAGTCTAGTGAAAGAAAGATATTGTAGAGCACCAACAAGACTACGATACTCTTTTGGATTACAGAGTGCATCACCCATAGAAGAATGTTAATCAAACTTAGGTGCAAGAGGAGTTCAAACAGGACTGCATTGGATCATCCCGTTCTCTTAAAGGAGTTCTCAAATGTTGTGTTGAGATAGGAAAAGACCACTAGAAGTATGAATAACTTCAAGGCCCAGGAAATAATGGAGATTGTCAAGATCAGTCATAGAAAATTTCATATGAAGCTTACCTAGGAAATCTTGCAAGAAAAGGCTGGAAGGATCCTGTAATTACAATATCATCCACATACAACATGAGAAAATTTTGACGTGTTGACAAAGATAAGTAGAAGAAACTAGCATCAGAATGGCTTTGTCAAAAAGTTTGTTCAAAGAGAAATGAATAGAATCTTTGGAACCAAGCTCGTGGAGCTTGATTGAGACCACGTAGAGCACGACGAATGAGACAAATATGAAAGGAAAATTAGGATGCCAAAGCCCTTAGGTTGTTGTATAAATAAAATTTCAGATAAATTACCATGTAAGAAAGCATTTTGAACATCAAGTTGTTTGATGGGCTATGTATGAGTCAAAGCAATGGTAAGAATAAGGTGAATTGTAGAGGGCTTTACAACTGGTGAAATGGTTTGATCAAAATCAACTCCTTCATGTTGTATGTAACATTGCGCTATAAGGCGAGCTTTGTAACGAGCAATAGAACCATCTACATTCAACTTAGTTCCAAAAATTCATTTACAACCAATGATATTGTAAGAAGGATCAAGTAGGACAAGGTCCCAAGTGTGACTTTTCTGCTAAGCATTGTACTAATCACTAATGGCATCAAACTAATGGCTATGTTTCACAACTTGGGACAAACAAGTTGGAGTAGGTGATGGCTTTTCTAATAAAGTAATAAGCAAGGAATGTAAGATTTTAGGCTTAAGCTTTCCAATAATGCACCTTGTCACTATTGGATGAGTTAGTATTATAGGTGAAGGCTCAAATGTTGAAGAACGCAAAGGAGAAGCATGTGAAGATGATTCTATTGCTATAGAAGGAGAAGTGTTTGGCAACAAAGTAGGGGAGCGAATGGGGGTAGTAGAATTTGGAAACAATGACTTAGATTTAAGGGATTGAGATGTCTAGGGGTGTACATAAACCCGCACAACCCGCGTAATCCACCCAAGCTAAACCGAACCGCCCGAGACCCTTTGATTTTGAAATTTTAATTTTTAGTGACAATTTATTTTTTTTGCAACCCGTTAGTATTGGGTCAGGTAGCGGGTTTACAAGATGAAACCCGCTCTACACCCGACCCGCATATATTATATATTTTATTAACTTTTTCTCTCATTTAATACATTTTCAAATTTTGTTTTTACTTTTTAACACATATCATTATAGTGGAGAGTCTTAGAAATTAAAAAGTCTCCATTTTCCAAGTAATTGACAACCAACAACTAAACCTTTCCACTTCCTATTGAGAAAGGGAGTCAAAGATATATGTATATATATATATATATAGAGAGAGAGAGAGAACGTCTATTTCAATATTTCATGGCTTTTATTCTTCAAAATTTATACAACAGATCTGGACTAATCATTCTCTGCATTTTTATTTGCTTAATTCTCATAAATTTATTCTCAAAGACAATATTCAATTAGACTAATAGCTTGAGTTCTTGGGCGAAGAGGAATCAGATTACTCAAGAATGAGGGAATTCAAATGGTCCTATCTAGGATACTGAAATTGGTAAGTCTCTAAACCTATCTAAATGCATGCTTTGTGTAATTTATAGTCTTGCTCCTTTTAATTTTTTGTTTAAGCAAGTACCAAACAATACCACAAAATTGTAGCAAAGATTGAAATTGGAAGGAAAAAATGTGGTTATTATTGGCTGAAGAGAACCCCAATTGCTCATCTTGATTTCTTGTAGCCAATTGATTGAATATGGAGGGAGGGAGAAAGAGAGAGAGTGAGAGATGGAGGAAGAGGAAAAAAGGGTTTAATAATAAGGAAAGAAGAGGACAACACTGTCAGCCGGAAGGGTGGAGTTTGGCGACAAAAAGAATTTTTCAAAGAGAGAAAGAGAGTGTGTGTTGTGCTTTGGTAATGGTTTTAGGTTGTCTTGTTTGTTTTGTGTTTTGTTTTTTTTTCCTTTTTTTATGGGGAGGGGATAAATACACAAAGGGCAAAGTCAATATATTAAATTTTAGTTAAATTATAAGTGTGACACCTTAACTAAAAGCCTCTAAAAATGATACCTTAACCATAAGCCTCTAAAAAATAATAAGTATTTACTAAGAGAAACGATAAGTGTAATTAGCCCATTAATCTACTATGAGAAATTAAAATGTCAAAATTAAAGCCTCTGAAAAATAATGATTACATATAATCTATACTATTAATATTGAAAGCATTTAATGGGCTCTCTGTTCTGCCAAATGATTTCCCCCAGCCCCTCATTCTTTCAGATTAGATCTTCTATTTCAATTGATTTGTTATAGACTTAATCTTTTGATTTTTTATGGACTTAATCTATTTTTTCCTTAAAAAGTAATACTTGAACCAACCTATTTGTTTTAAGGATTTTAATATATTCTTTAATTGTTGTTTTTGTTTACAGATGGAAAATCAAGGAAACGATATTCCAAGTAAAAGCTCGGACAAGCCGAGTACGTCGGCCTCTAAGCCTACACAAAGACCACCACTACCTACTCCAAAATGGAAGCCAAACACTTGTAGGAAAAGGAAAAGAACCATAGTAAAGAATCCAATTCCCTCCAAAGACAAGAGTGTCGAGTGTTTGGCAGTTGGTCAAAAAAGAAATTCAAGGGTATGGGATCACTTTACAAGATTTGAGGAAAATGAAAAACCAAGGGCAACTTGTAATTATTGTGGACAAGATTATGCAGCTCATCCGAAACTACATGATACAAGTAACTTGATTAACCACTTGGAAAATCAATGCAAAAAATACTCTTATAGGTCTATTATCGATAAGAAGCTACAAACACTTGCTTTTGAGACCAAAAGGGAAGGAGATTGAAGTACTAGTGTTACTTTGAAATCTGTTAGGTTTAATTATAAAGTATGTAGAAAAGCTTTAGTTGAGATGGTTGTTATTGATGAATTACCTTTTAAAATTGTTGAGGGTGAGGGATTTAAAAGATATTATTTTTGTTTACAACCCCAGTTTACACTTCCAAGTCGGGTAACTGTTGCAAGGGATTGCATGAAGATGTTTTTTGATGAGAAAAAAAAACTTAAAAAACTCATGAAGTCTGAAAGAGTTTGTCTTGCTACAGACATATGGACATCCATTCAAAATATAAACTACATGTGTTTTACTGCTCGTTGGATTGATCAAGATTGGAGGTTGCAAAAGAGAATCTTGAATTTTTGGGTCATACCTAATCACAAGGGTAAGGTAGTGGGCAAGATGGTTGAGAATTGTCTCTTAGATTGGGGAATAAATCGAGTCTTGACAATCACAGTTGATAATGCAAGTTCTAATGATGGTGCTATTAATTATTTGAAAAAGAAAACCAAATGCTGGAAAAGTGCAGTCCTAGATAATGAATTCTTGCATTTGAGATGTTGTGCACATATTTTGAATCTCATTGTGAAAGATGGTTTAAAGCAGCAAAATGAATCAATTCTTAAGATAGGAAATGCGATTAGGCATGTGCGTTCATCTCCGTCAAGGCTTCAAGCTTTCAAAAAATGTTTGGAGATAGAAAAGATAGATACCAAAAGTCTTGTTTGTCTTGACATTGAAACTAGATGGAACTCTACATATTTAATGTTAGAGGCTGCTTTAAATTTTGAAAAGGCATTTGAGCGACTTAAAGAAGACGACTCAAGTTACGGGATGTATTTTGCTTTGGGTGAAAAAGATAATGATCTAGATGAAGATGCTGAGATTAATGAAAAAGAGGGAAATGAAAGCAGTGGGAAGGGGAAAGGGAAAGATCGTAAAATTATTGGGCCACCTGATGAAGATGATTGGAATGTTGCAAGGTCTTTTATAAAATTTTTGAAGCATTTTTATGACATAACTTTGCAATTTTCAGGCTCTTTGCATGTTACATCAAATCTGTTTTTTCTTGAGCTTGTGGCTGTCCGAACTAGATTAATTAAAAAGTTTGTCAAAACATAGGGATGCTAAAGTATATCTTATGGCTATGAAAATGCAAAAGAAGTTTGACAAATATTGGGAGAGTTTTGATAAGATCAATTTGTTGTTGTATGTTGCCACAGTTTTGGATCCGCGCTACAAATTAAGGTTTGTGAGGTTTTTGTATTGATCAAGTGTATGAGAATGACAATATGTTGTCTAGTTCCTTGGAAGAGCGTGTGAAAAATACATTGATTCATTTGTATGACTAGTATAAACGTTGTGATCCTAGTCAAGATGCTATGCATGTACTTTCAAGCATAAATCAAGCTTTGGTTGATGTTATGAATATTGATGAGAATGTGGATACAATTAAGTTTTTGTCATCTCAGTTCGAAAAGCATTTGGAGGAGAACGAACACCTTGATACTAATTCAAAACTTACTAGATATTTGGGAGAGAATTGTGAAAAAAAAACATAGAGACTTTTGATGTATTGCTGTGGTGGAAGGGTAATTCATCAAAGTACTCTATTCTCTCTCAAATAGCAAGAGATGTATTAGCTATTCCAGTCTCTACGGTGGCATCCGAATCGGCGTTTAGTACTGGGGGTCGCATTCTTGACCCATACCGAAGTTTAAATCCTGAAATGGTTGAGGCTCTAGTATGTTGCCAAAACTGGTTGCGGTAGAAGCCAAATTACAATTGACATTCAAGAATTCATGAAAGAAGTATCCATAGAAGAAGTTGAGAAGTATGAGCAAATTATAAAAGGTATTGTGTATATATGTGTTAGTTTCCATTGCTCTAATTGATCTTTGTTATAATTTTTTAATTTATTTGCTAATGACTTTGTTATTCTTTTTAATTTAGAATTCAAAACTAGCACAACAAGTGCTGAAGAAGTGGTTGACCTTAAAAAGCTTTGGGGTAAGTTATAATATAGGCAATCATTATTTACTTTATCATTGAAATTGCACTTTTATGTGTTATTTTGTAGTACTTCTAACTTTTGAAAATATTTTTTTCTTGAATAGGTTTAAAATTATAGCCTGAAGATCAAAAGCTAGAAGAGGATAAAGTAGTTTTGGATCTATTCAAACTTTGAAGAAATACAGAAAATGAAGAATGTTGAATACGAATGAAGATTTCATGAACTATTTTGAGAACAATGTATTTTACTTTTGCCAAATCCTAGTTTATTTCTTTCTTTCTTAATTTTCTTTTTCCATTGTTTTTTTTTTTTTTTTTTTTGCAATAGAACTATTGTTTTGGCTTGGTATTATTATGTTCTTATGCCAAACTCATTTTGATGTTAGTTAAACTAAAATGTAAGAGGTATTATGAGATTGTTAATTTTATTATATTAGTAATTTTAAGCAGTAAATCTAGTATGTTTCAGCTTACAGTTTCAAGGCAATTCAAATGGTATGATTTTATCTCTAATTTGACGCAATATAATGCAAAATTTGGCAACCTGTCAATCCGACCGCCAAATGCTTAAAAACCGACTGAGCCGAACTGCACAGTTTGGGAAGATAATTCACCCGTAGCAGTTTGAGTTTTTATTGACCGGTCTATATTAGGTCGGGTGAAAATTTTATAATTAAACCGACCGAACCCGACCGTGCACACCCCTAGAGATGTCTTTATGGGGAGATGTTGTGAAAGTTGATAAAAATGTTTCAAAATTAACTTTTTCTTTGAAAGACTTTTTAGAAATTGAGAAAGAAAGAGGAGAACCGGTCGAGGATTGTAGCGAAAGATTCAAAAAAACATTTTCAATAAAATGCACATGTCTAGAGGTTATCACACATTGAGATTTAGGATCAAAGCAACGGTATGCTTTGTGATATGGTGAGACCCCTAGAAAAATGCAGGGAATAGCGCATGGTGATAACTTAAGAGTGTTATTTTTATCAATGCTAGGATAATACAAACACCCAAAAATTTTGATAAGACTATAATTTGGATATGTTGAAAAGAGAATTTGAAAAGGAGAGCAAAAAATTTTAAGTTTTAGTAGGCAAACAATTTATAAAATATATTGCATAAGTTACTGCATTTGCCTAAAATTCTATTGGAAGTTGTGATTGGAACAATAAACAACGAGTAATATTGGGAATGTATCGATGTTTCCTTTCAACTCTTCTATTCTATTGGGGAGTATATAGACGTAAGAATTTATCAAAGATTCCATTTTTTTGAAAATAAGGCACTAGTTCTTTGAATTCACCACCTTCATTAGATTGAAAGTGCATGATGGAATTATGAAAAACATTTTAAACCATGGCGTGAAATTGAAGAAATTTTCATGTGTTTTAGATTTATATTTCATAAGGTAAAGCCACAAAAATTGTGTGCAAGCATTAACAAAGACCATGTAACATTTAAAACTAGACATAGAAGCCGAAAAAGATTGCTAAACGTTAGAATAAATAAGAAAAAATGGTTTATTGAAAACAAACTCAAAATCTCAAAATGGCATTTTAACTTGTTTGCCTAAACGACAAACATTACACAATGAACAGTTAAATTTAGAGCTACAAGAAATAATATTATCATGACATAACTTTTTGAGAGAAAGAGAGAGAGAGAGAGAGAGAGAGAGAGAGAGACATAGGGTAGCCTAATCGTTGAAGCTATAAGGTAGTTGTAGTTGACCTGGAAGAGTTATTGCAATGTGAACTAAAAAGAGCTTCAAGGTGAATAAAGATTGGATAAAGCGATTCAGAGTTAGAACACCGGAGAAGAAGTTTCTTGATATGCATATCCTTCACATGAAAACTATTGGAGGTGAATTCAAAGGAACAATTACTATGAGAACCAAATTTTTTGACAAAAAGCAATTTTTTTTGGAGTTTAGGAACGACTAAGATATCAGTGAGAGACAGAGATTTAGAATTAGTAGAAAATGATGCAAAACCTATATGTGTAATATCAAAAAAGTTATTGCTGCCAACCATAACTTTTTTTGGTCCGTTATAAAGCTTTAGAGAATGCAAGTTACATAGGGTGTTAGTCATGTGAGCAGAAACTCCAGTATTGGAATACAAAGTAGGAGTACTAGACTTATCGAGATGAAATGCAGCAAAGGACCGATGCAAATGTGGAGAAACAAAGGCATGATTATACTATTGTTTACATTCACTAGTCATGTGGTTTAACTGACCACATATTTGGTCCAACAAGATCATGACGAAACTCATGTATAGTCGGTTGGCGAATCTTCTTCCATCTATCATCTCGCCTGCCCAATCTGGATTTCTTGCAGGCCGTGCGATCTCAGATAATATTTTATTGGCTCAAGAACTTATTCACTCGCTAAACAAAAAGGTTAAAGGGGATCGTGTGGTGGTGAAACTGGATATGGCTAAGGCCTATGATAGAATACATTGGCCTTTCCTTATCTCCATGCTTCACCAACTTGGTTTTTCTGAGAAGTGGATCCACTTAGTGCAGAATTCGATAGAACATTGCTGGTTTTCAGTGCTTATCAACGGCCAAGGCGCTGGTTTTTTTCATTCTACGCGTGGTTTGTGCCAAGGAGACCCGTTATCACCGGCTTTATTTATTCTAGCAGCTGAGTGGCTGTCAAGAGGGTTGGATCAGCTGTTCCAGGCTGATATTAAAATGCGTTTTATTGCGGATTTTCCTATCGTTATTTCACATCTTGCATATGCAGACGACGTTATCATTTTCGCCAGTGCTAGGGCGAAATCACTTAAAAAACTTCGGGACTTCGTAACGAGATACGAGCACGCTTCGGGACAGCTCATTAGTGATACGAAGAGCATGTTTATTCCCTCTAACAGGTGCTCCGAGGGTAAGGTACACCGGATGCAGCGAATAACGGGGTTCACTCGTACTGATTTCCCTATTAAATATCTGGGAGCTCCGCTTTATTCAGGCCGTAAGAAAATCAGTTTATTCACGCCATTAATTGAAGGTATACGATCCAGAATTTTAGGTTGGGAAAAGGTTTCTCTCAACTATGGTGGTCGTTTGACTTTGATCCGAAGTGTGCTTTCCTCGATGCCTCTTCATCTGGTCCAGGTTTTAAAGCCTCCCAAGAGTGTTATACGCAAGATCGAGAAGTTGTTCAATCGCTTCTTCTGGGGTTCTTATGGAGCCCAGCGTCGTATCCATTGGTGCTCCTGGGACGATGTGTGTTATCCCATTGAGGAGGGTGGATTGGGGATACGCGCTCTTGAGGATGTTGTTGATAGCTTCACATGTAAGCTTTGGTGGAAATTTCGCCAAGGAGACTCCCTCTGGGCACGTTTTATGTATGCCAAATATGTGAAGAATAGTCACCCTTCCGTGGTCAACGAAACGCGCAATGACTCAGCTGCTTGGAAGCAGATGTGTCGTGGGCGGCACTGGATGGAACCCGACATACGATGGCAGCTTGGTAAAGGCAATATTTCTTTTTGGCACGATGGATGGATGGCTGCTGGACCTCTGAAAAACTTGATTCAACGGGCTGAGTATCCGATGAGTTTGGTGTCCCATTATATTGGTGATTCGGGTTGGTCTGAGGATCTTCTTCGAGAAACTCTACCGGCAGACTTGGTGGATCAGGTCTTGCTCATCCCGCTGGATCCGAGTCTTGGGGATAAACTGATATGGGCTACGGCTCCACATGGGGAATTCTCTACGAGGCAGGCGTGGGATCAAGTTCGAGGGACAAGAACGCAGCACTCGCTATATGAGAGCATTTGGTCTCGGTCTCTCTTGCCTAATATCTCTATTTTCATTTGGCGATTGCTTAAGGGCTGGATTCCGGTGGATATACGTCTTCAATCCAAAGGAATCCAAATGGCATCGAAGTGTTACTGTTGTGCCCGGGAGGAGAGTCTTACACATCTCTTCTTTATCAGTGATAAAGCGGTGCGAATTTGGGAATTTTTTGCATCTCTCTTCCGGATTACTTTGCCTAAGACTTCTCGAGTGCACTTAATGTTCCAGGCCTGGAGACAAATGCACGGGGGTGATCATATTCGATTTCTCATACCAGCTCTCATTTTCTGGTATATTTGGGAGGCTCGGAATAATTACAAGTATCGTCAAATTCGGATGATCGCTAGCCTTATTGTGAAGAAGGTGTGGCGGTATATATATCTATTAGGAACAAGTGGACATTTCAAACCATCACAATGGAAAGGTTCAGAGCTTGCTGCCCCCTTTTTCTTTATCCCCGCCAGCAAGGATCGGGTACAGCGGCCTGTTTTGGTTCGCTGGAACTCCCCGCCCATTAATGGTGTGAAGCTGAATACAGATGAGGCTTTTTGAAGAACAGCCTGGCTTGCAGGGGCTGGTGGCCTTGCAAGGGATCACCAAGGTAATGTTCTTTTTGCTTTCTATTCCGTCCTTGACAGCACCACGAGCATACATGCGGAGCTGTTTGGCGCTTACGAGGGGTTACGAATTGCGATTGCGAGGGGCTTTCAAAATATTTGGTTAGAGATGGATGCTAAAGCTGCAATCGACATCATATCTGGGCAAGGCATGGTCAGCTGGTCATTGCGCCACCTGATCATGAGGATACATCTTCTTATCCGGCATATAGAGTTCAAATGCACTCATATTTTTCGAGAGGGGAACAAGCCGGCAGATTTTCTTGCGAATATGGCATGTGATGGGCGCGATAACTCTATTTTGGAGCCAGCCACCATTAATGGATCTCTCCGGGGAATGATTCTGCTTGATCGTCTTGGGATTCCTTCTTTTAAAAACACTTAGCTTGATTGAGTTTTCTGTTCCAACTTTTTGCTTGATGTACTTTTTTAATTTCCCTCTGTAATTTTTTATTTTCTTAATAAAGGGGTGGGGTCCCCTTTAACCCCTTTTCTTTAAAAAAAAAAAAAAAAACTGACCACATATTTGGCATTTGATAGATCAGATTAAGTGGATGGGGAAAGACGATTGAACCAAGAAGTTGGGGGTTTATAAAGGATGCTCCCATTATTGGAAATTGGGGAACGAGAGTTATTTGAGAATTAAGGTATTGGATGAAAACCATGTCCCTTATATCCTTGTCTGAAAGAATGTTTTCCCTTACCTCGACTAGGGTGGCTTCCGGTACAATGGTGAGACAATGAAATAGCTAGATTTGGAGGGGAAAGATAGAGGTTGAGCATTTGAGTAAAATGCTAAGAAGTATTTGAATTTGACGAGGGAAGTAATGCACTAACACAATATTCCTCACTAGGAAGAAGAGGGTATCTGGTTGTAACAGTACAATAGGGACGGGTTGCATTCATAATGGTGACAAAGTTTGCATAACAAAAAGGCAAACCTTGTAAAGTTTGAAGTACAGGATCCTCATCAGCCAGTTTTTGACTAATAGCTTTGAACAGAGAAGGCTAGAGAATGGATCCTCTGAATGTACTCTTCCATAGGCAATGTTCCTTTGGTAAAGATTTGGAACTTATGTTTTAAATGGCATAACGATAGAAGACACGTGATCAAGAAAAAAGTTGTTCAAGAGTTGTCCATACACTATGGGCACAATTATAATTTAATAATGTTTCAAGAACATTGAGAGAGAGACTGACATCTATCCAGCTATTCACAGTAGTGTCACACTGACTCCAAAGATCAAATTGAGGGTGAGAGGCAACTGGAGACGTAACTGTGCCATCAAAAATACCAATAACTTTTTGGTTTTTAAGAAAAGTGACAAAAAGTCTTTTCCAGGTAAGATAATTGGTATATGTGAGTTCAAGAGAAATGAAGCTTTTTATGTTTGAAATAGCTGGAGTTTGTCAAGGGAGTGGAAGAGTGGTGGTTTGAAATTGATCGGAGGCCATTGAAAAAAAAAAAGAACATGAATTAGGATCAATAGACTACTGATACCAAGAAGATTTATTAGCTTCCACACCTCAAATGGGTTGGTCTTGCTTGTATTTATGATAAAATTTGGTGTACAAGATAACTATAAAATAACTATAAGATAAAGATAAAACTAACAAACTCTACAACATCAAGATGAAACCTAACATAAGACAATTACACAACAACTATAAGATAAAGATATGCTTTATAAGATAAAGATAAGGCTAGCACTTTCAATGAGATTTTATCAAGTATTTTTGGCTATGGAAATTCATTATACTTTAATCATTTAATTTCTCAATTATAGTGGTGCAACGGGCACCTTGTGTATGGAGCTCGTTCTTAATTTTTCATTTGTAGAGAATCAATTAGGTTGATATTAATTCAACTTTTAGGGTATGTTTACTACGTCAGATAACGGGGGTTTGGGCTAATTAGAGAGCCTATATCCATTGTTTAGTTTGAAATTTCAGTAACTCGGGCAAACCAACGTGACCTTTGACAAGCGTCTGTCAATGTAGGGCAATTTTAACTCTCCAATTTGGCGATTTTATTTTAACAATCGCATTGCCTGAGGGTGGGAATTGACAATAGGGACCATTAATTACATGGAATTGCAACTTATACCATTGAGAGTTGACCTACTTGGGTTTTGAGATGCAACCTTCTGGGGCTCCAATTTCATCTTTTGTGTGAGTCCTATATTAAAAACCTCGTTGCAAGCTCTTGTCTCACATGAAACCAACAATAATCTAGTTATCATGAACATGACCCATGAATCAATCTTAAAGGGTCTCTAATTATTCTTTGTTAATTTGTGATATTTACTTTTATTTTGAGGAGTGTTTTCTTGTTATTTTCGGTGCAAATTTCGAATACGAAATACAAATCGTGCGTAATAATTGGAAGAGGATTATTCTGCAGAGCAGAAAATTAAATTAGATCATTCTGGGTTCTCCACTCTGTACTTGCAGACCCATTCTCTTGTTTGAGGTAAACAAAACATGTTAAGGATTAAATTTCAATGGTGTAACAAGTACTGTAAACAATGGAAAAAGGGTCTTACTAAACTAACCCAAACCCACCAAATTACATTGTCTGACTTTAACTCCCATCAATCTTGAGTTTCGAAGTAAACGACGTACACCCTGAGTTTATGCTTTCACTATATTTTCTAAAGACAGATTTAATAGTTTACCTTGAATTGTAATTTTGAGTTCAATTCCCCTATAGATTGTATCTTAGAATTTAGCGAAAATTTAGTTGAAGTTTATAAGTATAGTTTACATTGAATTGTAATTCTGAGTTCAACTCCCCTATAGATTGTATTTTAGAATTTGGTGAAAATTTAATTAGGTTTATAAGTGTCTTAAAACATCCTATAAAATGTTTGAAAGCTCGTAAAATGCCACAAAGTGTTCAGCAACATTTTTAGAAAATGAGCTTTTAAAATAAGATGATTATAAGAGTTTTGTAAGCCCTTTTTGAAAAAGTGATAAGTAGCTAACTAATTTTTAATATTACAACAAGCTCTTCTAATTTTAACCAAATTCTTATCAAATTATTATTATTATTATTAACATCTTATAAGTTACATTTATTTGTATCCCCATACTTTAAAAGCATATTTTAAAATAAGATCTAGCATTTCATACACTCATAAAACATCTTATAAGATGTTACAAATCTAATATTCATAAGAAACAAAACAATCAATTGGAAAAACTCCAAAAGTAGAAATTTAATTTATATATATAATTTAGAAACTTTAAGACAATACAAGTAAGCATCATATATACACATATATGAATAATCTCATTAAATTCTATTTTGACATATACGGAAATAATAATGTATTTAATTTTTATGTTTAGATAAATATCCGCTCTTCCAACTTTATCCAATAGATTTCATTTCAAGATCTTATTTAGATAAAAGTTGGTTAAGTACTAAATTAAGTTAAATTCATTTTTTTAGTAATATTTTACTTTTTTTGTATTTATCATACTTCTTTACAAATCTAATTGTAAAAGCTCGAACCGTTTATTCATGGCTTATTTTTGATATTGATGTGACCAATTTCCCTTCATGAGGCCACGCCACCTTTCCATCAGAGAGATAATATCAAGTATGAAGTCGAAGGCCCTCGAATGGATGAGTTATCCTCGAAAGAGGTTTTAAGCCACCAAATGGGGACTTCCAAGTGTGCCCTTGAAAGGGTGAGTTGTTTTCGAAAGAGGTTTTAAATCACTAAAAGGGGACTTTTAAGTGTGCTCTCGAAAGGGTGAGTTGTCCTCGAAAGAGATTTTAAGCCACCAAAGGGGGCTTCCAAGTGTGCCCTCGAATGGGTAAGCTGTCCTCAAGAGAAAATGTCTCATTCAAGGGTACGTCCGTGGGATCCTTAGTGAGTACATGGTTGTTGATATGATAGCTAAGGGGGGCCCAATTACTCTGTCTAACGTAGACAATCCCAGCCACCAAAATATGCCCTGACAAAAATAGGAGAACCCCTTTAGTCCCAAGTACCTTAAATGATCCCTTATAAGTGTAATCTTAAGCATTATATGCCCAAAATATGTATTTAATGCAAAATTCATGTCCCATTAATGAGAGTAGGGCCCTAGCCGCCATGTTGAACTTCAAGAAATGACAAAAATTATGTCCACTTGTACTCCATTGGTTAAATCAGATAGTCAATCCCCACCAACCCCATCAAATCAAAAATCCACTCTCATTATAAATAGGCAAAAGGCTCTCCCAAAAAGGTATTTTATGTATCTTGCATTTTCTCCTAAGAAAAATAGCATTTTACTATTCATCATCTTCTCCAAGTACCCTATAGCTAACTTGAGCGTCGGAGAGCCTACACCAGGGCAAAACTGACTAGTCTTACATGCATTCATCCTTCTTTGACAGGTGGACTACCAACACATCATCCGGAACCTATCAAATTCTGCCACCTGGTCGACCAAAAGACCCCACATCAAATATAATTAAATATACTTATTCAATCATATATAGACGCATGATAGAAGTCCTAAAAATAATTAATTAAATCTCAAATATATCCACAAGAAACATAAAATGGAAAGATGAAAATGTAGATAGAGTTAGCCACTTTATTCACGTGATGTAATTTGGCAAATACCATTTGTTCCATGTAACTCTAAGACTACGGGTAGATAAAGATGATAGGATATATTTATCATCGAAGTTGAATACTAAAATTATATGCAACCGGGTTGGGAGGGGTCATTTCCATAACAGGTTTTTTGTAGTATACAAATTCGAATTAGTCGATCAATGAATCAAAATCGAGTACCTAAAATTAATATATATATATATATATATATATATATTGTACGATGTTCATGTAACATAATAAAATGTATATTCTCTATACATATCCATATATTATACCTTCCGCGTTAATTTGTCATCATTATTATTATTGTAATGTTTCCTCTTATATCTTACACTTTTAAATGAAAATGGTAACATGCCATTTAGGGGTGGCAATTCGGGTGGGTTGGGTGGGTTCGGGTTCGGGTTGAGTTCGATTGAGGTAGGGGTATAACACAAATCTCGCAATTCTAACCCAACCTATGACCTATCAATCCCATGAGACCTCAACCCTAACCTAACTTGGTTGTGTTTGTGTCAACCTAGGTTAACCCATTTTAAATGAAAATTTCAACTTTTCTAATGAAAAAATTAAAGCAATTATAATTTACTAGTTAAAAGTTGATTTTTTTTCCCCTGATTTTTCATTTGGCTAAGTATAATATATATACATTTATTTTGTATGTATCATAACAAAGCATCCCTTCACTAAGTCTATCGAAAATTTTGTGGTGGAGAGAATTTTATTATTTTACAATTTGTCGCAGTTTTAGAGTATCATCACATCACGTGATGATTAATGACAGAATTCAATATAAATAGAACTAAATTAACAATTAGTAACAAGATATTTACTAACAAATTTGTTGTAAATGAAAACTAGCAAAGCAAACTAAATTTGTAATTGGTTCATCACTAAAAAATATACATTTTTGTAGTAATAGTCAACTACGTACATAATACATGTTTGGAATTTACATTAAAAATTAATGAGTTCATTTCCTACTCTAGTTTATTTAAATTTTATTTATAATATACTATAAACATGTTTGATAAAAAAATTTCATTCAATATTAAAATATATCAATATAAAACTTCAATAAATGCAAACACACAGTTAAAGAAAGAAGATATACTTTCTCCGAGGAAAGAAGAAGATGATAACTAACATAATTATAGTTTTTTATTCAAATTAACTTTGCACTTATTTAAAAGATTTAACGATTTCTTATCTTTAAATATCTAACAATTTTTGTGTGTTTAATAATTATATTATATTATTAATGATTAATTATAACCGATCAAAATATTATGATTTATAGTTTATACATAATATATTTTTCTCTAAACGAGAGGGAAAGGAGAAAAAAAAAAGATTTAAAAAAATGATTTGGGTCAGGTTGAATCGAGTTGTCGGTTAACCCATAAAAGGATTCGGGTTATTTGGGAAACTCACAAGTCAACCCAACTCAACCCAACCCATATTTTTCAGGTCGCTTTCGAGTTTGACCCATTTTCAACGCAACCTATGAACTCCTAATCCTAACATCCCGCTATTTTTGTGTTGGGTTCGTGTTTGGTCAAACATTGCCACCCCTAATGCCATTACTTTATAAGTATCAATATTCAATCTATGATCAAGATAAATTGTTAAAAATCAAGAATAAGAAAAAAAATTAAACACTACTTTGAAGTAGATAAGTATTCGCATAATCCACCAAAAGAGCGAACAACGCATTTCAAGTTTTACTATTTTTTGAGTTAAAAAATTATCATTGTACTCTTAAAACTCAAAAATTATCATTTTACCCTTAAACATGTGCATGCTAATGGATTCTTCGCCGATGTTTCATGGTTCATGATGTGGTCGGATTCGGTCCGATGAACAGGTCACTCCGAGCAAAGGTATGGTTCGAGGGTGAGTATTCAAAGTCCTTTCAAATTCCGAGCAAAGGTGTACAAGTTACTGGTCGGGGTCCTATTCTGCAAGGAAGGAACACACGTGAGCCTAGCCGGATGCGTCTCCGGCGAAGACCCTCCGACGCTCAAGTCAGTATTCGAGCAGGTAATCGGAAGGTAAAGATGTAATTTTTGTGAATAGTTACCGTGTGAATAGTAACGGTGTGCTATTTATAATAGTAACCGGAAGCGAGTGGGCCGGATTAGGGCAAGATTGGCCCAGCCTTATTGTTCGTACAGGAATATTCCCCGGCGCTTGCCGGGGATGCGTCGGGTACACATTGTGTCAGAGGAGTACACCCGGTGTCAGAGGCCGTTATTACTGGGACCACATCGAGGACGGAGTGGAACCGTCCGAGGATAGAGGGGTGTTACCGGATCCCCGCAGGATGGTCCGAGGACTACGGAGAAGGGGACAATAGTCCGAGGAGGTCTGAACCCCGAGGAGCAACATGGCTTCGGGGAAACACATGGGCGGTATGGTGTTCTGGCGTTTTCTGATCGGGCATTGACATACTGGGCCAAATCCTAGTCGGATAGATCAGACACATGGCAGCCTTCAATCGGCGGATTAGGCTGAGGTGGCGCCGACATGGTCTCGGGCATATTGGGCCACATCATTAGTCCCCCCAGTTCGGGTCTTGCTCGAATATACACAGATCGAGCAGGCCGTGAACTTTCTGGAAGGCGCCGTTCCCATTCTCGAGCATAAACTTCCTGACCAGGCGCTAGCGGTAATTTCAAAAATTTGACCGTTGGGATGTGACCGTTGGTAATAATTACGGGCGACGTTTGGACTTCCCGAGGAGCAGTTTTACCGCCCTATAAATAGGGGCTCCGGGCGCGGCTACAGGCGCGTCAATTTTACATCAAGCTGAGATTCGAATCCGAGCACAAGTTTGAGAGCACCGAGCACGTCAGACATACTCCGAGCATCCGAAAACATCTTCGTCCAGCCCAAACCTAGGTACCTTTCCTTTTCTCAGTCCTTGTTCTTTTCGTTCTTCCCTTTCCATCAAAATTCCCTAGGCAACCATGAGCGGGTCCGAGGATGGTTCCGATAGCCAAAATAGGGTAGCTGAATACTCATTTGGCGAGGGTTTGAGCGACGTAAACTTGTCGCTATCTTTGGAGGCCGAAACTTCCGTCGAGGGGCCGGCATATCGATGCCGGGGCGAGGTCAGTACCAGCAGGCTGAGGAGAGGCGGTAGAAGCCCGAGTAAGGTGGAAGAAATGAAGCAGCGTACGATAGCCGAAAGTGGAGCGGAGCTCCTTCCGATGGCCGGCACATCCAACGTACCCACCCCATCGCACAGGCTAGTCGACGAGGAGGAAGATATCTCCGACCGGCAACCTCCTCGGAAGAGAAGGAAGGCCATAGCAAGCAACCAAACGACGGTGAGTTGGGGAAACATAGTCGCACATAACACCGATCGGGATGTGGAGAAAGTGATGGGCCACTACATCCGCGAATCGTTCAGCGTCATATGGCCGAACAGAGAGGATTCCATTACGGCTCCCCCCGAGGGGTGCATTCCTATCCACTATTCTCACATCGAGAACGGCCTTCGATTCCCCAACCCGTCCTTCATCTCCTCGATTCTTAACCGTCTGAACATAAGTCCAATCCAACTGACCCCAAACTCATACGCCTCGATCTGTGCCTTCGTTGTTTTTTGCCGCTGTACCGGCCATGATCCCACTCTAGCTAACTTTTCCAGCATTTTCCAAATAAACCTCTCGAGTAGGTCCTCCCCGAATGACGAGTTCAACTGTTTCTTTATAAGCGCCAAAAACGGGAGAAAGATCATCGAGACAGCTTCTTCTTCTTATGGGAGCGATTGGAAGCAAAAATGGTGCTTCATCCAATACGATGGGGAGTGGCCGGTGAGGCGACTGCATAACCCAGAGGTAAAGAAGCTCTCCCTGGTCGGACCGGGGTCGAGTAGCTGGTCCCGGGAGTGGATCAACGGACATAAGGCGCAGGGGTTGCTGTGCCCGATCTTCATGACCCAGGAGCGGTTCCTAGTAAAAGCTGGGCTCTCGCCGGCTAGATTGGACATCGAGGACATCACTTTTGGTTGCCTACCGTTTTTTATTATTATTTTAGTGTCTCTTCGAATCCCCCATGTTTCTAACCGGCGTTTATTGTTTTGATTGTGCAGATCTAAGCGTACTGGAGATGGCGAGACTCAGGCACATCAACAAGGTGGCTGGTGAGAGGAGGAGGCCATCTCCCCCCCCGGAGGACAGGCGTGCTATGGCGGAAGCGCCCTCGACAGCACCACCGGTGATGAGGGCGGCACAACAAGCCCCTCATGTTCGGGGATCTTTCCCAATCAAGTTTCCTCGGCGGGGAGGGCGACAGCCGAAAGATTGCCATGAGGAGCTTCCGGCGTAGCATCTTCAGGGCCGACCAGACGCTTCTGACCGAGCTCGACGATGCCGACTTGGCCTCGAGCATCGCGGAGGACATGAATGCCCTCCAGCAAAAAGTCTTCCATGGCCTTCATCGGCTGGATGTCAGCCGCGCAAGGTGCGAAAAGGCCGTGCGGGAGGCTCGAGGAAGCGGCCTTCAGGCGGATCTTGACGAAGAGCGACAGAAAAACCAAGTCGCTCAACGGGAGATCGAGGAGGAGAAGGAAAAATCCCGCAAGTTGGAGGAGCGGGTGGGTCAGCTCGAGCTTGAGTTCAAGACTAAACAATCCGAGCTGGAACAGGAGATAATCGCCCTGAAGGAGAAGAACAAAGATGCCTTTACTCGAGGTGAAAGCAGGGGTGACCGGCAGGCAAAGGCGGAGATGAAGGCGCGTATCCCCGAATTCGAGAAAGAAGCCGTGAAACGTTTCGTTCGCGGTCCCGTCTTCGAGTACGCTACAATTCTCTTGTGCGCCGAGGATGTCGTTCAAGCATACGACCGGACTTTCAACCAGCTGAAGGCTCGGGGAGTCATTCCCCAGGATTTCTCCATGGACGGCTACGACCTTCACTTAAACGACGCCGGGGAGGAAGTGGCCGAGGACGATGACCCGGAGCCGGCCTACGAGAGCGCTGAGTTTGACTCAATGCTCTCAATCGTGAAAAGGCAAGTCCGGAACGAGCGACATAAGCGCTTGGGTGAGCCTCTTTCCCCAGATGTGGAGCCCGATGATGCAATCATCGTGGAACAAGAGGGGTCCGACGTGGGGACGTCAAGCGCCCCGGCGATGAACGTGGTCGGCCCTGAGGCCGATACAGCATTGGTGGCGGCGGTCGAGGAGGTGGCCGAGGAGATATATAGCGGATAGGCTCCTTGTATTTTGAACTCTTATTCAGTTTTCGTTTTAAGTTTGTAAGCCCGAGGGGGCGATTTTTCAGACCATGGATCAATGAAACATTTTATCTTCCTTGTTGAACTGTGAACTTAAAGTTTTATCGTCGAAATGTGAATTACTTTATGCAACACGCAATTATTTGATCTTCCTCGTCGGGAAATAGCTCCAATTCAATTCCCAGAAAACAAATACGCAACTCAGGCGTGTAAAATTTCGAAACGTTTTGACGAGGAACATGGCATAATTAAAACCGTGTAAAATAATCTGTAAATAATTCATTCCGACTTAGATAAAAATTTAAAAACTTAATAGTGGAGAAAACAGTTATTGAAAAAGCCAAGCGGCTCGAGGAGATGTTTCATTAAAACTTCGATGAGAATTTACAATGTTAAATAGATTTACAATCTTTCTGTTCGGCCACATAGCACTCATATGCAGAACCTCTTAAGGTTCGAAGCGTTCCAAGGGCGAGGCAACTCCCTCCCCGACATATCCTCGAGGCGATAGGCGTTGTTTTTGCAAATCTTGGTCACTTTGAACGGGCCGTCCCACTTAGGGTCCAACTTCCCCACAGGGCAGGAAACCTCGACCTTCTTGGTGACCAAATCCCCGATCTGGAATGTCCGGGGATGGACATGGAGATTGTAAGCACGTGCAGTAGATGCCCAGAAGTTGTCCATCCTTCGCAAGGCGGCACGTCTTCTCTCGTCGGCGAGGTCTAGCTTGGTCAGGCGAGCGTCGACGTTAGAGATTTTATTGAAGTGCGCGACCCGAGCAGATGGGTGCAGCACTTCGACAGGTATGACGACATCGGACCCGCAGACCAAGGCGTATGGGGTGTCGCCTATCGCGGTCCGATAGGCCCAAAGCACGCCTGGGAGCTCATCGACCCAGCTGCCCCGAGCGTCGGCCAGGGCGGTCTTGAGTCCGTGGAGAATTATTCGATTTGTGACTTGACCGTTGGCCTGGGGGTTCCCCACGGAGGTGAAACGCTGCTCGATCTTGAGGCTAGAGCACCATTCCTTTATCCGGCGGCTTTGGAACTGGGTTCTGTTGTTGGAGATTAGACTCTGGGGAGTCCGAAGCGGCAGATGATGTTTTTCCAGACGAAAATCTGGACGACCGAGTCAGTAATTTTTGCAACGGCTTTCGCTTCGGCCCATTTGGTGAAATACTCGACGGCGACGATGATGAACTTTCTTTGCCCGGAGACCTGAGGGAATGGCCCGAGGATATCAATCCCCCACTGATCGAATGGCCAAGATATTTCAACGTTTACCATCGGGGCGGCAGGTTGATGAACAAGGTTGGCGTGCATTTGGCATGTTCGGCATCGTCGGACATAGTCGAAGCAGTCTTGAACGAGGCCAGGCCAGAAGAACCCCGCCCGTGACACCTTTTTGGCCAAGGACCGTGGTCCAGTATGGTTTCCACAACACCCTTAGTGTATTTCTTCGATGACTTCCTTGGCCTATTGCTTGCTCAAGCATCGTCGAGGAGGCCCATCGAAGCTTGTCCTAAACAGGCGCCCCTGCCCGTCGAGGGCGTATTGAGAGGCCTGCCGTCGGAGTCTTTTGGCTTCGACGGGTCCCTCGGGGAGAGTTCCATCCTTCATGTAGGTGACTAATTCTGCTATCCAATCCTCGGGGGGCTCGATGGAAAGGACACACTGTTGGGCCCCAGACCCGGTCAAAGGTGTTGGCGAGCTCAACATGGTTATGCTTCTCTCTTTGGTCCCCCTCATCGAACTTGCCAGTTTCGACAACTGATCTGCCCTCTCATTTTCCGCCCGGAGAATTTGCTCGAGCGAGAACTTGGCGAACCCTTCCTTCAGTTTAATGACCTCCTCGAGGTAATTTGCCATCGACGCTTCCCGGGCGTCGTAATTTCCATTGACCTGCTCGGCCACCAGCTGTGAGTCGGTCAAGGCGACGAGTTCGTCCACATCCTTGTCCAGGGCTATCTTCATTCCTGCGACGAGGGCCACGTACTCGGCCTCGTTGTTGGAAACCGAGAATTCTAGGCGAATAGCGAAGTCGAGTTCGTTGCCTAACCCATCCCGCAAATAGACTCCAGCTCCCCCTCCGGAGTTCGTGGAGGACCCGTCGACCATGAGGGTCCACGGCGTCTTGGGCTCCATTTCCGCCCTCGGGGCCATCTCCACCAAGAAATCCGCCAAGACTTGTGCGTGAATCGCCGTTCGTGGCTGGAATTGAATATCGAACTCTCCGAGCTCTACGGCCCATTTCACGAGCCGACCAGAGGCATTGGGTTTTGCCAGTACCTGCCTCAACGGCTCGTTGGTCAGGACCACGATAGTGTGGGCCTGAAAATATTGTCTCAACTTTCGGGCGGAGTGGACCAAAGCGAGGGCGAGCTTCTCGATGGCCAAGTAATTCCGTTCAGGGCCTTGGAGGAGCTTGCTGAGATAATACACTGGGCGATGTACCCGATCCTCCACGTGCACTAGTACTGAGCTGATGGCATCCGGGGATACCGCCAGGTAGGCATAAAGGGGTCTCCCCGGGACTGGTTTCGATAGCAGGGGGGGTTCGGTCAGGTATCTTTTCAATTCGAGGAGCGCGCACTTGCATTCCTCGGTCCATTTCCAATTCGGCACCTTCCTGAGTGCTTTAAAAAATGGGAGGTTCCGATCCGCTGAGCGGGATATGAATCTGTTGAGGGTAATTATGCGGCCCACTAACCTCTGAACCTCCTTTACCGAGCTGGGAGGCTCGATGTCGAGGATGGCGCGAATCTTCGAGGGGTTGGCCTCAATCCCCCTATGACTGACGATGTATCCGAGGAACTTGCCACCCCGAACCCCAAACGTGCATTTGCTCGGGTTGAGTTTCAGGCCATACTTCCTCAAAATATCGAAAGTCCGAGCAAGATACCCGAGATGGTCGGAGCCTCTCTCGCTGCGAACTATCATATCGTCGACATAAACTTCGACGGTCTTGCCGATCTCGTCCTTGAACATGAGGTTCACTAACCTCTGGTACGTCGCCCCGGCGTTCTTCAGCCCAAAAGGCATCACAAGGAAGCAGTATGTCCCCGACGAAACAACGAATGACGTCCTCCCCCTATCCTCCTCGGCCATGTATATTTGGTAATAGCCTTGGAAGGCATCCATCATGCTCATCAATTCACAACCGGCCGTTGAGTCCATGAGTTGATCAATCCAAGGAAGGGGATAGTGGTCCTTCGGGCAAGCTTTGTTGAGATCGGTGAAATCGTTGCACATCCTCCATCGGCCGTCGCCCTTGGCTACGACGACGACATTGCAGAGCCACTCGGTAAATTGGATCTCAATTATGTAGCCGGCCTCGAGGAGCTTGTTAACCTCCTCCTCGATGATCCGGTTACGCGCTTCACAGAATATTCTCTTCTTCTGCCTCACCGGCCTAAATGATGGGTCTACGTTGAGGCGATGGACAATGACTTCGGGGTCAATTCCCGGAAAATCTGAGGCCTTCCACGCGAAGACATCGACATTTGATCGGAGGAAATCGACCAACATGACCTCGTGGTGAGGCTCGAGGCTCGATCCTATTCTGGTGGTCTTCGAAGGATCGCCCTCGACTAGCTGGATAGTTTTTGAGTCCTCAGCCGGCGTTAACCTTTCTTCCTCGATCCTTCTTCTTTTCGCCGGGTCAGTCTCAGAGGACTCGGGGATGTCAATCTGCTGGATGGCGGCCTCCACTGGTCGGGGTGCGGGGGTCTTCTTGCCCTCCACGGAGGCCGAATAGCATTTCCTGGCGTCCAGGATCCGGCAGGTAACCTGCCCGACCCCTGCCGGAGTGGGGAACTTCATTTTTAAGTGATATGTGGATACCACCACGCGGAACGCGTTAAGGGCGGGCCGCTCGAGGATGATGTTGTAGGCGAATGGGGCATCCACTATCAAGTATGGTATCATCAATGTTTTTCTTCTCGGAGCCTCCCCCAGGGAGGTAGGGAGCTGTATCATGCCGAGTGGTACCACCTCGGATCCCCCAAATCCGACGAGGGGCATTTGTACGGGGGAGAGGGTATACTTCCCCAAGTCCATTTTCGTGAACGTGCTGGCGAAAATGACGTTGGCGGAACTCTCGTTGTCGATCAAAGTCTTCGCAACGGAGTAGTTGGCTACGTCCAGGTTGATGACCATGGGGTTGTCCGGTGTATCCTCGAGGCCCTCCGTCTTAGGTATGTGCTCGAGGTTTCGTTCAGAGAACTCGAGGGCTTCCTCACCTGATGACCTGGCCTCCGAGTTGGCGTTGACGTACAATCTCTCATGGTGGTAGCGCTCCTCGATGTAGTAGCGGACCTGGTTGAGGCGCCTTTCCACCTGCCTTCTTATCGTCTTGGTGTCTCCTCCACTGGGCCCGCCGGCTATGGTGTGAATCACTCCCCTCGTCGGGAGATTGTCAGGGACGGCAGGCTATTTATCGAGGCGCTGTGCCGGAGTGGGGTCCCTTCGAGGGGAGTGTGATCTCTCCCTCCTCAGGGACCCGAAGTCATCGTCCTCGAAGGACGGGGAGCGGTGTCTGCGGCTGCCTTCACCTTTATGGCCTTGCCCCTTCTTCTTGACGAATTTCTTAATTTCGGGGCAACCGGTATCGATGAGGCGCTGAATCTCTCTCTTGAGGGCGTAGCAACCCTCGGTGTCGTGGTTACCTACTTGCTTGTGGAAAGCACAGTATTTATTCCCCCTCGGGGGGGCTCCATCTTTGTCCTGAATCTTCCTCGGCCTCCGGAAGATCGTGGGGTCGTTGGCGTTGATGGTGGCGAAAATTTCCTTTCTCGACATTTCCAGGGGGGTAAGATCGTTGTCCCGTCTGCGATCCTTTTCTCCCCGGCATCCGGTCTCCTCTTGAATCGCATGTCCTCGACGTTCATGTATTGCTGGGCGATGGACATGACCTTCTCCATTGTGGCTGGGCGTTTCCCGGCCAGGTGGTCCGAGCATGATTGATTCCGGATGGCACCCATGATGACGTCGAGCAGGAAATCCATCTGGACGCTCTCGACCTTGAGTAACTCGGTGTTGAACCGATTAAAAAAGTCTCTTAAGGACTCATTGTCCTTTTGTCGGATTTTGTGGAGGTGGGACGGTGGCAGTTTGGCTAGACTTTTGGTCTGGAAATGGTTGACAAACTTAATCGCCAGGTCGGCGAAGCTCCTGATCGATCCGGGGGCTTGCCGGACGTACCACTGTGAGGCCACACCTTGGAAGGTAGTGACCAGCAGTTTCGCAGCGAAATCATCATCGATCATGTGCATCCGCATGGCGTGCTTGAACTGTATGAGGTGTTCCTTGGGGTCGGCCTCCCCGTCGTATCGGGCCAAGTCCGTGGGGATCCGAACACCCCGTGGAGCGCTGGCCCTCTGGAGATCGGGGCTGAGGGGATCCGTCTCATCGGGCTCGAAATAACGCTGTGCCGATCCCTGACCGGATCTCTGCGATACCTCCTCTAGCCTTCGGTGGAGGTCTTCCATTCGGTGAGACAGCTCACCAAGTCTTCTCGGGCCCTCTCTCCACGGCGGACCTCGTCGATTCGCCGCTACAGCTCAGTGGCCTTGTGGGAAATCTCCTCCAGGCGTTCCTTTTGGTTCCGGGCCGGGATCCCTGACGAAGCGCCCACGGAGGATTCGTCAACCTCCTCGTCGAGGCGGGGCGGCGGGGCTCGTCTTTCCCTCCGGGGCTCCCGGGGCGCTGGTCCCCGTTCGCGCGCTGGAGCATCATCTTGCGCGACGTCGGCTAACCGAACACCGCGCGGGGGCCGAAAATCCTCCCTCTGGGTGTGAGGGTCTTCTGCGGGTGCAAGCAGAGCGGGGTTTGGTTCCCCCCGTGCCCTGATCTCTCGTAGGAGTGCATTGAACTGGTCGGACGTCAGAACCACGAGGCTCTGCCCGACGGTTGGTGATTTGCGGGGCCGGAACGTCGCTCGGCCCTGGGGCATGGGTGGTGATTTGCGGAGGCGGGGGGTTTGTCGAATCCCCTGGCTCCGTCCCAATTCGGCGGGTGTTAACCATTCTCACTTGTCTTGAATAGGGCCCTCCTTCTAGCGCCAAAATGATGTGGTCGGATTCGGTCCGATGAACAGGTCACTCCGAGCAAAGGTATGGTTCGAGGGTGAGTGTTCAAAGTCCTTTCAAATTCCGAGCAAACGTGTACAAGTTGCTGGTCGGGGTCCTATTCTGCAAGGAAGGAACACACGTGAGCCTAGCCGGATGCGTCTCCGGCGAAGACCCTCCGACGCTCAAGTCAGTATTCGAGCAGGTAATCGGAAGGTAAAGATGTAATTTTTGTGAATAGTAACGGTGTGCTATTTATAATAGTAACCGGAGGCGAGTGGGCCGGATTAGGGCAAGATTGGCCCAGCCTTATTGTCCGTACAAGAATATTCCCCAGCGCGTGCCGGGGATGCGTCGGGTACACATTGTGTCAGAGGAGTACACCCGATGTCAGAGGCCGTTATTACTGGGACCACATCGAGGACGGAGTGGAACCGTCCGAGGATAGAGGGGTGTTACCGGATCCCCGCAGGATGGTCCGAGGACTACGGAGAAGGGGACAATAGTCCGAGGAGGTCTGAACCCCGAGGAGCAACATGGCTTCGGGGAAACACATGGGCGGTATGGCGTTCTGGCGTTTTCTGATCGGGCATGGACATACTGGGCCAAATCCTAGTCGGACAGATCAGACACATGGCAGCCTTCAATCGGCGGATTAGGCTGAGGTGGCGCCGACGTGGCCTCGGGCATATTGGGCCACATCAGTTCATAACCATTTAAAGTAATAATTTTTAATTATTATGAATATATAAACACACACATGTTTGAATATTTATGTACTAATATGATGTGCATTATTATTCATTTAAGATACATTGTATTTATCAAAATATATATATAAAGTAACTTTTTTCATCTTATACATGTTAAGGTAAGTTGATTATGTTGCAATCTAATAAGTGACGAAAAAGTTGGGTGTTGTTTGCAGTACTTCTGGAAAAATATGAAAGGATACGTTTTTAAAACTCACGCGATAAAATCTTATGTATATATCTTTTTTATTTTAAATAAACAATGATATTATAAAATAGTCCACCCGTAGGCTTTTGTAAACAATGGATATATATTATACCTTTAAATGCATGGAGAATATTGTCATCGATTCGAATTATGACAATATATGTGTATGGATAGCTGGTGTATATACATATTATCAAAAAAAAAAAGGAAAAAGAAAAAGAAAAGAAAGCATAGTTTGAGTTATCTTATTGAAAATATATTATACAAAAAATTAATATCCTATGTCTTGGTACAGGGTTATTACTATTTCTATCTAATAGGACACTTTATGAATCAAACTTCCATTATATACATTTATCAAAAATAAAAAATTCCATCTTATACAAATTCATATGTTTAGCTTAAATATTGTTGTATCCATGGGTCATGGAATGGATATGATTTTTTGAGTAGGTTTCAAGAGAGACCATTAATACATGGCACATGGTTAAGCTCAAATATCAATTCCTCTCCAGTTAATGATAGTTACTGAAAAATAATTAATTAAACTTTTTTAAATAGTAGCATGAGAGAGTTTCTGCTAAAGTTGAAGCGAAATGGCGTAGTCACATCACACATGGGCAAATAATGGGATGATGGCAGCAGTGTCTCTCTCTTTGGGTAGAAACGTGATTCCTGACAAGAAATTGTGGTTGAGAAATATTAGTACTTCAAGGTCAAAAACAGAAAAACACATATATATGTTATGTGTGTATATACATATACATATATATATATATTAGAAAAATTGATTATATAAGTTAGTAAGTGACCAACTTTAGCCAATAATTTGATGAGATTTCATTTGATGTTTTGAAAAACAAGTTGATTATTCGTAATCTATATCGCGAATAGATACGAAAAATATATTTAATTACTCAAAATTAATTTAGAGTGAATGAGAAATTAAATGCACAAGATAGCTAGGTGAAAGTTAAAACTGGAGTATTAAGTTGTGAAATGTGGTTGTCCCACATAGGAAAAGTAATACAAGAATGTTTTGTATTTAAATAACTACTTGCACAAGGGGTTGGTCCCTTAAGGGTTCACAAGTGTGTAATGGGAAGAGAATCTATGGGTTAGTAGGTTCAAACCAAATTCACACGTGTGCGCATTGTTGCCATTCGGCTAGCACGGCATGGCGGGCCGGGCTTGGGTGCAGGTTTGGGCTCAATAATATTGTTTTTGGATATGGTCCAAATTGAATTGGGTTCTAAATCGAGTTGAAATTGGAGCTGGATCAAACCAAATTGGCTTGAACCATCACGGTGCATCGGACCACTCGAGCGCAACACAGAGGCTCGGACCAAGACAAGCCGCGCTCGAATGGACTCCAACCCAGGGATTGCTAACGGCTGGCCACGCTAATGCCTACCCCAAAAGTTGCAACATTTCATCCACAACTGTTCGGTTGTTATTAATAACCACCAATACTTGTCATTTCATTCACTCAAATCCAAAATCACTTTCTCTCTTCCTGCATTTCACTCCCTAAATATTCTAGTGAGTTCTAAGTGCCTTTAAGTTCGTTGTTTCTCGAGAATTGGAGTGCTCCTTTCTCGAGAAGTTAGTCATTGTATTTTGAGAGGCGATTGCCGATTCCGTTAGCACCAGTGCGGGGCAATCTCATCTTAAAGACAGAGAGTCCAACTCTCGCATCGACTAAGCACCTAATTTTCAACAATGCGAGAGCGTGAAGGAACATCAATTACATTAGATGATGCCATTATAAAGTTTTGAAATCACAAAAAAAAAAATTGGCTTAGAAATAGATAATCAAATTCTCGCTTCGACTTTATTCTTTAAAATGATTTTCATTCGAAAAAAATTGTTTTACCAATTTTTCATACCAAAGGTTTCCAAAAGTTTTTTTTTTTGGGTTAAATTACCCTGAACATGTTACATTAGTAAACTTGACGAATTGATTCGTTTCTAGTAGAAACTTTCCCTTTAATTTTCTTTAATTGATTTGCATTAATGATAATTATAATAAATTAAATTTTCTAAGAATATTTTTCTTAAAAAAATTGAGATATATAGATCATACATTATATTTTCTTAAAACTTGAAATTATAAAATTATAATAAAGATAATTTTAATAGTTTAAAAATTAATTAAGTATATATGCAACACCTCGGTTCGAAGCAACTTACTTTGGATCGGTCGCTAAATGGGCAAGTAGACATAAACAACTTCAAAATCAAATTCGAATTCATTGCACGCAGTTTAAGCCTGTTCGGGCAAGCAAAATAACAATCTCAAAATCAAATTCAAAATCATTACACGCACTTCAAGCTTGTTCATTTTGTAACAATAATGATATCTATATATCTTGAAATTGCAAAATTACACGTATACTTCACAAGTTACACCAATTACAATCTCATGCTTACAAATTTATAATATGGCCACATGCCTCTAACGATGTATTCAACAAGTGCAATTCTAATAACAATCCACTTGTTAGAGTAGTGCCAAACAAGTCAATGAGATTGGCGATGCTATTAAATACTCTTTGTAACAAACAGTCTTTTCAGTTAATAATAGAAATGAAAGTTTGTACTTTTTGGCCACCTTCATCATAATGTGTAAGTTATACGCATATGGTTGAAGCTCCAAGATCACATAAGGCTATGGGACTTGACCTCGCATAGAGATGGAGGTTTTGAAACAAGTCTCTAAGGCGTGATCTAAATCACTCCAAATTGAAGAGTCTAACCAATACCAGGGGCATTAACATGACTCGGATTAAGACTTATACTTATGACATATCTCAAATGGGAGGATATCTTGTTTCATAGACATTGAATGTAGAGACATTTATGTGCATAAGTAAGTGCTCATTAGAGAATGAATTCACTCAGGTTCCTACTGAGAAACACCTAATTGAGAGCACTAGTTGCAGATCAAATTAGGAATTGTTTCTCAGCTTATGGCGTGCATTAATTAGTCCTTATACTTGAGGCTCCATAGTAATCTTGTACATGTGAGTTTATACTTTGATATAGGTACCAATCCCGTGGCGGATCTTATGGCGCCTATGTTGGGTATAGATCTCCTATGTATGAAGGTTTGTGAGAGTCGATAAAGAATCCATTTGCTCACCTTGTAGAGTGAGTGAATCTCCTATGTGTTCTATTTTAACTAGTCTACAGAAATCCGTGGCCACGGTAGAGACAATGATTAGAAATGAGTTTTCTAGATCAATTGTCGAAAAGACTAATTATAAATAAGAACCATAGAATTAAGGTTGAAAGGATTTCTGATGAAAGTCATATCCTATACATCAATTGGGAGATTAGATAATGGAAGAATGTATTTGCACCAATAATCATAAGCAGACAGGTTCACGCATTACACTTCACCTATTGACTAAGCGTTGTGGGTTTGTTGTTGGACATCGACCCCGATAGATGGGTACTATAAATTAGAATGAGTTCTAATTCATAAGTGATTAATTAAATGAGTTTAATTAATCGGTTCATGAATTTATCATCTAAAATATCGCAATGAGTTGCGAGCCCATTTATAATCGATTGGTTAACCTAAAGGGTCACACACAAATGAATGGATCCCGGATCGCTCGCCTGTAACTTCAACCTCAGGACCGAAATCTGGCATCACTTCCGACCTGGCCCTTGGGGGAGTAACGCTGGGGACCCCGGTCGGCACAGTTTGGGCTCCTCGTCCGCCCAACAGGGCCCTTCCGCCCCTTGATGCTGAGCCCCGCTGGCTCGAAGACCGGGCTGCTGCCCTCTCGTTTTTCTTCTTTTGGGCGGCGGCGAGGCGGGCGAGCATAGTCTTGTGGGCGTCCATGAGAACTTTGTCGTATGCAAAAGAAAAGCCGATCGTAAAAAACGACACAGAAAACGCAAACAAGGAACCGTTCGAAATATGTATCGGAAATTACATACCAAGAACGACCCCTTCAGGCGCTTCGACCGGGAAGATGCCTGCACGATTTAGAAAATGCTCCTGCAGGAGGTAACCACTCCACATCAGTCCCCGATTGAGTTGGTGGGTCTGGAAGAAAGGATCCTCCCAGGTCGGATTCCCAACGCCATCGAACTCGATCTTTTCGATCTCATCGTTCCATGAGTTTCGAACGGGAAAACCCAGGGGGTGGTGGACGAAGAAAAACTTCGATTTCCACCTTTCCCCATACGAAGACTGTCAGGTCTGAATTATTCTCGACCCAGAGCGGGCCATGATGTAAAAGAAACCGCCCCGGTCGCCCCGATCGGGTGGAGTTTTGTACTTTAAAAAAGGCCGCCAAATTCTCGATCGATGGGGCTTGGCCTAAGGCCCTCATCATAACTATGAAGCTATAAATTATACAATGGGAGTTCAGAGAGAGCTGTGCGGGAGGAAGGTTTAAAAAATTATAAATAGTTGCCGCATCGGACGAGATAGGGAACCTAAACCCATTCCACAATGCCTCCAAGTGGATGGCGATCGTGTTCGTGGTCGGGCTTCCCATCCGCGAACCGACGGGCGGCGCATAGGCATGAAAGGTAGAGGGGATATGGAACTTTGTTACAGCATTCGAGACCTCGGTTGGAGTCATCGTCGACGGAATGTCGTCGTGCTCCCGTTCGGTACGGTGCGAACGGGGAGTGCCGACTTTCTCGTCGACTTCTTCTACCTCATCGGTCGCGTTGTGCTCGATCTCCCCCTCGGCACTTGACCCCATCGAGTGGTCGCCTGAAGAGGATGAGCCACTGCTCAAACTACTCCCCTCAGAGCTATTCTCCGAAGAGCTATCTAATCCGACCTCTCTAATGACCCTACAACTATCGATGGGGAAATGAATAAGAAAGAAAGGAGGTTTTGAGTGAGGAAAGTTACCTAGGCGAGGGTCGGATCGACCTAAAGTTGGATGTTTCGAACGGCGGGGGAGACAATCGATCGGCACAGCTCTAGAGACTCTTGCGACATGGTGAAGTCAACGCTTAGTCCACCGTCCCTATTTATAAGCGGGTAAAAACCGCCCTCGAGAATATCAAACGTCGCCATTATTACAGCTGTGACTTTTCAAATTCCCGTCGGTAACAATCCGATCGAAGTCACCTCCCCGATCGGTTCCTTAACCGACCAGGCGAGTGGAGGGGCTAATGATGTGGCATATTTCCGAAAGGGTACCCGACCTCCTTCCCCGAAGAAGGAAGTCGTATACTCCCCGATCGATTCCTCTCGAATCCTCCCAATCGAACTGTCCGACTCCGAACGACTCCACTAACTCCTCACCCTGTCGACCCTCAAATCGGATCCCCCAGCTCGAAACCGACTCATTGGCTCTTCTGGTCGACCTGCCTATCGACCCGGACCATGCTGGGTCCTACGGATCCCTGCTGGTATTAAATGCTCCGTCAAACGAGGTATGGGGGAGCCACCTAACCCCATACCTCATTAATGGGGTGCTAGCTATTGCCTATGGACCCTACTCCTGGGTCTACGGGTCGCCCACGTTAGCCCTCAACGACCAACTTGGCCCGAGGGACCCTCAGGAGCGTGGTCTACCTGGGCATGGTATAAATACCCCCGCATTTATGATAAGATACACGCATTAATTACACCAATCACTCTTACTCTGCTCAAATCACCCCAAAAACCGATCAACTGACTTAAGCATCGGAGGGTCTTAGCAAAGACCCATCTCGGCTAGCTCACGTTGACATTCCCTTGTTGCATGACGAACTTTCCGTTCAAATATCCACACTTGTACACTCGACCAGAGGAATCGACCGGTGTCGACCAGCTCGGAAATCGGCCCGCATCACATATATATAAGATATTATATATATATATATATATATATATATGAGGATTCGTTTGTATGTAACACAATATATATCAATATATATGTAGATGTATATCATACATACAGAATCATATATATATATATGGCAAAAATGCAATTTTAGGACCTTATGTTGCCAAAATTTTACATTTAGGACTATAACTTTCCTAGTTTCAATTTTAGGACATGAATTTAAGTGTTTTTAACACATTTAGGACATGATGCCTCGAATTGCGCAATTTGGTCTGAAAGATGACGTCATTTGACTGAATATGACGTCACACATCCCCTCAGAGTCGCCGGAGACGTCAGATTCAATCAAATGACGTCATCTTTCAGACCAAATTGCGCAATTCGAGGCATCCTGTCCTGAATGTGTTAAAAATACTTAAATTCATGTCCTAAAATTAAAACTAGGAAAGTTATAGTCCTAAATGTAAAATTTTGATAATATGAGGTCCTAAAATTGCATTTTTCCCTATATATATATATAATAGATATATCATATGCACAAGGAAGAGAGGGAGAGAGCACATCACATGATATAAAGATGGACGTGAGTTGGTACACGGTAATCAGAGAGGGGCTTTAAGGCCTGTTTATTACACACAAATATCTCAGTTTCTTTCGTGTATAAGGGAACGGAATCCGTGGCCAATCCTAATTGTTCAGTTCATGCGATGATAGTCATCGGGCTCGTTCCCAATGTCATTCGAAGGCATGGTTTAGACTCTCGTCTCTCTTTGTTTACTTACACTTGATTCTTGATTATTTGATAATTAATGAATTAAGTTCGTTCCCAATGTCATTCGAAGGCATGGTTTAGACTCTCGTCTCTCTTTGTTTACTTACACTTGATTCTTGATTATTTGATAATTAATGAATTAAGTTGTACTTAACAATAAATTCACCCTTAACAATAAATTCACCATTCTCAATTTATTCCTAAAGGAGTTTAGGAATTATTCTAAAAGTTAGAATATATTTAGTTTTATATACACAAAGACGGTTTTCGATTCGATTCCAACATAGAATCGAGATTCCGAAGAGATCCGTTCGTGTGGACTGTCTTTAGAGGGAGAACGCTTGGACTCCTATACGCGTGGATCCGTTCTGGTTGACGAATTCGATGATGCGGTTCGATTGGTCGAGCAGGAACTCAAAGGAGAATTCGTATTTGAATACGGCATTTTCCTACATCAAACGGATGGCTCAAGGTATAATTTCGTTTGAATTTTGTTAAACGTGTTTTGTTGTTTGTATAAGATCCGCGTCGCGATAGCAACGAGATGCGTTTTTACATAATAGTTATGTGATAAATTTTTTATATTTCCGCTGCGTTAGCATCTCGGGGCCTATGCGAAACTAACACCACTATAAAGCAATCACTACAACCGCAAGAGAAATCGCACGCGGAGCTAGGTCCTCATCTCTTGGCATACACTAGGGCATACCTGTGCATCTCGTTCCTCGTCGAGACCACTCTAAAGATTAGAACAACAAACAAGAGAGGGGTGAGTCAAGTGGCTTAGTTAAAATGCACAAAATAATTAAAATGATAGAACGCAAATCACAGGAATAATAATAATATATGCATTATCATATTGACAGCAATAGAGGACATAACCATTATGAAAAAATACAAACAAATCATTTGGAGACGATCAATATGAGCAAGTATTAGTCATTAGACAATACACAACAACTAAGGCTTTGACCAAAGGATGTTGGAAGGTGGTTCGATTTGGTTAATCAATATGAGGAAGAAATATTTATTTTTAATATATATATATATATATTATATAGAATATGTTTTCTTAAAATCTTAAGATATATAAATTATAATTGAGATAATTTTATTTTTTGAAAACATAATGACATATATAAAAAAACTAAATTCTTTATAAATTAATTTTGATTGAAAAGATAATGAATTAGGAAATAGAATTGATTTAATTATATGTAAAAGAATAATGTAAGAAACTCGAGGTAATTTTGTAAACCTCCCCCACCAAAAAAAAAATTGGTATTTTGTAGGAAATAGAATTTATTTCTTTTCTTTTTTTTTCTCTCTCTTTGTATTTATTTTCTTAATTTTATTTAATTTAAAAAAAATTCACTTATCATTAATTTAATGAATATATTGAAAATAGTTAAAAGAAAATTATACCCATACAAAAGATGAATACATGTATATAATTTATACTCTTTGAATTTAAGTAAATAATTGCATTTTATTATTTTTTTTATTCTGCACACACATCGAGTGTGCCAAAACGGCTAATTATCTATAAAATGTTCGATCTTATTTGAAATATAAAGTATTAAAATATTTGAATAAACAAGATAGGTATAGCTTATAAGATGTTACTAATTGCAGTTTTGTATTTATTTATTATTCTTTTTTTTTTGTAATGAGAAATAGCAATTTTGTAATTAATTTAGTTGAAAAAAAAAATGTTAACATTTTAAAAAGGGTAAAATATACTTGACCCCCTTCAATTATCCCCTATGTATTATTTAGCCTCTTAATCTATCAAATATAACACTTACCTCCTTCAATTAAATATTCATGAGACAAACGTATCCTTGAAACTATAGAAGGCTTGTCCTTATGTATGTTTTACAAAGTATTTTAAGTAATTCCTACATTAGATTCAACCTAAAACTTCATTTTAAATAGAAGTATTTGAGGGGCCAACTCGAGGCCTGAATTGAGGAGTCGGACTTGAGGGGCCAATCCTCATAGTGTTTCAAGGGCCTAAATCGAGGGGTCAGTCTTCATGGTGCTTGAGGGGCCAGTCCTCATGGTGTTTGAAGGACCCAAATCGAGGGGTCAAACTTTAATGGTGCTTGAGGGGCCTAAATTGGGAGGCCGGACTCGAGGGGTTGATCCTCCTGAGATGCTTAAATCAAGGGGCGGGTCCTCATGGTGTTTGAGGGGCAAACTCAAGGAGCTTAAATTGAGAGATCCGACTTGAAGGACCAAATTGAGGGGCCAAATCGAGGGGTGAGATTGGACTTTACTGTCACTAATAACAAGGCAAAGTATGAGGCTCTTATCGCTGGAATGAAGCTAACCATAGGTCAAGGAGTTAGGCATATTCACGCTTTGGTCAATGCCCAGTTCATAGCCACCCAGGTCAAAAAAAGCTACGACGTCCAAGAAACCACAATGATCAAATACTGAATGCGGTGAAAGATTTGAGAGCTTGAATATGTGTCGAGCCGGCTCGTCAGGCTCACGAGCCGACTCGATTCGTTTGCATCTCTAGTCTTAACCGAAATAACCATCAGTTAGTTCACGTTGCTTTTCTCTATTACAGGTCTTCCGAAAGCAACACTTGCCGCTCGAACATATCCAAAACAACCAAGTGCCCAACAAGATCTACCTCACCCCAACTTCAACCCACATTAGTACCTCATAAAACTTATTTTTTCCACTTAAAATTCATTAATCATAATAAGATAAGTTATAAAGTATTATGTTTTTTTTTTCTTCTAATTTTGAGTTTCCTTTTACAAATGAATAGTTAAAATTAAAAATGATATTAATTACAATATAATTTTGATTAAACATAAACCATGCGTTGATAAATTCATAAACTAATTTCAACAGTATAAAATATTAATTTAAAAAAATTAAAATCAGATGAGTTGCTCTCATTTAATAGTTTAACTACTTTTATAACAGTATAAAAGTATCATGCATATGCTAAATATGTATCAGCAAATATAATTTTCAAGTCGTTGTTATTTATTTGTACAAGTAAATACATTTGTTTTTACCTTGAACTTAGCTGGTTGTTATTTTATTTACCAAATCTAGGATAAACAAACTTTGCGAACAAGTTAATAACATTTGATTGTCGAGAAGGAAGCAATACTATACAATTTATCATGGAGGACAAAAGTAAATAAACCTCTCCAATTAATCCAAATATATTTTTTTTCATCAATATATTTTTTTAGATTAATAAAATTATTTATTTATTTATTATCATTTTAAATATAGGAGGGATTTTGATACATTAATACATGGAGAGTTTTTCTTTCATGGAATGGGTGTTTACACTCTACGCCTTACGATTCAAATTCAACTACGTATTACATATTAAATTTTTTATAAAATATATATAATACGTAATTGAATCTAAATCGTATAATATATAAATGGAGTTTATATACCCCATTTATATAAAAATTTTCCACAGATGGAGAGGGGAAAAGCCTGTGCCGTATAAAAAGTGAAAATGTTGAGCTAAACGTGCGGCTAATCGATAATGTATTAATCAAATCAATGTTACGTAACAATTACAGCGTAGGGCCACAAAATTAATGAATGGATACGAAGTTTCCACTTGTAATTTTTTTTTCAGAATCCGTACTGTTGGACTGCCAGTCTATTATTATGAGGAAAAAGACAACATACATATGGATAAAAGTTAGGCAAAATTGATTTGTGGAGACATCATAAATCATAAAAAAATGGATAAAAGTTAGCCAACTTTAATTTTTATGTGACGGCTGTCGAAATCATAAAAATAAAATTTTACATTTTTAAACAATAAGATAAACTCTGGATATGATGAAAAAGATTGAATTTATAGGGAATAATTTTTTTTATCCAATTCTAAAATAAGTAGGTTTTTAAAAAAAATAAAGGGATTTTAAAGAAATTACAAGTAGAAGTGATTTTAATAAAATAAATGTAGAGATTTATATGGAACTAACTTAATATAAAAAGAGATCAGCCGAAGGTAATTTTTTATACGATATTCATTGGATTAATTATAATTTAAAGCAATAGACCGATTATCGCCATTGAAAAAATTCTTCGATCTAATCCTTCTTTAATGTTAAATTAAATACACAAATGGAATGAATAATTCCTAAATAACAAATAACAATAATCAAACAACAGAGTTTAATTTGTTAACAACATTAAAAACTAGAAAGACTCGATTATAGCTAACAAACCGCAAACGCGCATTCATTACGGAACCAAATTATATGTTTTCATAACATAATCAAAGGTGTCGACACAATCAAAATATGCTATTTCCCACTTAATATTAGTTTAGTTAAACAATTACGGATTTAACTTCACGAATTGGATTTATACTATTTTATTACTCGAACGACATGCTTAAATTGCACAAATAATAAAATAATATTAAGGTATAGTCTTTCCCAATAGAAACAAAAAAAATATAAATATTGTTAAATTAAAGAGATAGAGAGGAATGTTTAGATTTCACAATCCTTCGTAGAACATCGATTTCGAATTAACCTTCGAGTGAAATAGAGAACTGAGCCACACATGGGTGAGAACATTGCTAAAAGAAAAATAAAAATGACAAAATAAAAACTAAAACTAAGATACAAACTTGGATAAAGCTAAGATACATTTTACAATCTCCAATACCTATATATAGGAATTTTAGAGTGCTCTCACTTTTCTTAAATCCTACAAATCTTGAAAAGATTACAAAAGATAAATTTTGACAGTATCTTGAAATATAAATCACGATACCTTTTTGAAGATACATAGATTGACGGGCACTTGCAAATCTTGAAAATTGTGGCAACTTTTGGGGTTAAAAACTTTTTGAAGACACAAATTTTGAGCACTTTTGGCAACTCAAGTCTTGATCACTTTTTTTGTAAGATATAATCCTTGATCATCTTTTCGCGAGATTTGTCTTGCAATTCTTGATAATTTGTATAGCATACAAATCTTATCAATTTAATTGAGCATGCAAACTTTAACAAAATTGTGGCTTGCCATAATTACATCGTAAGTCTTCCAAATAATTACCTTGTAAGATTTAATCTCTCGCCAACTCCTAAAATTTTGATTGGTGGTATTACATGAATTTTGTTAAGCAACAAAAGTCTGATTTGTGCGTTTAATTATCCTTTTTTTTTAATGCATAATACAAAATCATTACAAGCTTGGATGAGACACTATTGTGAGTTTTTTCTTTCATGAATCGGACATTTAAATTATACGGTCCAAATTCAATCACGCACATATTATAAAAAATTTAATGCATAATACGTGATTGAATTTAGACTGCAGAATATATAAATGGAACCTATTCACCCGATCCATACAAGAATTTTCCCACAATTGTTTTGGTTACTGGTAGAACTAGGGCATTAAGTTCGTCCGCAATAGTGATCATGTGAGTGGGATTAATACTCTGAATCAAAAACATGACAAAGACGTACGAAAGTGTATTGGCTCCACTCAATATGTCTAATCAAATAGGGAGTAAAAATACCTCAATATCGTGTTATATAACCAATGGAATTTCTGGGGATTTAATACAGTCCAACAAAACAAATGAAGCCAGTGCTAACAAAAAAGCAGAGACAAAGGAATAGAAAATTTCAAAATCTTTTTGATGTGATGGAACAACATCCCTCAGACACGAAAACACAAAAGTTGATAACGATAATTTAATTTAATACCATTCAAAATTAAATTACTCCACTAGTTATTTTCATTTTAATTATGCCAGAAATAATTTCATTCGTCAAATTATTTAGCCTGTCACGTCTTGTCTGATGCATGTCCCACTCTTATGGTTTTCTTGGTTGCATATGAGAAATTCGTCTAGTGTATATATTCAATAATTTAAATTTAATTATATATTATATATTAAATTTTTTATAAAATGTAAAATATATAATTAAATTTAAACTATAGAATATATAGATGAAATTTTTACACTCGATCCATATAAAAATCTTTCATTTCTTATCTACTACATGTTTGGTGTCCTTTTTTCCTCTCTCTCTCTCTCTATCTAGACCTTTCTGGCAAGTAGTAATGGTCATTTTCCTTTTTCTTTCCTCTCAGCCACCAAGTTAATTTTCTAACTCTTTCGTAATGTTCATTTTCCTTTTCTTTCCTCTCAGCCACCAATTATTTTCTCTCTCTCCCTGTGCCAATCTCAGCCACCCCTTTTGATATATGTCATTTCATGTCACTATGTCAGTGCAAATCAAATTGTACTATAGCTTTTAAATAAAATATGGATAATATAATTTAATATAATAAAATATTGATATAATTGAATATGATCTAATAATATATAATTTAAATTGATTATATATCTATTGAGATAACATGATATGTCTCTTTCCTGTCAAATACTTCAATTGTTCGAATTCCACTAAAAACTCTTTTGGATTTTCTTTTTCACTTTAGTGTCGGTTTTCGTCCTTCACAATTTGAATTTGTGCTCAACTCAAAATAGTGCTTGCAAGGCACAAGCAAAAAAAAAATAAAAAATTAGCTATGAATTTTTTTCTATAAGTAAAAATAATGTGGTTAAATTTAGCTACGAAAATAGCTTTGGATTTAGCTACGCCTTTCACCTACGAAATCAACTATATATAAGTTACGAAATAAAGAAATTGGATCGATTGAGAGTCACGGCACTTGCCACTTTTCTTAAAGCTATGATTGCCTTTTGACGTGGCATATTTCCGACCAAAAAACCGGCCCCTCGCGTACCCCCCGATGGATCCCATCGAATCCTCCCGACGGAAACCGAAAGCTTTGCGACTCCCCTCCTTGTCGGCTTGCTGGTCATAATGATTTCTTCTAGAAGTTCGCTCCTCGACAAATCTGTAATCAACATCAACCAAATGAGACCCAACCCAATCCAAAACTATGTAGGTTGGGTTTGACCTGCAGTTCCTAACCCATTTTGTCACCACTAAGTTATATATATAGTAAACTCTCATATCTCAAATGAATAGGAGATGACTTTTTATATGAAAAAAATAATATGTCTGATATATATTGATGCAGGTCGAATTCGGGGCTGATCAACTTCGATCAGTCTCTCCGATCGAGTATATGAACTTAATAGAGATTCCTAGAGTTTCAATAAAAATCCATACAAGGTTCCATTAAAGACCCAGAAACGAGTTTAGTTTGCCATACACACAGAATCCATGGCAAAAACTATAAATAAAGTAGACATGAATAACAAGAAGAGATTGAAGGAAGAAAAACTCGATTGTCGGCGCGAATCTTCTTCTTCAAGACTCCTCCCACCCCTCCATTCTCTTCTCTGCTCCCAAGGGTTTTTCTCCAGGTCTCCCCCCTTGTTCTGTGTCCAGGCCTCTCCTTTTTAAGCCAAAAATCGCGAAAAACACGAAATCTGAAAAGTTGCCAAATATACGATCCCGCCTAGGTGGGAATAGTGCCGCCTAGGCGGCTAAGTCATTGGAAAATTGGTCCGCAACGCCGCCTCGGCGGGATATGGTAGCCGCCTAGGCGGATGAGCCTCTGGAAAGTTGATTTTCACTTCTTCCATGTAATTTTCATATTTTTGCTTTATTTCCTCCAACAATTGTTCTACAAAAAGAAAAGGGAATAAGTGAGATAAATTAAGTTTCCCTAACCAAAAACTAGCAATTTAACTTAAACTGGGCCGACATTTACATGATAAAGCTCCAAAATAACTCTATAAAATAGAGTTATCATCAGTCGATCGGTTTTGTAAAGATTTAAACAGAGTAAAGGTACTGTGCGTAATTAATGTGTCTCTCTTACCATAAATGCGGGGGTATTTATAATATGTCCAAGTAGACTGCGCTCCTATTGGCCCACCAGGCCAGGTATATCGTTGAAGGCTGATGTGGGCAACCCATGAATCTAGTGGTAGGGTCCGTAGGCACTAGCTGGCGTTCCATTAATGAGGTATAGGGTTAGATGACTCTTCCATATCCTGTCTAACGGGGTATTTAATACCCGTAGGGATTCGTTGGACCCGGCATGGTCCCGATCGATCCTGAGGTCGACCTGAAGGGTCGAGGAGTTGCGTTCGAGCCAAGAGGGATGATTTGCCAAGCCGTTGGGGAGAGGGGCCAGCGAAGCTGGTCGATATACATATGCCGGTCAAAAAAGGTCTCGAGGGAAATCGATCGGGGATACAAGGGAGCTCACCGCGAGAAGTATGGTCGAGATATCCGATCGAAATTATGCCACGTCATATATATATATATATAATGATGGGCATTAAAACCTCATAAAACTTCATCGTAAAGTTGATAATAATTGGCCACTTAATAGTTGAAATAAATTAGACAAATTACAATAAACTCATGATAAAGTTGTGATATGATGAAAATGACACTGAGGCCATAAAACTCAATCAGTGTTGGAAATAAGGCATTTAATGATCAAGAAATTTTAGAGCTTAATTTCCAACAGTGATTAGGTTTACATATTTCAGAAAAAAAAAACATTCAGTAATAAAAGTAGAAAATTTTCATAACAAAAATTGCCAAAAATGCTTAATATTCATAAAAGAACGTTAGAAATTGCTAAAACTTTGGTCGGGTGTAATTCTACCATTTGGTTTTTTTTTTCTCCTTTCCCTACTAAAAGAAAAAGAAAAAGGCAAACTACGTCTACATCTCTTGAGGTATAATATAACTATAAATTAACTTGTCTCATTTTAAAAATTATAAATAATCCCTCAAGATTTAGGACATTATTGTAATCATTAATAAGGATATCAAAAAGATAACTTTTATACGGCCATAGTAGTCAACCAAGAGATGTGCACAATTGAGCTTGACATACTCTCTCAATCAATTTTATTATTTCACAAACTTTCGCAAAGTAATTTCACTTATACCACTATAATTACTACCGGACATCACTATTTATAATCTAATATCACTACTACTTTTTTGTTGAAATTGAATTCATATATGACTTTTTATATCTTGTACTTGTCAAAACAACGTGAGTCTCATCTCCAAATCCAATCGAAAATAATAGAAATAAAACTTGCAATTATGTCATACCCTGATAAATGATGAATTTTGTTAAATTGATACATATTTTAGGGGGTATTTATAATTTTTAATGTTATAGGGATTAATTTGTAATTTTATTGCACTTCATGGGGTGTAGACATACTTTACCAAAAAAAAAAAAAAACTAAAAACGAACATTGCCAATATTATTGAACTAGCAATAAAGACCAAAAGTTTGTACAAACAACGACTAAAAATGTGTCTAGGTCGAACAAGAAACTATTGACCATTAATCCTTTATTGGGCAATAAAAAGTAACTATAATCCCAATTGAATACGACAATTAGTCCACATTCATATCCCACAAAATACATTGAAGAGGGGTTAGGTTTCCAACATTTATAACGTGCACGTTGAAAAGTCTTCCTAACAATAAAATTCCAAAATTAACAAAACATATAGTACAACTCTTCAACTAATTTGGCAAAAAATTTTTTTTTTATCTAAACAATAAAATTTGGCTTTTGTAGTAGATCCATTTTAGATTTAAATTATCTTACTATAGATCTTGTTTTATTTATAATAATTTACTCCATGTGATTACATGATAATTCAGAATTATGAATAACCAAATAAAAATGACAATTTTACTATAATCTAAATTTATACGATTTATAAAATATCAACTCATATAGTAATTATATGTCGTTATCTCTCATATCCTCTCGACTACGCATTATTATATTTTCTTTATTTATATATCATACATTTTTCTCTTATTTTATTTCAATCGCTTATCAATATATATGACGTGTATTGATAAATGGAGAAAAACATTATAATACTATTTTATAGTAAAAAATTTGAACTGGAATAATTTTGTTAATGATAATTTACCTTGTTGGTTCATTCCACCATTATCTTAAAAAAGTTAACATGACTTAAATATTGTGCTTCTTTCTATTTTTCTCAATTATACAATTTAGTGAATATTAAATTTATTTTTATTTATTTATCATGAATTTAATATATATTAAAAGTAATTAATATATACATATTTGTATTAAAAATTAATAACTATTTCATTTTATATTAAAAAAGTTTAAATATTATGTAATAAATTACACCTCATTTTTATTTTGTATACGCATTGTCCATACTTCATCCGTGAATAACAATAATCCATATGTATCCATATTATATATATATATATATATATATAAATGTGGCTTGTATGCCTCCAACTTTAATCAAGTATTTGCTACTAGATCTATAGTCGAGTGGTGCGGATTTTAAATTGGTACCGTCCCTCACTTAATTTTTATAAGTTGCTGTGAGTGGATTATATATTAAAAAAAATTTATTGAAGTATTTCATTTATTAGTAATGATAATAATATTATAAATATGATGACTAAGGTGAACTTATCCAAAAATCAACACCCCCATACCATATCAAATAATTCATCATCTTTCCTTGTCTCTCCCTAATATTTCTTTATATATATATATATATATATATATATTTCTTTTTTTTCCTTCTTGTCCTAACCTCTAAATCCTCGCATTCCAAGTTATTCGGCTAAGCTGATTATTCTCTCATTTCTCTGTAAAATCTCTTGTAATTCAAATTCAAACACCTACATCAGGAAAAAACAACTAAAAGTCTCACAAAATCTCAGAATCAGTTCACCATTTTCGATTTTTTTTGCCGATTGTGGTGAACATTTTTTGTTCTGTGAATTTCTGTGAAATTCAGTGTGAGAAAGTGTGTTGATTGCTCAGAAGATGACGATAGAGCCGTTTGCGGAGAGCTCGGGGTATTTGGCTGGGAGTAATCGCAAGATGTCGTATTTCAGCAATACTTATGTGTTGGGCTTGACTGTGGTTGCCGGTATCGGTGGTCTGCTCTTCGGATATGATACTGGTATTTAATCTTATTCTTCTTTTCTTTTTTTTTATTTTTGATTATTTGAATTGGTTTTATTGCTTTTTTGATGATTTAGTTGCTGCAAATGATTGTTGGACCACTGGAATGAGCCTTCACTGTTTTAGATTAATTTCTGTGGTTTTGAAAACGAAAGTTTTTTTGTTTTAGCAGGCGTTATGTTAAGAGATTTTCTTTATTAAGATTACTCATTTCTTTGTTGTAAAGAGCTAACAGGGTGGAACAATTTGCACTATTTTTTTTTTTTTTTGTGTCTGAAAAAAATAAATTAGTATGCCGGGAAATTGAATATTTATTATATACGCATTAATATATCTGTTTTTTTTTCATTCTTTGAGTTCGTTTTTTTGTTTTTGTTTTGTTTTTTTTTTTTTTGTGGGTTTGAGAAGCTTGGCTCTGTACATTTCCAGACAGGCAAGATGGCAGCTTCTAGCAGCCTAGCTGGTTTCTAACCTGCAAAACTGCAGGATTGTCTGGACTTTGTTCGGGCTCTGTTCGGGCTTTTATTCTTTTGCAAAGACAATTGACTTTTCCGGGGAAGATTAGAATATTATATTGCTTTTTGTTTATTTATTTATTTTTTTTAACACCCCAGTTTGGAGTTGGAATTCCAAATTTTGATATGTTGAAATCCCATGTTAGTTTTATCAAATCCTTGTGTTGCCCATCTATCAATTTAAAAAAGAGTGAAATAAAGCAACGGGTTTTCATTATTTTAGTTTTTAGTTGGATTTACACACTTTTTGTGGTGTAATGTTTTTGTTTTCTTGATTGTGCAATGAGATTTGCTTGCATTTGGAACACCTGGAATCCATGTATGAGATTAAGTCTATGGTCCATTGGATTTATTACCAATTGTAAGGGGCAAATGGGGATTACTTTGATTATTGCATTTGCTCTTTTGTTTCCTGAATGGAGAAATTAGTATCCCTTGTTACTTTGTCTGAGATATATTTAGTCTTTTAGATCATTGATAACAACAGTCTTTTTTGTTAATGTTGTCAAATTCAACAAAAGAAACTTGTGAATTTAAGATTAAGTAGTTGAATGCAACTCTGCTAGAACCTGCAGTGTCCTGTCATGAATATCTACTTTGTTTGGGGTGATTTCTTTACGTTAATTTATTTTATCTTTTTAAATATCAGTTTATTGTCCTTTTGATGCTTTACTGGTCTTTCTCTCATCTATAGCTTATTTCATTTTCAATTTGTGGCTTTGAGTTCGACTATTGCGCTTAATATCAGCATCTATTTTCCTACATCCCTTCTCAAGTCTCTGATTTTATCGCAGGTGTTATATCAGGAGCCCTTCTGTATATCAAGGATGACTTTGAGGAGGTCAATCAGAGTAGCTTTTTACAGGTGTTCATAAACTCAATATCCTCCTCAGCTTCTTCATTGTCAACAATTATGAACATGTCATTTTCCATTAGGATTTTGTTCTGGGCAAGCAATGGAACCAATATTATTTTTCCACATCTAGTGCTTATAAGTTGATAGAACTTCAAATTTGTCTAATTGTAAAGTGGGATAGTGTACCCTCTCGAGTTCTTCATTGATAGCTTTTATCAGTGGCTTTTATCATTTTAGTTTTTCTTGAGTCATATTATTCAAAGTTTTCTTTAATGCAACAAATTTCTAGGAAACAATCGTTAGCATGGCTTTGGTTGGTGCCATGATTGGAGCTGCTGTAGGGGGTTGGATTAATGATGCTTTTGGGCGTAAGAAAGCTACTCTCTCTGCTGATGTCGTGTTCACACTTGGTTCAATTGTCATGGCAGCTGCTCCAAATCCTTACATTCTTATTTTCGGACGGCTGTTGGTTGGTCTGGGTGTGGGTGTAGCATCTGTTACTGCTCCGGTATATATTGCAGAGGCTTCCCCTTCAGAGATTAGGGGTGGCCTAGTGAGCACAAATGTGCTTATGATTACTGGTGGACAGTTTCTTTCTTACCTTGTGAATCTTGCTTTTACTGAGGTAAGATTTGTTGCCTTGGTTCTTTTATCTTCTGCTACTGTGTGGCCTTTCTCTTGATAATTGTTTGTACTAATATTCGTGGTAAAATTTGAGATTGATTTTGTCCACTCCCTATAATAAATGAGGCTGTACGGTTTCATTTGAAGAAATTCTAAATTCTCAAAAGCATGTGCATAGACTATTGTTCATTTTGATGATTACAGGGGCAATTGTCCTTTTCAAAGGAACTAACTTCGTAGAACTCAGAACATCAGAGGGTCAGACTTTCTCTCTCTTTTTTCTTTTCCTCCCCCTTTCAATCTGCCACCGGGTAGTCAGAACTTTTACCAAATTTCCAGAAGTTGCTAATCTTTCTTCGGCATGAGTTGTGATGTTAATGTTTCTCATTGATCTAATGCTTATTTACGAAGATACCTAAAACCATTGATCTAAAATTTATTAGAGGCAGTACGACTTGTGGTCTTTGGTTAATGTGACTTTTGAATTTATATTACTTATAAAGTCTACAAAGTTGTGTGATTTTTGTTTAATTGATATTGGACAATGAGTAAACAACTCGGTGGTATTAATCAGTTATTTTAGTCTTTCTGTAAGCTGCTTCTCCTTCCAAGGTTCTTTTTGAATAGCTCCAACACTATGTGAAAACCTCAAACTTGGTTTGGGTGACTCCCATGGGCCAATTTGCATATATTTTGATTCTAATAGTAAAATTGACCCACTCATTGTTGTGAAAGGTTTCTTCTTTCTGTTCTGGAGTTGCACCATCAAGTAGCTGAAGGTATCATTTAATCCATTTTGTGTTCTCTATACAGATTAGTTAATGGTGAAGTTGCTGAAGTCACATGATTGCTCACAAATGTGAATGCATTTTTGCGTCAACAATATATGAGCTTTCATTTGGAGGCTTGACACTTGAAATAGTATCTTATGAAATATGTTTTTATTTTGCTGGTCAGCATAATAAATTTATTAGTCTTGTAACTTTATTTGGTGTTTTGTTACCAAGAAAAACAGCTTTGAATTGGTAGCAGATGCTTCTTGATTGGTTGTTGCAGAATATTGAGGTTATGCAAACTGCAATTTGGCTATTGATATTCCAGGAAAGTAAAATGGTTGATGCTTATGCTGTCCGATACTGGCTGCACATATTATATTAGATGAACACTCTTGTGCTTTTAAGTTCACTTTAAAGATCCATGTAACGTCTATAAACAAAACATATTCTTCCTTTTGTTTTAGTTTCTTTTTCCCTCATTTTTTGGGTGGGTGGCCCAGACCAACATTGAATTCCTGGAAATGCATTTCTCTTTTCCTGTTATTTCTCTTGGAACCTCTTTCTGGATAAATTTGCTGAATATGTTGGGGATATAATTGTGGGTAATTCTATGTAATATGAGCAATGCTTATGTTCAGATCAGTTTCATTTTTCCAAGTGGTATAACAAAAGTTATTTTTCTTATTTGTGCATTATGAAATTAGTTAAAAGGAAAGACATATGTTTCATGCATATATTGGTACAAATAGTGGTCGATCAAAGAGCTTGTGAATTGCCAAAAATGTTCTCCGCTTTTCTCAGCTTAACCCATTGTTTCTGCAGGCCTACAGCCTAATGTCAGTGGTCTAACACCAAATAAGTTTTTGGACAGAGGACGAAAGTGGTGAAAAGGGTGCTTTATGATTATAAGTTGTGTAGACATTCTGCCCCATGCAAAGGACGATATATAGCTCTTTTTCAATTTAATTATGCAAATTAACTTCTCTTGAGCTCTATGTTGCTTTTAGAGGTTTTTGCAGCTTGTGGGAATGAAATGTTTGCACTCTGTTTTGTAATAGATTTTTGCAGCTTGTGGGAATGGAATGTTTACACTTTGCTCTGTTTTATAAGAGATTTGTGCTGCTTGTGCTCATTTTATCTAATCCTAGTCATAGTTTGAAATAGAGCACCTTTCATCTTTTCCAAGTTACTGGTAAAAGAAACAAATGGTAAGGGAACATAGCGGAAGATTATTACATTTAAAATGAGTTTATAATGAGTGCCTTCAGTGTCCAAAGTAGAGTGGAGAAATTTTGAACGGCGTATTATTGCTAATGTACTATGTTAGTCCATCATCATTACTAATGAGATCTGGATGTGCTGTGGATTGATTAATTGATACTTTCAGTTGGCTAGAATCTGGTGGGGTGGGAGTTTGGGGCCAGGGACTGGTATTTCGGTCTTGAGCCAGTCGCCTGGTAAATTTCTTTCTTGTTCCTCGACAAGAGATGGGGTTATAGTAGCTCATATTTTTATCATTGAAACATACAAATAATTTCCAATTATGGAATGCCTCATGGCATGAAAGAGAGAACCTTTGTAGCCCTGCACTCAACATAGACTAATGTATTGGAGTCACTGCTTGCTTGACCCACTACTTTGCAGATTAGGACTTCTGCTTGTTGAAAAATTCCCAATATCCTTATTCTGAAGTCAGTTCTTATTAATTCTCTGGAGTTTCTGCTTGTCATAAAATCTTGTATTTTTGATGTGGATGTCTGCCTAGCAGATAATTGTCATTTGTTTAGTAGGTAGATAGCACACTTGATGATGTGAAGTAAATGCGTATATTTGCTTGGATTGTTACGTATGAATATTTGTCTTTATTGTTAAGCAGGTTCCAGGGACATGGCGTTGGATGCTTGGGGTATCTGGGTTGCCTGCTATTATTCAATTTTTTCTTATGCTATTTTTGCCAGAGTCTCCACGCTGGCTCTATCTGAAGGTGCAAATTCTGTGTCTTTACTGCATTATTTTTCTTGAGATCTTCTATACCAATTTATACAGATCGTTTAATCCCTCACTATAATCTTGCAGAAGGACAAATCTGAGGCCATAGTTGTGCTTTCCAAAATTTATGATCCATGTAGGTTGGAGGTAGAGATTGATCAGCTCGCTACTGCACTTGAGGAAGAGCGCCAAAGAAAGAACCAAGTCAGTTACCTTGATATCTTTAGATCAAAAGAGTTAAGGCTTGCTTTTCTGGCTGGAGCTGGAATTCAGGTAAATGTCGAAACTGGCGGTAATAACTAAATTGTTACACATAAAATCTAATCATTTGTGATTAAATTTACGCTGTTTTCGAGGGTCATTCTTTCTCCTTATAAAGGCGTCGCTCTATTTCTGGAATCCTGCTAGTATAAACCATTGGTGAATTTTAAATTAAAAGTATATTTTTTTAGGTGTCCTGATAGGCTTCCTGGGGTTTATATTTAAACTGTTACTTTGAATTTCTTGAATGACAAACCTACAAAAGATCCTTAATGCTATGTTTGGTCCTTGCCTTGGTTTTCTATTAGGAATTCAGGGAGGAAACTTTTTCTTTACTTTAAATGATTGAACTATATGCATTACTTTTTGTTCTTTATTGTTTTCCTTCGACTTTTCCTTATCATAATCCAAGGTCCAAATATAGCAGAAAGGGCATTGGTGTGAATGGTTGTATAACTGGATAGAAATGTAGTAATCACAGAGGAGGGTCGATTGTGTGTGTGTATTTGTGTTTAAATGCGTTAATCCATCTGAAACTCAACGGAGGGTATGGGTGTCTTGTCAAAGTTGTCTTTAAGTCTGATGAGTTAAAACAGTTGAGTTATTTTCTGTTTGTAGTTCTGCAAGATTTGTTGTTACAGGGTTTGAATTTTTCTGATTTGCAGGCGTTCCAACAGTTCACCGGTATCAACACGGTGATGTACTACAGCCCAACAATCGTTCAGATGGCCGGCTTTAATTCCAATCAACTAGCACTTCTCCTATCCCTGATCGTCGCCTTCATGAACGCTGTGGGCACCGTTCTCGGAATTTACCTCATCGATCACGTCGGTCGTAGGAAGTTAGCACTCAGTAGCTTGTTTGGGGTAACCATCTCCCTCGTCATACTTGCTGTGGCATTTATCTTGGAGACCTCTGGCTCTGCAAATGTCGGGCTCTACGGTTGGGTCGCGGTTGTCGGTTTGGCGCTTTATATTGCGTTCTTTGCGCCCGGAATGGGACCCGTCCCGTGGACGGTGAACTCGGAAATATATCCAGAAGCTTACAGAGGGCTCTGTGGAGGCATGTCAGCTACTGTGAATTGGATATCGAATCTTATAGTAGCACAATGTTTTCTATCTGTAGCAGAGGCTGTGGGGACTGGTTCGACGTTCTTGATACTTGCTGGTGTGGCTGTTTTAGCATTTACATTTGTGGCTATTTTTGTGCCGGAGACGAAGGGTTTGACGTTTGAGGAAGTGGAGAAAATATGGAAGGAGAGGGCTTGGGGCGGTGGATATGGAAGAGAACCATTGCTATAGAGGGTTGAGTATGAAGATTATATATATATATATATATATATATCTTCGTTTTATGTTTTTTCAAGGAGTTAAAAAGGATTTTTTCTTAGATGTATGTGTGGACTTTAATGTATATTAGTGTTCGTGGCTCGCTCTCATGCTTGTGTATAATCTTTTTATCTATCTATCTATCTTATAAAAGTGTGAATAATTTATTAGTGTTTTACGTTTTTATTATCTATTTTTGTGAACATTAACATAACTTGTTATAAATGATGGTAAATAATATGTAATTATGCTTTTTTCGTAATTTAAAAATAAAAAGTTAAGACTTCCAATTGAACACTAGATGAAATAAATTCGATAACTATGAATAAGGGATAGGATTTTTAATTAAATTCTATAGTATCAAATTTTTGACATACAAAAAAAAAAATGTGAGAGCTGGTGATGTATCTTTTTCAATCCGATGAGTTTAGGTGTAATTTATTGAATAAATTATTATTTTATAATATTTTTGGTTATCAATTGTAAAATAATTTTATTTTTTAATATTTTGAAATCTTATAGGTCAATTTATTGTCTTTCACATCGTGATTAGTTGAATAATTTATGAAAAAGAACAAATACAAAGTTTAATTAGTACAAAATGCAATATGCTTATTGAGTATTATGTTATCATTTATCAAAAATTATTCTATCAAGATGTAAGTAAATAATTGAAATATGCAGCTGATAGAGTTAAAAATTATCTATATGTATCTCGCGTGAATGTAAATAAAGGATGATTTATAAGTAGAAAATTATAATTATTTTTAACTAATTATTTTGAATTGAAAAAGAAGATATAAAATTATATCATAGTTTAGTGAATAAATGATAATGTAGAAATAGAAAACTTAAAAACTATGTAAATGACAAAATAAATATAAAAAATTGAAAGTGTGTTTCACAAACTTCACATTAAATGAGGAATCAATTAGGAAAAAAAAAAATAGAGAAAGCCTCACAATATATATATATATATATATATATATATCACAAAGAAAAATAAAAACAATAAAATCAGAAGAAGGTTAAGGATATGAAAATAAAGAAAAAGTTAGCAAGTTCTAGATAAGAAAATAGTAATAAAATATACTGCAAAAAATCTTACAATTTCTATATTAATTGAATAAAAAATAAGAAAAAAGAATCTATATAGCCTTTTTTATTTATAGCATGAAATACTTATTTGTTTTCCTTTTTTTTTTTATTCAAAGAAGATGTTCTAGTATGGTAGTGATTTGGTGGAGTTGCTACATGAGGCAATGGAGGAGAGGAGGCTATGATGGTGGAGGTGGAGGTAGTTATTAAAAGTAGTGGCTAAAATATGAGATGTGGATTTCATGGATTGTGGAGGAGATGACAATAGTGGTGAAAACCGGTGTGAAGGTAATGGCGTGAGGTAATGGAAATAATGAAAGATTTTTAACAAAACATACACATGATAATGGTTGTGGATATGGAGGAATAATGTGATTAACTTATATTTTGACTTTAATATATTAAAATCAGTGATAGTGGTGGTGGTGCTATGATGGAAAATAATAGTATTAAGAAGTGAACCTTAGACCTTTTAGATATAGGATATGAGATACTCAATAATATTTAATTTACTATAAACTAAAAATTTTATACATATAATCAGGAGTAAGAATGATAGTTAAACTATTTTATATTTATTACTTAATGAATACAACAACGACATGTAGTACAATTAAAATTAATTCAATCAAATTTTGTTACAAGAAAGCATATGTGAACGGATTTTAGACAAATAATATAAGAATTGAAATGGTTATTCAATATTAACATATGCATACATGAAAGAAAGAATTTTAAAAATTATATTAACATATTTAATTTTAATATGATTGATCTTATTTAAAGTATATACATACAAAAAGTTAGTTAAATACTTTAACAAAGAAAAGTAATAAATAGTTATCTTTAAATAAATATAGATGTTAAATAATTGCACATGTTAAGTATTTATGCAGTATGGATGTATTTTTCTATGCATTTTTGGGAAAACTCCATCCCTTAATGTTGTTTTGTTCATTGTGCAATTTGGGCTTGTTGTTCAATTGATTTTTATAGCATATATTCAGTTGGTAAGATTAAATCCGTAATTGTTTAATTAAACCAACGTAAGTGGAAAGTAGTATAATTCGTTATACTAGGAAAAAAATACCAAGTATAACAAATTATACTACTTTCCACTTGCATTGGTTTAATTAAACAATTACGGATTTAATCTTACCAACTGAATATATGCTATTCTATCAATTGAACAACAAGCCCAAATTGCACAATGAACAAAACAACATTAAGGGATGGAGTTTTTCTGAAAAAGCATAGAAAAATACATAAATACTACATAAAAATAAAAGATAAACAAATCAATTAAATCTCACAATCATTTAAGAAAACCTTGGTTTGAATTACTCTTTAACTGAAGAACAAAGTTTAGCCTAATAACAACTTCAAATAAAAATATAAAAACTGAAAATTTAGAAGGAAAAAAATAAAAAAAACTAAAATTAGAATCAAGGTTGCCTAGACAATGGTCTGCAACATGTATATATAGTGTTATAACCCTTGATCAAATTTCTATCAGGACTAGAATAATTATTTGAAAAGCTATAGGAATCATAGGCAAGAAAGGAGTTTGTTTCCCAAGTTGAACTCTTGCCAAAGCGAGACTTCTTCCTCTATTCCCTCGTAGGACTCATGGCCATATGGCGTGATCACGCCTTATGCGATGAACATGATTATTTCCAAGTTTTAGCCTTCCAGATTCATTGTATGACACCCCTTTGCACTTTTTACCATCTTTAGGCCATTTTTGAGTACTTTTTATCAATTTTCTCCTACGACAAATAAGGATTAAATTTGGTGAAATTCTAACCAATTAAAACTCAAAATTAATCAAAACAAATGCAATTGTGGCCTTAAACTTGTTAAAAATAACACATTATCACATTACAAGAAAGCAAATGGGTGAAAAGACTTTAGACAAATGATATAAAAATTTATGGTTATTCAAAATTCTCTTAATGTATGTACACATGTAAGAAAGAATTTTAGAAATTATATTAACATATTTAATTTTAGTATAATTGATCTATATACATATACAAAAAGTTTAGTGTGTGTGTGTGTGTGTGTGTGTTGATAGATATTTAAAAGATATTTTAAAAATACTTAAAATCATTAGTGAAGGAAAGACCTACTAGAAGTCTAGAATTCTTTAACAAAGACATGTGATAAACATATATGAAGTAACTGTATATATTAATAGTAGTATATATTTGATATTACGAAAACATAATTAAGCATTGGACATATTAATTGTAGTAACTTGCTCATAAAAAAGCTAATAGCGAGAAAAATATATAAAGAACTGAAGTAATCTTAAAAATTATTAATGTGATATATCTAATAACAATATAATAAAGTGATGAATTTCATCAGTTTTTATTCATTCATAATATTCCGTTAAAACACTAAAATATTCTCAAGGTATTTATACTGTACCATAATTAACATTTTTTGAAAAAATAAGACAGACATCCATGATCACGCGCAAAAGTGCATGTTCCTTACTAGGATATGAAAAAAGAATGAAAGGAAATCATTTTTCCTTCTTTTTTTATTTTTATTTTTTCATGGTCATTCATGGTGCGTTTTTGGCTCTTATAACTTACATTTCAGATAGGAATGACAGGGGATTCAGGTGGCATTGAACAAATGTTGCATGCGGTGGATTTTAGGAATAGTTTTAAGGGCGTATTTCGGGTTTTAGTTGTAGAATTTGAACTCATTTCAATTCCGTATTTGATTTGGCATGTCATCTTCCATTTATTATATCTCTACATTTTATAATTTGTTTATATAAATTCATAGTTATTGTAATATCCTAAGGAGAATAAACATTTTTAGCCCTTTTTTGGGTTTTAATTTGTTGTAATATAATTTGTTTATAAACATATTTCATGTTTTGGTTATTGTAATATCCTATGGAAAATAAACATATTTTAGCCCTTTTTGAGCATTTGTAAGCCCATTTCGATGGGCTTTTTTAGATGAGAAGTATTTATTTTTTTGAAAAAAAAAACTTTAAAACAAAAAAATTGTGTCTGGATTGATTTTTTTTTTATAAAAAGCAGAAGCTAGGAAAAGAATAAAATAAAAAGGGACTTTTTTAAAAGCTACTCAAAATAATTTTAAATAAAAATATATTTTAAAGTATTTTTTATACTGCATCCAAATACAGAGTTGCTTGATTTTAAAAAAAAACTCTATTATAAAGAATATTGCTAAAAAATACTTCTCTTTTAAACCCATCTAAACGGATTAAGCCATAGATTTCCTTTGTTTGCTTCTTTTATCTTCATTTTGCTTTTGTACATCTAATGCATACCAAGGAATCACGTGAGAATGTTGTTGATTAAAGACTTTTACAAGTATTTACGTGTTCAAGTTGAACATTTCAATAAAAAAACTCCTCCTTCAACTTGAAGATGAGTTTTGAATTGATTCTTTAGTATATTTACAAGATTACAAATTAGATACGTAATTGATTACTGTGGTATTTGTTTTGACTTGACGTGATTTTCCCCTTTTATTATTCATTTGTTCTATTTTTGGGAATTAGAACACATAAATCTCTCTCTCTCCCCCATACTATGAGTCCCTTCAGACTTTTTCATACAATTTAATTAATCTAACAAATAGCTTTTTTTAAAGTTAAATTTAAAATAATTTGACAAATTTATCCTTCTCATGTCTCATCAAATTCCATTGAAAAAATATTGGTAATTATATAATAAATGAGGGTAAATTTGAAAAAAAGAAATTAATGCTCTATTAAACTCTTCAAAATGACATATATTATGGAACAAGAAAAAACTCTCTAAAATGACTAATAATATGGGACAAATGGAGTAATATTTTTACTCTATTGAAAAGTCGAGATTCCAAATTCTACGACAATTTTGTCAACAAGAATGTCTTGAGTCGGATTGACTAAGCAAGTAGGGGTGGACGTTAGAGTCGGGTTTAATTCGATCGGGTCGGGTTCATCGGGTTTAATCCGATTGGGTCGGGTCCCTTTTTTATTTTATTTTTAATTTCAAGTTGGATCCCCGACCACATAATTTATTTTTTGAGTTGGGGTTTGGGTCGGAAATAATAATCTTAGTTATGCTTCGAGTGCTCGATTGTAGGTAAAAATCCGCAAAATTCATACTCGTTTTTTTGGCCTTCTTTTTTGTTTCATACATCTACACTCTCAAGACTCTGACGCCAATCGCTGGCCCTCACAAGTCGAGACCTCCGTGTCGTCGACCACCAAGCTGGCCGTCCACCACCACCAATCACAAGAAAACTTGGCCTAGGTTTAAGTTTTCAGGTCCGAGAAGAGTCCGGGTCGTCGACCACCAGCTAATCATTGGCCTCCGCCACCGCCAGTTTGAATTCATACTCGAAGGGTTAGTCTCGTTCTGAAAATTATAGCCATGAAATTTCCAATCACTCTTAAAGAGGCTGTTTTTTAGTTGAGTGCTATGCTTTACCGTGATTGACAAAGGTTGAACAAGGTTTGGTATTACGCAAAATAAATGAAAGGATATTTACATTTAATTATTTTTAAGATATGACCAAATTACAAATAAAGTGTTCGAATTTTGAAAGTTATTTAAATAATTCTAAGGTGTGCAAACATTATACATATGCAATCGTCTGTTTCTTGTCGTTCGAGTTTTTTTAACAGAAATCATTAATTTTTCACACACATATTTTTTTAGTTTACCCTTTTGTTAAATTTGGTCAATTTTTGTCCATTGTTTGGGTTTGATATCCTAATATTTTAAAATACATAAGGTCTATTTTTATAATATTTTATAAAATTAATAGACAAAATCGATGATAGCTAAAGTAACCAATAAAAAAAAATGATACAAATCTTAGAATCGATATAGAGAAATTGAGGATTTCATCAAAAAACACTAAATACATATTAACTTTGCAATACACTACATATATGATACTTTAAGTATTTTTAATGAAAAAACTAAACTACTAAAAAACATCATTTTCAATCATAAAATTTTTAAAAACAAAAAATTCAAGAATTTAACCTCTACTCTACTTAGCGGGCAAAGGAATTGGAAAAACGCTTTTTCTTTTGATAGAAAAAGACCTTAATAAAAACCCATCTTACCAAGAGATCTTCACTAGGTTTATGGTTTATAGGCTATTAAATTGCGATCCATGCAAATGCTTGTATTTTTTTTTTTTTAATTTTTTGTTTTTAAAAATTTTATGATTGAAAATGATGTTTTTAATTCAAGATATCATCGCAAAAAATTTAATAAGAAAAGACAAATTAAGTCTGTTCCTAAAAATTACCCTGCAACTCAAATCTTTTAATAAAAAAGGTTACTCAACTTTTTTAACAACTTAATTGCTACTGTTGATAATTAATTTTATTAGTTAAAAAGTGATAAGTATAAATTAAAGTATTAAATATTAATACATTTTTTTATTAATATTTTAAATTTTTCTAAATTTAATTTTAATATTAAATAATTAATTTTAATTAATATTTTAATATTTACTTTACTGACAAATAAAACACCATCAAGTGTTAACGTGGTGTGCTTTAGCCTATAAAATAACGTTTTGTAGCCTAAAAATTTAAAACCAATCAAATACACACATTTGGGCACATAGGGCAATACAATCATGACATATAATAGTATTTTCTCGTTAAAATAAATATATATTAAAGAGTTAGATCGAATATATATATGTTAAAAAGAAAAATATCAAAGAAATTTATACAATCTAAAAATCCCTACTAAAACATCTATAAAAAGAGGTTATTTGAGGCTCAAAAGGATAGCTGAAAAGGTCTTCTTGAGCCAGAGAAATACTTAATTCACTAGTGTTGTAACCAAGTTGAGCTTAATCTCAACAAGTTTTGACAAAAAAAAAAAAAAACAATCAATGGCAGCGAAATTCCCTCAATTGGGAAAGCCACATTGGGCCTCCCAACTTACCACTTGTATATAAAAAGAAAAAGTTACCTCCATTCATCTTGAATCTCTAAGTTTTAAATTCTGAGTTACCAAACTGCAGTAACATGTTCAAGAGGCTCCGTGAAAAACCCCATCTTTCTCTTCATAATTGCTATGCCCAAAATTTTTATAGTTGCATCAAAATATGCAAGATCTTTATAGCATTATCCAAGAAGTTAAGTTTACAAGAAATACAAGATGAAAAAGGAAAAACAAAGGGAAATGAAAATCGGTCGGGAAGGGAAGAAGATGCCGCTCTCTACTTTACGCTACTGACAAGGCATTTGCGATACGGTTGCTGATACCAATTACATCATTTGTATGCATTCTACAGCTTGCTTTCGTTAGGATCTTCAGTATTTAAGCGATTCTTGAACCCCAGCAGCTTGTTCAGTGCACCGGTGTAGGCCCGAACACTTGAGATGACAATATCGATTGATGCTCCAGTTCCACTGGTTGTGGAAGAGAAATCATGAAGTTCAAGTACCAAAAGAATATGATCCTAGATGGATTATTTTCTTACCTTTCCATGTTTTCTTGAATTTTATTTTAGTTTTAATATTTCATTCTCGAGCATAAATATTATAAAGCACTTCCATACCTGAATGAACGGTTGACGGGTTCTCCAGTATAAGCATGGGTTGCCGTAACGCTATCTTCTCCACGAATTAGAACCCTCGTTGTGGCTATAGCATCAATGCCTTCGGTGACTCCAGTCATGGAATACTCAAGAAGTGTCACAGGAACCTGTAAGAGAGTAAAAAGATTAAGAGGGTGTCTGGGATCGCTTTTGCTTTTGAAGAATAAAAAGATTAAGAGGGTGTCTAGGATCGCTTTTGCTTTTGAAGAAGTTAGAGTTGTTGAAAAAGTTGAAAGAAAGTTAAGTAGTAAAAGTTGGTAGTGTTTGAAAATAAAAGTGAGAATCTAGTTTACATCTGGGATTGGGATTGCACTTAAATGTGAAATCTTTGCTTACGAGGCCGGAAGAAATGTAGTAGGAATCCCATGAAGAGACAAATTGTTAAAGCTACTTGGCGTTAGCAAGACTATCATATGTGGAAGTTCGAAAAGCTAATTTATCACATATATAATATGTGTCTCTGTGTGTGTGTGTGTGTGTGTGTGCGCGCGCGCGCATCCATTCACTATTATAGCATCACAGAACCATAATTATGCGTACGTTTTCCAGCAGTCACTTGATCAAATTAGCATGGCAAAAACAATGTACAAGCAACTGTAATTTCTTGAAATTTCAAACCTTAACAATAAGATCAACAGCCTTATAAGCTGCATCAACGGGCCCTGTTCCAACTGAACAAGAAATATGCTCGTCACCATTTGCATCTGTGAGTTTGACAGTTGCAGTTGAAAGGCCAAGAGTTCCACAAGTCACCTGTCCATGAGGGACATCCATTGCAAATGATATTAACATTCCTACCACATCAACATGATATTCAATGATCAACCATGAAGTTGAAATAAGTAGTAGCATGTAGACACACCTGTACATCTTCAAGTTTCCAAACAACTTGTGGCTGGAAAACTTCATCCGAAACTAGAGCAATTAGATCATCATCGGTGATAATCTGGAAAATCAACAAAGTATAAACGGGTGGGAATAACAACTCCACATATTCAGGTCAAGCATTTGTGCATGCACTACGTTTGGTTCTATAGTATATATTGGTTACAATTAAGGAAACTGACTTATTTCGAATGACTGAAAAAATAAAAGCAAAGGAAAGAGCAACAGCACCAACAATAATTTTAGGAAGACTGTGAAAGTACCAAGAATTTTTAAGAAGACCTACCAACAATTTTTAGGAAGGCTGTGAAAGTAACTTTTCCATAAGAATATAAATCAGGTTTAATTGACATAGCAACATGAACTGATGATCACTCATGCTTTTCCTCATATTCTTCTTCTTCTTCTTTTTTATGTTTTATTTTTCTTAAGCTACGTATTCTTCTACTCTTCTCACTAACTCTTTTTTTTTCCAGATACCTTTTTATTTCCCGCTACAACTTTAAAGCGTGCAAAAAGATCATCAAGTTCCTTGCCATCAATATCATATCCGAGCTGCAACCACGTTCATGTCAAAAGCAGTGGATGAATATAAGAAACAATTGCAGAAACCATTCATAATAAGCTCAACATTGCAATGTACCTCCAACATTTTGGCTTTCAGAGCATGGCGTCCACTGTAAAAGAATGCGAAAAAACAATTGTTAAGAAGTTCCTCCAAGTATGTCAAGATCTACAATGTGGTCCAAATACTATAAAAGACCTACCTCAAACCAACACAAACCCACCCAACCTAACATGATTGCCATTCCTATGCATGTGGTGCACATTGTTGAGGTTGCTGTCATTTTTGTGACAGTAAAGCCATCTTAATGTTGCTTTAAGAGTTGGGCATTATTGGGGGATCAAACATACATAAACTAGACATAACTTCACCAATGAGGGCATTGTCCATCATTAAATTGTCTTCCATAAATTTCTAAAAGCACTGCAGTTGCTTATCCACCTTATTGAGCCTGCCTATGGAGATATGCTCTAAAGGCATATCAATAGGAAGAGATTCCTGGAAATTCCATCTTGTGGCTCTTGAGACCATATTGTGATTGAAAAGATGTTTTTGTATGTTGGAGAATTTAAATAAATATATAATGACTCTCCCTCTCTGACTTCTTAAGCTTTTAGATTAGGCGGTCATTCAACAAGGTATCAAAGCTAGACCAAACAAGAGATTCTATGTTCGAATCTCAATGCCACCCATTTATGAAAAAGAATTTCATGTGCAAAGCTTGATATAAACAAGAAGTCTGCTCGCACTTGTAGGGGCGTGTTGGAGATAATAAATATTTAATGGCTCTCCTCTTTAACAGGTTAAGCTTTTAGATGAGGTGGTCATTCAACATCGAATTCTCATCATGTGGTACTAAATCTTTGAAATGTGAACATCACAAGGCTTAGATTTCTACACCCCCCCCCCCCCACCCACCCAGCAATTGTCTTGGAGTGTTACGATAGCAGGCAGGACACAACTCCAAGATTGTATCACACATGTGTAATTTGCAAATTATTGCCTTCACACTTGGGACAGCAGAGCCAGTTAAAGTTTAAAATTTTAAACGGTCTTAGCTTCAAGGCTAAGATGAAATAAGCTTTAGTCAAGTATGAAGTGTATCCAAACTAGGGATGTAAACGAATCGAGCCGGCTCGCGAGCCTGACGAGCCGGCTCGACCCATGTTCGAGCTCGAATTCGATGAATTCGAGCTCGAGCCGAGCTCGAGCCTAATTCGTATAGTTGTCGAGCCGAGCTCGAGCCTATTATTTCTTGTTCGTAAGCTCGCGAGCCGGTAATATTTTAATATTTATTTAATTATATATATTATATAATTATAGAAAAATAAAAAATTTTAGTCAAAATTGGTTTTTTAGTCAAAATTTTGAGGGTCCCTCCCATTGCCTCTTGTGTTTGGTCTCTCTTAGTTTTTAAAGTTTCACTCTCTCCAGCCTCCACTCCACCGCCTCTGTTTGCGCTCTCTCTCTCTCTCTCTCTCTCTCTCTCTCTCTCTCCCCAGTCCCTCTTCTCCCGTCGTCTCTCTCGGTGCTCTCTCTCTCTAGTCTCTCTTCTCCCCGTCTTCTTCCCCTGGCGGGCCTGGCCCTCTCCGTCGTCTATCTCTCTCTCATCTATCCCGCCTCGTTTCCAGCGCCTCGTCTCTACTGCCGCGTCTCGCCGCTGCGTCTCCTCCGCCGCATCTCCGCCTTCTAGTCTCTGCCGACGCATCTCCGCCACTGCCATGGGCTTGAGAAAGTTCAGGCACTTTTCTTTATTTTTTTGAAAAATTTCTCGATCTGTTTTGTGGGTTTATTTGTTATGGGTTTAAAAGTAATTGCTAGATCTATTTTATGATATAATGAATGGTCCAAGTTCCTAATGGTTCTTCTATTCTTGTGGCTTTTTGTGAAGCTTTGTGATGGATATTTGTCAAAAAAATTCGAGCCAAACGAGCCAGTCCAATCGAGCCGAACCGAGCTCGAATATATGTTCGAGCCGAGCTCGAGCCTCAAATTAGACGGCTCGGCGAGCTCGAGCTCGAGCTCGAGCTCGAGTTGATTGGTTCGAGCTCGAGCTCGAGCCTTGAAAAAACACTAAAGCTCGGCTCGGCTCGGCTCGATTACATCCCTAATCCAAACATCGTAAAAGCTTGTTTGTAGCTGGAATGTGTGAATTACTAGAAGACATTTTGGAGAGTGGGGCATCTTGTGGAGTTATTCTGGTGCTTAATAGTGACTAGGAGTTATTCTGGTGCTTAATAGTGACTAAAGTTTATAAGGTGTTTAGAGCATGACATGCCCAAATTGGGTGGGATCTCCATCATAGCATGTATTTATAATTATATGTGCTTTGGGACAATATCACAATGAGAAGTTACTGAATGAATCCCTATTTTGTCAGCACACGACTCCATTGTATCTTATACCCTTTAGGACTCTGGATATGTCCTAAAGTGTAAGCTTGATGACTTTAATGTTATATCCAATCGCTATGGATTCTCTCTCTCTTCTCTCTCCAAGTGGTATGAACCAAAAACAGTTTCAAAGAGCCAATCTACTGTTAGTTTACAGCTGAACTACAAGCTGATGGAGGCACAACGTACCACACACTTTAGTAATATATATTACAACAGCTTTGAAGGTTGATCATTACATTCAAGTGAAAACTTTCAAGAAAGAATGACATAAGATCAAAGGATGCGCAAAAGACAGTATAAAAGCACATACTTGCGGTAATGCCAGCATACCTGAGTTTTCCAAGCACTATACCAGATTCATTAGAGCGTAACAGTCCAATATCCTCAGGCGATATAATTTCATAGGTATTTTTATGTTTAAGCATTCCATCCTACAAAAATAGTTGGAAGAATATGTCAAAGAAAAGGGATAGCAGGAAACATAACAGACAGGCTTCAAAAGGTTTAACCAAAGGCAAACCCAATTTAACAAAACAAATCAGAATTTGCAGACCAGACAAGAAACCTGATACAATCAGAAACAAGAAACACAAGACGAAAAGGTACAGCAAGACGCATGAACAAAGTGCACATCCAAAATCAAAATGAAGGCATTTTATTTCCAATATTTGATGTCTCTCTTCTGTAATCGTTCAAGCTTTTAGATGAGTTGTTATTATCAGAGCCACACTAAACAATAGCCCTTGGGTTCTTTCATTTACTATCCATTTATGTGAAAAGAGTTTCGTCTTCAAGCCTTGTGAAAAAAGAAAAAAGGCACCGCTTGTACATGAGGGGCCGTATTAAAGATAAAAAGTATTTAACGTCTATCCTCTCTAACATCTTAAGCTGTTAGATGAGATGGGTATTCAATAGAAACAAATATTGTATGGATTAATATATGAGATTTGTTTAATAAATTTTGATTATCTTAGGAGCTGTACTCAAGAAGCAGTTACTCGATTTTCAACTAACTTTCATGAAACCTCAATTTGAGAAGAGAATTGATGCATTCCGCCATGCCTTAAGCTTGAGTAGTCCAGCAGCAGCCAAACAGGCACTCACTTGTGAAAAGGGTAGAAGTTTCTTACAATATTCGGACAACTGTAGTGTAAATTGTAGACTTTATAAGGTTGAAAATGAGATTATACAATAAGAATCCTAGCTTGTAGGCTCTAGTATTCTTTATTTCACATAAATTAAATAATATAGGGATGAGAAATTACTATATTTCTTGTAGGTCACATTATTTTCTTTATTTCACATAATGCAAAAAACATGTTGGAAATAAAAATTATTTTTTAATTTATTCTGGGTCCTACTACATTACTGACAATAGAAAAAATATTATTCAATTATTCAGGGGATTTTAAATGTTTTTAAGTCAGTGCAATGTCGATCCTACTTGAAAAGGCAGTTGGTTTCAAAAGATGGTTATTGTTATTGAGATGAAAAGGTGGAGTTATTGTTGAAAATGGAGAAACCAGTACAACTTTAGGGTTTCAAGTGGTTAAAAATTGGAAGATTCCATTAAAAAAAATGAAACCAAAAAGTCCATATATTCACAAGTTGCATTTAATGGAAATGGTACATCAATTAGCCAAGGCAAAATTGAAGATAAGGCTACAAAGATTCTTATAAGGAAGAAATTAATTTATAGATTGTGGTCCAACACCAACCTGATGGATACCACTTTCATGAGCAAAAGCATTAGCTCCAACAATTGCTTTGTGTGGCTGGACACGAAGTCCACTATATTCTTCTACCTGAAAATAAAGTGTACAACGCATAACGAAACAAAGAACTAAATCAATAAAAGTTCAAGAAGAGTACAAGAAGCTAAGGGCAGTATACCATTTTGCTTGCCATAATAATGTGTTGTGTATTGATCCCTGTGTAGAGGCCATCTAGAACTTGATCTCCACGGCATTTTAAGGCCATTACGACCTATAGTGAAGCAGAGAAGCAAACTAGAAGTTGTACAAGTCAGTTAACTCTTTATCTATACAGGGAGGTGGCTTATAATTCAGGTTCTTACCTTCAATCCATCACTTAGATAGACACTTCACATATGGTAAACTTAGGCAGTAGAGAAAACTAGTAAAATTATAAATTCATCACAGAGAAGGTTCTCCCCCCTCCTGGAAAATTTAATGTGTAGATAGAAGAGAACGCACCTCCTCAAGTGAGGCATTACCAGCCCTCTCACCAATGCCATTAATGGTTACCTCTAATTGCCTTGCACCAGCACGTGCCCCCTGAAGTCAAATAAGCACCAGTATGGATACAACATGAATCTAGTCTATTTAGACAAGTATATTATAGCACACAGGAAAGAAATACATACCGCTAAAGTATTAGCAGTAGAAAGTCCAAGGTCGTTCTGGCAATGTGTTGAAATAATCACATTTTCAATTCCAGGAGTGTTGGCTTTTATGTCGGCAATTAATTGTCCAAATTCAGCAGGCAAAGTGTAGCCAACTGTATCAGGGATATTAAGGGTTGTTGCACCAGCCTTAATAACTTCTCCCAAGATTTGATAAAGAAACTCCCTATCTGATCTGTAAGAAACAAAAGAAGAGAAACGTGAAAAATCTACCCAGAAGAGGTTGTATTAAGCTGTGAAGCTATTCTGGGCACTTTTTTCACTATGTTTAGAATAAAAAAAAAATCAGACAAAACATTCTGTTTGTGTGGCTTTAGTCATAAATTCTCACAGTTACAAGTGAACTTTAGGCATGAGATCAAACAACAGTTGTGCAGGAGCAGCACAAACTTGTTCCTAAAAATTTCAAATCAAATTCAAGCTATTATTTGAATGCAACAAACCCTTCAAGTTGCCTCATCCAGCTCTTTCCAAACTTTTTGTGGTATAGATTTGTCATCACATTTTTGAAAGCTCAAGTTAACAACATAAGCGAAAAAGGAACCAGAACAAAAAGGTTACATATATATACAGGCACATGTATGTTTTTCCATGTCACTAAAATCTATAGCCAATACAAAGCGGATGTGGAGTTGGGGTGCATTGAGATATAGCAGGATGCTATTTTATGATGCTTGTGGAGGATAATGGAAGTGGTAACAGCAGCCAGTTTTAAGCGGAGCTAGCAGTGAAATACCAAGGGAAAAAAAAGGGGAAAAAAAAAAAGAAAGAAACAATAACAAGGCTTTCATTCTACAGCTCATTCAGCAAAAATATAATACCATCTATAGGATTTGGATACCGACCAACGAAAGAAACACAGTATAATGAGAAATAAATCGCACAAGGACCACCACTAACATTCCCTCAAAGAAATGACTTTAAGACATAGATTCAGCTGTCTAACTCAGAAAGAGTTAAAATCACAGGGTAAGTAGATAAACAATCAAATAATACAAGCCTTAGTAGATTTACATCACTTTTCTTATTAACCCCAAGAAACTGTTTCCGATCACTCAGGTTAGTTGTGAATTCTTTAACTTGAAAAAGAAAATGATTAAGGGAACTCTTCACCTTGTCAATAACAAATAGGTGGTAAAATTAAATCAAAATAGCACATTTGGCTGAGCTTAAATTGTGATGTTCTTCTTCAAAATTCTATCTTGTCTCCATCATATGTAAAAGGATGTTTTTTAAATTGATAATCAAGTAATATGGCGAAGATATTTTTTTTTTTTCAAGAAAATGATTTTTTTGAAGAACTCGTATTCGGAATAATCATAATCACAGACAAAACCGATCCTTTGTCACCTTCCAGCATCTTCCGGGCTAAATTCAACATCATTACATCCCAAACTCCTAGCATGAGCCACCATACTCCTAGCCTTCTCAATCACCTGCTCCGGTGTCATCTTCAGCTTGAATTTCAGGTGAATCTCACTAGTAGCGATAAACGTGTGAATCCTGGGCTTCTTGGCCCACTTCACCGCCTCCCACGCCTTATCAATGTCCGTCTTGTTACACCTGGCTAAGCCGCAAATGACGGGCACGTGATCAGCATCTACATTTCCGATCTCGCGCGCGATCAATTTTACGGCGTCGAAGTCGGCCTCGGAGGAGGCCGGGAACCCGGCCTCGATGATGTCGACGCCGAGGCGGGCGAGCTGACGTGCGACGTCCAGCTTTTCCTTGGTGGTCATGGTGGCGCCGGGGGACTGCTCGCCGTCGCGGAGGGTGGTGTCGAATATGCGGACATACTTGGGGTCCGGAATGTGGTTGGGGATGTACTCCGGGCGGCGGAGCGCGCAGCGGATGGCGGTGGCGCGTCCTGCATTTGTCTGTTTGAAGAGGTAAACTGAGCAGAGGGGGGCTCTGTTCGAGGGAAACGCGGTTTTGGGAGCCGGGGCTATGGATGCTTGGTGGCAAATTGAGGACGCCATTGTTGAATGTGTGTGATAATGAGGAGACCTTGAAGGGGGGCTTAATTTAAACGAGCTTATTGAAAAAAAATAAAAATAAAAATTAGAACCCTAATATTAGACTTCAGAGGTTTAAGGTGGGCTACGTGGGACCAATACGTGTGTCATTTTGTTTTCTGGGACCATAACATTTTTTTGCGAGTTTAAGCTTATGTCAGGACTGGGGACGCAAGTGGGCCCAATCGAGCTTTTGATTTTTTTTCTTTTTGAAACTCAAACTCAATTCAAATGAATCGAGTCTAAGCTCATCAAAAACTGAGGATCGAGTTTGAGAATAGTATTTTTTATGGGGTGTAATTTGACTATGGTTAGGTCGAGATAAAAGTTGAATTTTTTATTTTTAAGATGAAATTAATCTGCATTGATGATCACGAATTAACAATAATTGTTTCTTAATATATGACGACCTTCTTCTCGTGTGTGGACACTCCGAAATTTGAGAAACATCAAACTTAAAAGATATTTTGAATCCTATGAATAAAATTGTGTACTTTTGGAAGTGTGTGCACTAGAATGCAAGAATGTGGAAATTGATTTTGGATGAGAATGTAATGAAAAGCTAACTGTGAGGTTGTATTTATAATATGTCAAATGTTGTGGTTGTTGGAGTGAAGAGTCGTGCCTGCTCGCATAGATGGAAGCCCCGATTCAAACCTAAAGGCTACAGTTCAGTCTTGACACATTGCCTTGGGTCTGACCAAACCGATTTGCGTGGTCTAGACATGGGTTCGCATGTCCAGTGAGCCATTGGACGCACCTGAGTGTGAGACGAATTTTAAAATTTGATTTAGCTCAATTTGAATTGGGTTTTTACTCGATTTCAACCCAAAATTTTATTTGAATTTCATCAGAGAGAGAGAGAGAGAGAGAGAGAGAGAGAGAGAGAGAATATACTTCGAATGCATCCAAGCCGAACCCACCTCACCTGCCAGGCCATACCATGCCAGTCTGACCAAACCGGTTTGTGAAGTCCAGACGTGGGTTTGGGAGTCTAGTGAGCTGTTGGAAGCACTCACATTCGAGTCGCACTTTGGGTTCTGATTTAGCTCAATTTGAACTAGATTTTGACTTGATTTCAATCCAATTATATTTTGATTTTATTCGAAAAAAGATGATATACATCAAAAGAACCCAATTTAGGGGTGGCACACGTGTGGGCTTAGATTGAACCTACTTGTATATATGTCATCTCTCTTCACTTACTTGAAAATCCCCAAGGGGTCTAACGTCTTATGAGTCACTTGAGACATAAATGAAAGAAAACTTTTACCTCATTTTCCTAATGTGGGATGGTGGCTTTCCACATCCTCACTACACTCCATTTCAACTAATTTACTTGTATATTTAATTTCTTATTCACGCAAAATTGATTTTGAATAATTAAATATAATTTTTTTATTTCTATTGGCAATGTAAAATACAAAAATTCAATTTGCTTTCACAAATAATAAATGAAGCTTATATAAATTATCGGTCCAAATTGATCAATTGTTTTTATATAAATTTTGTCTAAATTGATCAAGTGCCAACTATATAAAAATCAATTTCTAACAAGGATTGAATCACCAAAGCTCTTCACTATGTTACTTTGTTCTTTCTTTTTATTCTTCATGGTTAAAAAAAAAAAATTGGAAATCATTGTTAGAGAAGTGCCCAGTAAACTAATAAGATTGAAGACATTTTCAAATACTCTTTTTAAAAAACATTTTTAATTAATAATAGAAATGAAAATTTATACTTTTTGGCCACCTTTGTCATACTGTGTAAAATATCCTCAAATATAATCTATACACATAAAATTGAAGCTCCTAGATCACATAAGGCTATGGGGCTTGGCCTCACATAGAGATGGAGGTCTTGAAATAAGTCTCTAAGGCGTGATTTAAATCATTCAAAGTTGAAAAGTCTAACAAATACCAAGGGCGTTAGCATGACTCGAATTAAAACTTAGAACATATATCAAAATGGAAAGTTGCCTTGTTTCATAGATATTGAATGTAAAGACATTCATATTCATAAGTAGCTAGATGCTCATTAGAGAATGAGTTCACTGAGGATCCTACCGAGAAATGCCTAAATAGGAGCACTAGTTGCACATCGAACTAAAATTATTTTTTAGCTTATGGTGTACATTAGTTAGTCTTTAGACTTGAGGCTCCTTAGTAATCTTGTACATGTGCATTTATACTTTGATATAGATACCGACCCCATGGTGGGTCTTAAAGCGCCTATGTTGGGTATAGATTTCCTATGTATGAAGGTTTGTGAGAGTCGATAACGAATCCATTTACTCACTTCATAGAGTGGGTAAATGTCCTATGTTTTCTATTTTAACTAGTTTACGGAAATCTATGACCATGGTAGAGACAATGATTAACAAAATGAGTTTTCTAGATTGATTGTTGAAAATACTAATATAAATAAGAGTCATAAAATTGAGGTTAAAATGATTTTTTAATAAATCTCATATCCCAAATCTCAATCGGGGAGATTAACTAACGGAGGGAATGTATTTGCTGATAATCATAAGTAGACAGGTTCACGCATTATACTTCACCTATTGATTGCATGTCGTGGGCTTGTTGTTGGCCATCGACCACGATAGATGAATACTATTGGATTAGAAAGAGTTCTAATTCAAAAGTGATTAATTAAATGAGTTTAATTAATCGATTTATGAATTTGTCATCTAAAATATTGCAGAGAGTTGTAAGCCTATTACTAATCGATCGATGAACTGAAGGGCTTACACTCAAATGAATAGATAAACTCCTAAATATATATGAAATGATTAATAGAGATCAAATCAAAGTGTTGATCTAATTGATTGAAATGAAAAATATATTCGATTGATTAAGTTAATTAATTAATTGATGGATTTAATTGAATTAATGTGTTGATTTAATTAAATTAAAAGAATTAATTTAATTAGGCTTGAGGGCTCGATCCATTGGTTAATTGGATATCATTTAATCAATTATAATATATTAAATTAATTGATAGGCTCAATTAAATTAAATAGTTAATTTACTTGAATGAATTTAAAGAGTTAAATTTAATTGGGCCTCAAGGCCAAAGTTTATTAATTGACTTGGTGGATAAAATTAATTTATTGAAATGAGGGGTGATCGTGATTCGATTTCAATTTTTTTTGAACATATTTAAATTTTATATTTCTAACATATATTTTAAATTACGGTTTTTTAAATTAAAACCGAAAATGCGATTTAAAACGGTTTGGTTCGATTTGATGCGGTTTGGTGGCTTTAAACAAGAAAAGAAATAATTAGACAAAAGTAAGAAAAATATCATCTTCTAATATCAGTAAAATATTTAAATTAATATTAAAAATTCAATGCATGAAAGTAAAATTTTTATAAATAAAAAGTATAAAGACTAAATGTGTGAAGTCCATAAAACTAATAGATACTGATGAGTCAAGTGCCACTTCATCATGCCACATCATTACAATCTCCAAAATCTACAAATCTGCCAAGTACAGAATTACAGCCCTCGAGGTAACGAAGGCCCTCGAGGGGGCTCACAAGCCAGCCTCTCTTCCTCGAAAGACCCCCAAGACGACAACGGGCTACTCAGGGTGCCCTCGAATGAGGAAGCTGCCCTCGACGGTGCTCCCATCGAGGGCCAAATCCCATACTTAGCCGTTGCAAGGATGGGCGTCCAGAAGGGACAAGTACAGCTGGAGGCTACTGGCAGGGGGAGCCCACCGCCACCCAAAGCAATTCGTTGGCACATGGGTCCATCCCATCAGACGTGGGCGCATTAAATGCCAAGTCATAAATACTATCCTTGGTCATAAATGCCCAAGATATCCATTTATTACCGGGTATGACCCCTCATTAATGAAGAGTGAGAATAGCCGCCGAAAAGACTGGAAAAGGGGGATAAAAGGTATATATTAGAGCAGCTACAGTGCCTACAGTGATCAGATCCCACCAACCACGTCACATCAGGCCCCTCACTCTCATATAAAAGCACCGTATGGCTCTCCACCCAGGGGTAAGACATACCTTACTTTGCAAGCCAAGTTCATACTAGTACTATTCATCTTCTTCTTGAACCATCCACTGACTTGAGCGTCGGAGAGCCTACGCCGGGGCAAAATCGGCTAGTCTTACGTGCGTTCCTTCCTCTTTAGCAGGTGGGCCACCAGCAAGACTACTTCGGAGTACATCACACCCCGACATATGGACGAACCAGATTCGGACCGCATCATTTTGGCTCTAGAGGAAAGGCCTAATCCTGTTCAAGAGGTGATTTTTCTCAAACAAGAAGAATGGTGAACACCCGACGAACTCACATATCCGCCACCTCGAAAAGGGGCCATCGCGACCGTCCCGAAGTGACCCAACGGGCAGAGGAAGCCATCAATGTTGTAAATAAAGGAAAGGAACCTGCTACACCCATGCTACCCGCTAGCCCAGGGGCAGGACCTTCCCACGATCCCGCACCAGCTCACGTAGCAGGGACGCAGCAGGCTGAGCATACGGTCACCCTCCCCATCAGTAGAGTCAGGCAGCTGTTGGGGGCCTGTGATGACCAAACGTTAGTCCGGTTGCTATTCGGGGGTCTATCTCCATCTCCTAATGAGGTAGGACCTCCTGCCGTTTGTCGCCGCAACGAACACCATGATCCCCGCCGGAGCCAATCCCCGCGTGAGGGGAGTCATCGTCATAACCCCAGGGAAGAGGTTGCTGAATCAGGCAATATAGCCACTCGTAGGGTTCCTCCTGGACGAAACGCCGTGGATGCTCCCGCCGGGTCTAGGGCTCCCGCCAGGTCTAGGACCGGTGGTCACCATCCGCGATCTCGAAGGGGGGAGGAGCCAAAAGAGCTGGCTCGCATGCGCCAACAGGTCAGTGATCTACAGGATGAGATAGAATGTCTATCCAGACGACGTGAAGGAGATAGAAGCGTGAGGGTGGAATTAACGCGACAACTGCCTCCTTACAACCACCGATTGGAGAGGTCTCCATTTATTTTGGAGATTGCCGAGTCCCGATTGGCCCCGGATGAACGCATGCCCACCAGCTTACCCCGTTATGACGGTACTACGGACCCAATGCAGCACCTGACTCATTATGAGGACGTAGTAGGGGTGGCAACCAACAACCTCCATGTATGGGCCCGTCTCTTTTCTACCACCCTCCAAGGGATCGCCCTTACATAGTTTAAGAAGATGGAGCCACAGTCCATCTCTCCATATGAAGAATTAGCAGATCGGTTTTTGAACCACTTTGCTGCTAAGATATCTACTAAGTTGTCCCATACTCATTTGTATGGAGTAGTCCAGAAAGAAGATGAAAGCCTACGTGCTTTCATGGAATGATTCAACAACGAGCTCCTCAAAGTGGAAGATGTTGGAGTCGAGTTTGTCCGGCATGCGTTGTATCAAGCCTTAAAGAACGAGAAATGTGCGGAGGCCATTATTATGCAGGCCCCCCGTACCATTGTCGGGATTCAGCAGCTGGCCTCCAAGTACATAGAGGTGGAGGAGCTCAACCTCATAAAGTACCCGCCCAAGGCCAAGGGAGAAGGAAGTACAAAGCCCCGGGAAGACAAATTAAGGGGCAAGAAAAGGAAGGAGGTGGTCAGGAAGTACAAAGAGTACTCTCCCCTTACCAAGACCCCAGCTGAGATCTTTTCACTCCTCGGGTGCCACGCATTTTCAACGCCTAAGAGGATACCCGAGGGGAGGAAAGCCCGGAGGAGCGGGAAATATTGTGCCTATCATCGGCAATATGGGCACAATACAGAGGATTGCTACAATCTACAAGACGAGATCGAGGCCCTGATCCGTGGCGGAAAGCTCCAGGAATTTGTTAAGAAGCTGGAGTACTATGACAGCCAGGCCTCCCCGATCCATCGCGATCGGTCAAGGTCACCCAGAAAGGCGAGTCCCCATAGGCATCCAGAGACCTCGAAAAAAGCCGGAAAGAGGCCCCTGAGCAACAATCACCCCACAAAGGGCACGATCCTCATGATCGCTGGAGGACCAGCGGGGGGTGATACTAGATCCTCTCGAAAGAAAGTTGGCAGGAAGCTCCGGTATGACCGGTTGCCCTCGAGGATCCGGATTACCCCCAGCAGGTCAATACTATCGAGGGATGCTCGATAGAGTTCACAGAGAACGACAGGATCCCTGTGCAGAGTCCAGAAGGTTTGACTGAGCAACCCGATTATCCTATGGTGGTGACGACGGATGTAGCCAATTTCGCCGTTACAAAAACTCTAATCGACAACGGAAGCTAGGCCAATGTCCTATTCTACTCGACCTTAAAAAAGATGGACATGGGAAAAATCGACATGGAGCCGGTGAGAACGCCCCTGGTAGGCTTTGGGGGGGGTCCTAGATTCACCCCTTGGGGCAGATCAAATTGCCAACATCCCTCGGCCAGGAGCCCTACCGACGGACTTTGATGGTGAATTATTTAGTGGTGGACGCCACCTTCGCATATAACCTAATCCTGGGCCGACCGGCGCTTAATGCATTCTGAGCGGTTGTCTCTACTTACCACCTCATGATGAAGTTCCCCACCGAGACCGGGATTGGACAGGTGAGATGCGATGTCGTTGACGCATGGACCTGCTATTCAGTCTCACTTGGGATGAGGCCGGGGTCCTCGAAAAGGAAATCGCCCGAAGCCAGTTCGGACAGCGACTCTGGATGGATAGAAATGCCCCCGATGAAGACGAGAAAGCTCGAGGATAGCAGAATCGAGCCCACGGGAGAATCCAAGGCCATCGAGTTGGAGCCCGGGAACCCCGAGAAAATGACCAAGATAGGGGCTCAACTTGATCAGGTTAAGGAAATGATGCTCGTTCAATTCTTACGAGAGAACAAGGATATGTTTGCATGGTAGCCCTCGGACTTCCCTGGAATAAGCCTCGAGGTCATTGTAAACCGCTTGAATGTCGACCCCACATTCAAGCCTGTTAAACAGAAGAAGAGGGTCTTCGGGGTCGAGAGAAACAAGATAATCGAGGGAGAGGTGAATAAGTTGCTGAAGGCCGGCTACATCATGCCAATTTATTTCCCGGAATGGCTATGCAATGTGGTAGTGGTGCCCAAAGGGCAAGGAAAGTGGAGAATGTGCAATGATTTCACGGACCTCAACAAGGCGTGCCCTAAGGACCCCTACCCGCTCTCTCGAATCGACCAACTTGTTGACTCGACGGCTGGTTGCGAAATGATGAGTGTGATGGATGCCTACCAAGGGTACTATCAGATTTCCATGGCTCCGGAGGACCAATCCAAGACCTCATTTGTGGTGGAGATGGGAGTTTATTGTTTCCTAGTTATGCCATTCGGCCTCAAGAATGTGGGGGCGACTTATCAAAGGTTGGTAAACCTCATCTTCCAAGAATTGATAGGACGGATTGTGGAGGTCGATGTGGATGACATGATTGTGAAGAGCTCCGAGGAAAAGGACCATCTCGAGCACTTTAGAGAAGTCTTTCGAGTACTTAGGGAGTTTGGTTTAAACTCAACCCCTCGAAATGCACATTTGGAGTTCGAGAGGGGAAGTTTCTGGGTTACATGGTCAGCGAGAGAGGAATCGAGGCCAACCCAGAGAAAATCGAGGCTTTGCAAAAGATCGGGTCCCCCAAGTCAGTCAAGGACGTTCAGAGGCTGTGCGGCCGGATTGTCTCATTAAACAGATTCATATCTCGGTCGGCTGACAGGAACCTCCTCTTCTTCAAAAAATTGAGGAAAGTCCCTGATTTCCAGTGGACCCCCGAATGTGAGCAAGCCCTACGAGAGCTCAAAGAATATCTGGCCACCCCGCCTCTGCTAGCAAAACCGAACTCAGGAAAAAAGCTGTACGTGTATCTCGCAGTATCTCCAGAAGCTGTCAGCTCGGTGATTGTGGTAATAAGGGATCGGAAGCACCTACCGGTGTATTATCTCAGCAAGGTATTGCAAGGGCCAGAGAAGAACTACTTGGAGATAGAGAAGTTTGCATTGGCCCTCATCCACTCCGCAAGGAAGCTGAGACAGTACTTTCAGTCACATTCGATGGTAGTGCTCACCGACCAGCCTCTCCGGCAAGTCATCTCAAAGCCTAACACGTCGGGCTGGCTTATTAAGTGGGCTATAGAGCTCGGGGAGTTTGATATATCATATCGACCGAGAACCGCAATCCAAGCCCAAGTGCTGGCTGATTTCCTCCTCAAAAGAGTAGGGTTGCCGGAAGAAAGTCCACCTGTCACCGACCCATGGCTCCTACATGTAGATGGATCTTCCACTACACAAGGAGGGGGAGCCGGGATCACCTTAAAGAGCCCAGAAGGCGATGTGGTGGAGTTCGCTATCAGGCTCAACTTCCCTGTCACAAACAATGAAGCAGAATATGAGGCCCTTATAGCTGGCCTCAAATTGGCAATACGAGAAGAAGTCTCCCATATCCGGGCATTCAGTGATTCTCAACTAATTTCCAATCAGATTGGGGGAATATACGAAGCCAGGGATGCCATGATGACCAAGTACCTCGAGCATGTCTCCAAGCTGAAGGAAAGTTTCAAATCTTTCACTTTGGAGCAAATTCCGACGGAGGGGGGCGCGCAGACGCCTTGTTTAAATTTGCAAGTGCCCTGAAAGGTACGAGGGATCATGTAGTCAGATTCCAGACTCTCGACACCTCTGCAGTCCGCGAGGGGGGCGGCCCAATCCTGCCCATCTAGCCCCTCGAACCCAGTTGGCAAGATGAAATTCGCGCCTTTTTGTCGGGAGAAGAGATCTCTGACCAAAACCAGACAAGAAGGTTGAGAAGGCAGTGCGCCAGATATGCCTTGGATAGCGAGGGAAGGTTATTTCGAAAATCGTCCAGGAGGGAGATCCCTATCCAAAAAGATTATGAGAAGCGGTTTCTATTGGCCAACTATCCTAAAAGATGCATTTGAGTACGCTCGAAAATGCCCTAAGTGCCAACTTTATGCCAACCATCCTCACAAACCAGTTGCTGAGATGGTGAACGTAGAGATTTCATAGCCCTTCGATCAATGGGGGATCGATGTAGTTGGACCTTTCCCCATGGAAAAAGGCCAAAGAAAGTTCGCCATAGTGGCCGTGGAATACTTTACTAAGTGGGTCGAGGCGGAGGCCGTTCCCAAAATCACCGATGCCTCGATCCGATCCTTCATATGGAAGAATATCATTTGCCGTTTTGGGGTCCCTCGAGTACTAATATCAGATAATGGCACCCAATTTCAAAGTCGAGCCACGAAAGAATGGTGCCAGAGTCACGGCATTGAGCAACGGTTCACATCCGTGGGAAATCCCCAAGCCAATGGTCAAGTGGAGGTAACTAACCGCATCATTTTGCAGAACCTCAAAACTGTGTTGGGTGCTTTCAAGGGAGAATGGGCGGACGAGTTACCGGGGGTATTGTGGGCTTATCGTACAACCCTCGAACGGCGGCAGACTCCCCGTATGCCTTAGTGTACGGGTCCGAGGCAGTGATTCCAGCGGAGATATTGCACAATACAGCCAGAGTAGTGTATTTTGACAAGTCCAGGAATGAGGAGAACCGAGCCACGGAGCTAAATTTGCTCGAAGAAAGAAGAGGTGCAGCTTGGTCGAGGATGCAAAAGTATCGAGCCTCCATGGCCCAAGCTTACAATAAAGGAGTACGCCCCAGAAATTTCCAACTTGGTGACTTAGTCCTCAAAAAGGTAGAGGTATCCAAGCATGTAGGAAAATTAGACCCTAACTGGGAAGGACCTTACAAAGTTGTAAAGGTTTCAAAAAACAATGCGTACCGGCTCGAGGACATGGCGGTAAGGGAATTGCCTCGACCATGGAATGCCTCGAACCTCCGAAGATTCTATGTATAAGATAAGTCTACTCTTCCCATCCTCGATTGTTGATAAAGAGTTGTGTCGAGGACACTTTTGATTCGAGGGAAGTGAATGTAAAGGAATAATATTAAATAAAAATTCCCTTCTTCCTCTCGATTATCTTTAAGTTGTTCTCGTACACTTATGCTCAGGCTTTGATGAAATCTAACTTGGCGCAATGATAAAACCCCCATCTCTCTCGATTATATTTTAGTTATGCTTACGTTTGAACAATTTCATTAAGTAATTTTACACAAATGAGACAGCGCCTCTCGATCTCGCCAAAGTATCGTCCAGACAACAAAAATATAGGAAAAATAAATAATAACAATATAGATAAGCATGAGAACTGATTACTTTGCTTAACAGGAAAGGCCTCGAAAAGGTAATTTCATTAAGAGGGCCCGAGGGTGAGAAATGTACAAGAGGGACTTAAGCGGGCAAAACAAAAAAGGGGGAATTACATAAAGAGGGGGGGTTATTGGACCTAGTCGCTAAGTTCGACGAGTCTATCCTCCTGACCGTCCTCGTCCCCAGCATCGGCAAATGCCCCCAGCTCCGTCATCTCCATTTCCGTCCTCGGGGTCACTGGAAACGCTGGGCCCGGCCATTCGTTCCTTCCAGGTCTCGGGAGTTGGCATAGAAGGCAGCGGAATGTCCTCTTCCCCCGATGACTCGCCTTTCGCACTCTCGGGCGGTGGAATATCGAGGCGGCGGAAGACAAAGTTGAATTCACTTCCTTGGAAGTCGAACTCTTTGGACTTCCCCATCGAGGGCGAGGCCTCTTCCACCGGCGTCCCGCTGCGGTCAAATGAAAGCCCAACTGACTCTCGGTCAAAATCTTCCCCTAAGTCGCCCCGAGATTGAAGCTAATCGAGGACCAATTCCACAGCCTCGGCGGAATCTTGAAAACTGAGGTGCGTCCTAATGTAGTCGAACGCCTCACTCACGAAGAACCTCGAGAAGGCCCGCTTCACTCTCTTATGGCATCGTGCGAGGAATGTCCATTCAGCCCTTTGAAGCCCCGCCTTGACGCCCTTGTTATAGTTGCGGAAAGCCTTGGCCTCTGCCTCGGCTACCCTCGCATTAACCACCTCGAGGCGCTCTTTGGCGAAGTCGCGGGCAACTTCAGCCTCTTCACATTTCTCCCGGGCGTCCTCCCAAGCTTGGGCTGTGCGTTTGACTTCGTCGTCCAGACCCTCGCATTTCTTCTCGAGCTCGGCAATGCGCGTCTGGGCAGATTCGAGGAGTTGCTGACTCTCCTGCAACTGCCCTCGGAGGGTATCGTTTGACGAGGCCAGTTCCCCAGCAAGGACCTCAGTTTCCTCGAGGCGCTTCTCCACCTCGGCAAGCACTTGTTTATTTCTCTTCTTCTCCTCTCGGAGGAGCCTCTTGTACTTATTCTTTCCCCGCCGGAAGACGCTCGCACGGCGGAGGAAATGGTGAGACAAGGGGACAACGACCTATCCAGAAAAAACAAGACATAAGGAGCTTTTCGAAATAAAAAAGGAGAAAGAAGAAAGGAAGGAGATTGTGTCCTTACCCCAATTAGGGGGTTGGCCAAGTTGGTCTCCAGCTCAGCCATGGAGCACTTCAATAGTGCCCGATGGTCGTTTGGCAACTGAAGACCCCGGAGTAGGGCCAAGTTCATCTTAGTGTCAGTCTCATTGGCCCCTACTCCGGTAATGCGGAGATTGGAGTGGTGGTGCTCGAGGTGGATGGGATTGCTAGGCCCCGTATCAACACATTTGAGGACTTCGTCCTCCTCGTCCGTCTCCGGGGGCTCGGGGCTCACCACCCGCTTGCTTCTTCCTGAGGGGGCAGACTTCTGTTTCTTGACCCCTCGAGCAGCCTCCTCGTCCGCCGCGCTCTTTCGAGAGCCCTCGGTGCCCCCTCACGAATGGAGACACCTGGTAAGACCCTTCGAGGAGCGGCACTCTTAGGACTTGGCCGCGTGGGAGGCACTGATCGTGCTGATCCAGTGGGGGGGTTGCTAAGGCTTACCCCCGTTCGAGGCAAAGCCTCATTGGATGCCGACCTGGGTGAAGGCCTCGGCGGCGTAGCGAAAGGGGTAGGCTCGAGTGCGCTGGGTGTAGTTGGAGTCGGCGCCGGAGTGGGGGCCTCGGTTTGAGGCACTGTTTGTTCCGAGGGCGTCGCGCCGCCTGCATCGGCCCTTGGGGCCGTGGTCTCCTTGGCCGGTGATACTGTTCGAGGGATCTCAGCTTCCGTTTCGACCCTGGAGGCCTATGCGTCTTGGCTGGAACCCTCCCCGGCCTCGGTGTCCTTCCTCGGCTGTCTCGCTTTTTGAGTGACGGGCTTGTGGAACGCCGTCACCTTAGGTCGAGGGGGCTGAGTCTGGCGCCTTTGACGATCGAGCCTTGCCAACAATGCCTTGCGTGCGTCCATGAGAATTTTTAAAGCTGCAAAAACAAGGGAATTTAGTATCCTGCAAGAACCTCGAAAAGCAACACAAAATGCAAAAGAACGAAGAGAAGAAGACTTAGGCCCTAAGGTGGTTCTCGATAAAGGTTTGGCACCGCGTACACGGACCCTCGCTAGGGCCTGGGTCACCAGAGGCGTTCGAGAGGCGGCACGCGCGGAGTATAGTCCTCGGAGGTTAGATAAACTGCACACATCCTCCCCATTTTTGCCAAGTCCCCCACTTTCCCCTCGTCAAAACTTGGTTCCTCATGGAACTGGTTTCGGTTCAGCACCGGAGGTTGACGCCAAGTCGAGGACATACCCAGCTGCCCTCGATCTTCCACAAAAATGAACTTCATCTTCCATCCCGACCCATGGGAGGATTTGAAGCCATCCAGTACCTTCGAGGAGCCGGAGCGGGCCGATAAGTACAAAAACCCGGGCCCATCCTCTGCCGATTCGCCTGGGCCCGACCGAACCGAGTCGTTCAATCTAAAAAATTCCAAGAAATTGGCAGGGCTCGCTTCCTCCTTCAAGCATTTCATGATCACCACGAAAGCAATGATGATAATGATGGAGTTCGGCACCAGTTGGCAAGGGCTTACCCTTGTGAACTCCAACAGTCTCCGAACTTCCCGTGGCTCTACCATGTTCTCGTTGGGGCCCGGCATATGAACGGGAAAACGGACCCCGTATTCCTCCCTAATCTTCTCGACCTCCGCCGCCGTAATGTTACTGGAAATATCCCGGGGGAGAGAGGTTGTCTGAAATTTGCCCATTCCGGCGCCTCGTGCCTTTGGGCTCTTTGCCGGGGATCCGCTTGGTCCTGCGTCCCCTCTGACTGGTCCCGTCGTCTTCCTCTTCGGGCGGGGACGAACACTTTCCGACGCGTTGCCCGGCGCCTCGCCTCTCATGCCGCTCTCTGGCGGTGCCCTGGCCAGCATAGCCCCGGTATCTTCACTGGCACGACCCGCCCGAGTGCCTGAAACCGACTGGGAGGGGATGCGAACCTCCCTCTCCGCCGCCAAGTCCTCAGGGGTTGGGTCAAAGTCGTCCAGTATTTTTCTCTTTGGTCCCATGACGGCTAGGGTTTTTTGGTAAAAAAGGGAAAATCTAAGAAAAAGATTGAAAGTTCACCTGAAATGATGGAGAAGGCTTGAGAATGCTGCGGAAATCCTTAAGCCAATCGCTCAAATAAGTGTTGCAGGTGAAGGGAAAAATCGAATTGTGGGAAAGCCTGCAACTATTTATAAGTTATACCGGGAATCACCCACCATTATGGCACCTCGGGCACGACGACCCATAAAAGCCTGCAGTAATTATGGTAGGACACGCCCCTTCGCGTGACAGCCCTTCAGCCGCCCAGAATTAATGGATGGGGACTGACACGTCTCCCTAAATAGGCGCGTGAACTGATAGGCTGAAAAGGAGTGAATTTTTGTGCCCTAATGGCGTTTCAAATTCAAAAAAGGAAGAGACACCTGACATCCTGCTAATTAATGCACTCTTGAAGGCTGACGTTCTCGTCACGATCAAGAGTGGGGGGGCTAATGATGAGTCAAGTACCACTTCATCATGCCACGTCATTACAATCTCCAAAATCCACAAATCTGCCAAGTACAGAATTACAACCCTCGAGGTAATGAAGGCCCTCGAGGGGGCTCACAAGCCAGCCTCTCTTCCTCGAAAGACCCCCAAGACGACAACGGGCTACTCAGGGTGCCCTCGAATGAGGAAGCTGCCCTCGACGGTGCTATCATCGAGGGTCAAATCCCATACTTAGCCGTTGCAAGAATGGGCGTCCAGAAGGGGCGAGTACAGCTGGAGGCTACTGGCAGGGGGAGCCCACCGCCACCCAAAGCAATTCGTTGGCACATGGGTCCATCCCATCAGACGTGGGCGCATTAAATGCCAAGTCATAAATACTATCCTTGGTCATAAATGCCCAATATATCCATTTATTACCGGGTATGACCCCTCATTAATGAAGAGTGAGAATAGCCGTCGAAAAGACTGGAAAAGGGGGACAAAAGGTACATATTAGAGCAGCTACAGTGCCTACAGTGATCAGATCCCACCAATCACGTCACATCAGGCCCCTCACTCTCATATAAAAGCACCGTATGGCTCTCCACCCAGGGGTAAGACATACCTTACTTTGCAAGCCAAGTTCATACTAGTACTATTCATCTTCTTCTTGAACCATCCACTGACTTGAGCGTCGGAGAGCCTACGCCGGGGCAAAACCGGCTAGTCTCTCGTGCGTTCCTTCCTTTTTAGCAGGTGGGCCACCAGCAAGACTACTTCGGAGTACATCACACCCCAACACGTGGGCGAACCAGATTCGGACCGCATAAGATACAATTCAACTCTGCATATTAAAAGCAAGCTCAGTGCATAATTTAATAATGAATGGTTAAATGTATTTGAAATGTTGAATGATTAAAGCAATAACTAATGAAATTTGAAACAATTTAAAATGTGATTAGTGAATTTATCTTATACATTGAAGAGTTTAAGTTAAAAAATGGATAAATATATAAATATATATATATATATATACATATAAAATATGTGAGCGGTGCGGTCTAGTTAGGTTAGGTGAGGTATGAGAAGAAAATTAGAATCGAACAAATTTTTTGGTGCGGTTTTGAACTTAATTGTTAAACCACGGTTTTTTCAAAAAATTGATAAAAACAGTGCAGTTTGGTGCGGTTCGGACGGTTTTTAAAAATTTATGATTACCCCTAATTGAAATTGATGAAGAAATCATTTAATTTAGAATTAATTGATTAAATCAATTAAATAGAGATATTAAAAATGTTATACAAAGATATTGGATACCTAATTAGGAATGAAAGATAATCATTTGTCATTTTTTGATTAAAAAGTTTACTACTGATGAATTTGATACGGACGATTGTTGACGCATTTGCATTTTTAAGAGGACCCTGGAGTTTGAATTGATATTGCCCCAAAGGGCATGAATGCATTAAATAAAAAATAAGAATATGATGGAGAAAATTATATATTATACATAAATATTGTTATTTTGTAATTTGATATCTAATTTTATATAAAATTAAGAGGAAAATTTTTCATAAAAACATTTTTCTAAAAATTTATTCTTTCTTTTTTATTTTTGTCTTTTTAAATACTTATAATAGTAGAGATAGATCAATTGATGATAAAAGAAGAGAATGTCATAAAAAATATATAAATCTTTCACATACACAAGTTTCCCCAACTAATATAGTTTATTAAAATGGATACTTTACACAACCAATATTAATTTTTTCTAAGAAGAGGGAGTTCGACAATAATACATTTGTAAGAGCAAAAAGAAAAAAAGTTAATTTTAATGGAACTCTATCAAATATTTAATTAGGTATGCAATTTTCCCAACTTGTTGATTCCATATATGCAGGCCTCTACAATTGCCATTTTTTATGATTTGGATATGCACAACCAAACACAAACTCCATTCTCACTACCCAACTTATAATACTATTTAATCAATTCATTAGTGAAGTAAAGTTTTCTATTGGGTAAATTACGTTAAGTACTCTAATTTTTGGGGTGTTTTGTATTTTGATACCTAACATTTGTAAGTGTGCGCTTTAGTACCTAATTTTTATAATTTGTGCACTAATGATCGTTTTACACTCTTTTGGTGGAATATTTGTGGAATATTCAGAAATATTGGAGAATATTCCACCTGAATAGTGTAAAAAAGACCATCAAGCGTACAAATTATAAAGGTTAGATACCACAATACACATTTACAAAAATTGATTACCAAATTACCAAACACTCCAAAGGTTTGAAGTGCATGGTCAAATCATTAATTTGTTTAAATAGTTTCAACCGAAACACCAATTTAATCAAGGCAGACTTAATTTATTTCATTTTCACTTTGATCGAAGTAACCAAGTAGAAAATGAAAAATAGAACATAATTATATTATTTTTTTAAGCTTCATATGAATTGTATTTTCATCACTTGTATTCTTTTTCTAGTTTTGGTATAATGAAAGGAAAAGCTCTATGAATAATAAACAATATGAAATATTTTTGAAAACTCAACATCTTACATTTGATTCATTCACAATCCTTAAAATAGAAATAACTTGCCAAACAATATGCCCTTTCATCATTCTGCAGTTACAGTTGATCAAGCAAACTACTTTTAATTGACCATTTAATATAAACTTTTATCAATAAAGAATTTAACAAAATATTAATAACAGTTAAATATATATACATATATACTTATATAAATTAACTAACATTAAAATTTAAATATGTAGCCAAATTATATCTTATATTTATTTTAAAAAGGCACTTATCAACTTTATTAAGCTCATGTCTAATATTAAACCGTTGAGATCATTATCCTTTCCCATGAGTTTGTTGCATATAGTCTATACAATTTTATTAACTTATAAATTAAAACAAAGTTAAAAGTTCAAAGACAATCAATAGAATTATGTTTTGATTAAAACCCATAAATTCGCAGGTAATGGAAAAAAATAGATAAGAAAAATTCATATGTGTGATTCTTTGAAAATCCCCTGTAATAGTGCTAAAAATAAATAGAAAAAAAAAATAGGCATTAACACAAAGTCAGATAAAAAAATAACAAATAGCTAATGAAAATTACTTTCGATCTTTGTATAATTTTTGTTTTCTAGAAATTAAAAAAAGTTTAAATTTGAAATATGGAGGCATAATGTTATTCAATCCCAATTCTTGTTTAATTTGGTTTAATTTAAAGTGATTAAAAATTGGTCAAAAATGATTTTGTATATTTTTTTTTCAAAATTAAAGAAATTTAAATTTGAAATATAAAGGCATAATGTTGTCTAATTGTAATTCTTATTGGACCTAGTTTAATTAAAAGTGATTAAAAGCTTGTGTTCACTTTTCATTGACTAATATTGGAAGAAGTTTAATCCTAATTCTTTTTTAGCTCTAATTCAATCAAAAATAATTAGAAAATAAAAAAGAATTTTAATTCAAATAAAATTGATGATGGATAAATTATTAATATACATAAATAAATAATAGAGTTCTAATTAAAATAAAATTGATGATTGTTAATTTATTAATGTGCATAATTACCCTTAAAATAAGCATTCTTAAAGGGATAATTTAAGCAAATCAAAAATTCTAAAAAACTTTCACATTTTTATAATAGTATATATGTGTGTGTGTGTGTAGATAAATATAGATATAAACCCCACCCCTAACCCTTTTCCGAGTCCAATTAGGATTTACACCTATTCACTCTGTATAAAACGTGCGTGTGTGTGTGTGTGTGTAGATAAATATATATATAAACCCCGCCCCTTACCCTTTTCCAAGTTCAGTTAGGATTTACACCTATTTACTCCATATATAAAACGATCCCTTAATTAGATACTCATTCAAGAAAACCAAATGGAGGAAGTATGTTCGCAGTGTGGTGATATAGGATGGGACAGACAATTAACGTGCTGCATCAAGTGCCAAGAATCTACAATCCACAGATATTGCATGGAAACAATGCCCAACGAGGATGAATCAGTTCTTGATTGCATCTCCCAGTCGTCGAAAAAACGCAAGAGAAATCAAGCAGGAAACAAGAAAGCAGGGAATAAGTCCATAAAGAATTTCAAGAAACGCAGCAAGAAAACCAAGAAAAATCAGATCGCAGCCGAAAACAAGAAAACAAGGAAGCCTCGAAAGAATTTCAAGAAAACCAAGAAAAATAAGATCGCGGGCCAAGATAACAAATCAAGAAACAAGAAATTCTTGTACCATTATGCATATACACGCGCAGAGCCTCTGATATGCTCTGTTTGGACAGGGAGTTTGAATTTGTGGTACAATCAAGAGTCATCGGTGTACAGGAGATTGGGTGGGGTCTCGGCCTACTTGTCGAGCAAGGCGTGCGAAAAAGTGCGCAACGAGGCTGTTCGGTTCGAGAATCTGGTGCACTTGGACATGCTGCCCAAGTCCTGCGTGTGGCCAGAGAGTTTTAAGGCGGGGTTGGGCCCGACGGATGATAATGTCGCGCTTTATTTCTTTCCATCGCTTACGAAACACGAAGAGGTTTATGACTGCTTGGTTTCTGAGATGATCCATGGAGGTCTGGCCATGAGGGCAATCACAAGAAATGTGGAGTTGTTGGTTTTTGCTTCATTTGAGTTGCCGCCGGAGTCTCGGAGGTTTCAGGGCAAATTGTATCTGTGGGGGGTTTTCAGAGAGAAGAAGGCCACTCTTTGATCGAGTCGGAGAGTGTTGAGTATAATCGGATGTGATCAGAGAAGAATTTTCCTATATGTAATGTTGGAGTCTTGCTTGTTTGTTTATTTGTTGTGCCTAAGTAGTGTAGAATGTTAGTTGAATCTTAAGATTGAGATGAATCTTCTTATTTAGGTAGTAAGTAGCATTTTGTTAATTTTTCTCACTCATTATGTACTGCGCTTCTCTCATTTTTGTTAATTTTTTTTTTTTCAAAAAATAGTTTATCTGTTTATATCTTGAGCTTGTCGAGACCATACGAATTCCATCTCAAACTTTTGTCTAAAACGACTAGGAAATAAAATTTGCAACTATATCTAACCTTAATGAATGATGAATTTTATTAAACTAACATACTTCAAGGGGGTATTTGTAATTTTTAAAACAAGAGGGACTAAGTTATAATTACACCATATATAACTCAAGGGGTGTAGACGTAATTTGCCCCAAAAATATATAGATTATGTAGAGTTATTTGACTATTTTTATACCATTAAATGGATATGTACTTCATTATATTGCGAACAACTAAACGAAAATATAGAAATATATGATAAAGTAAAATTTTAATATTATGAAAATTACTTTAATGGTTTATTATCATCTCATTGTGTTTACATAGCCAATATTTGCGTATTATGATATGATTTGATTATTTTTTGTTAATAGTTAAATAACAAGTTGAAAACCAATAAAAAAAGAAAGAAAAATTCTCGTATCTCCACTTCTCAAGGTACAGTTCGGATCTTTTATTGTATAATCGTGTTACATATTATTAGTGAGCAGTCGAGATAATGAAAGAGAAAAACTAATGATATGAAAAAATCTCTTTCCTTATCTCGACTGCTCACCAATACACGTGGTGTATATTGATGAATGTAATAAGAGATGTAACACGATTATGTAATAGAAAATCCGAGCTGCTCAAGGTACGGATCACTCTCTAACTCACAAGTAGTGTGTTCTAGTTTGAGTTAATTGTATCGAATTCAGCCTATGTAATATTCCTTAGTTTTTATTTGCAACTTTTATAAATTGCATTATGTTAATTAAGGATTTTTTTATTATGGGGCACTACTATATTAAGTCTAATTAAATCTAAAAATCTTCTCAAATGAAAATTAGTACAACAGACCCTGCAAAATATGAAAACCACAAGTGATCCTTGATCAATAATATACTTTATACGCACTATCTCTGCATGTGTGATAATGTTTTATGTTTTCAAATTTATCTTTTTAACCTTAAGTTAAAATTACAAAATTCCTTGTGTCAATTCTAATTTGAACAAAAAATCCTGTGTTTACAAAAAAAAATAAATTTAAAAGCATGTTTTAAAAAACTAGCACGTCACCCCTCATGTGTTTGCAAAGGTTCTTGTGTGATGATGGGATCATTATCTTGTGTAACAAGATACCCTTGTGACATTAAAGACTCTTATGACAATGCAGGTTCTTATCTGCAAATTATCAAATTTTCAACAAAGTTGAAGTAGAAAAACACTTATAATTTCATAAAAAGATACTATTATATTATTTAACTACTCAAAAGTTTACTCACTTCAAAGCTATGCATGGAAAATCATTCAAAAAGGTTGAGAACAGAATAGTACCCCTATATTTAAAGTCTTGTTTCCTATTCCATTTAACCAAAAAATAACAAGAACATATGCTTAGTTTTGTCAAAAAAGAATCAACCCATGTTAATATTGTTTATGTAACAGAAATCCATTCCTTTTTCTTATAAATCTATCCAAAATCCCAAATCTCTCAACTAGTGAAGGCAAGCAATGTAATGTGATATGTTGTAATAACAAAATTCATTTTTATATACGAAACCCATTCATAAACACAACAAACCCATACTGGAAAGAAAAAAAAAACTATCCAATATAAAAATATACACTAAAGCAACTAAGTAAATAAGTAATATTCTCAACAAAAGAATGTAAAAAATCCGTTAACCAATAAATAAATAAATAAATAAATAAAACAACAACAACAAAAAGAAGGAAAAAAGTGGAAATAATTTTACCTACCAAAACTTTGTCAAATGCTCAAAAAAAAAAAAAAAAAATACATCCCCTGTGTTAGCCTTTGTTCAGGATCAACACCGCCACAAGCACCATAATTCATGTGTATCGCAAATTGACCATAAATGTGTATGAAATTTTGGGAAGGGCATAATGCTTTTGATTTCATTTTTTTTTTCCCTTTTTCTTTTCTTAATGAAGTTTTCGTTTTTCTTTTTCTTTTTTATTTTCTTTTTATTTTCTTAATGAAGTTTTCATTTTTCTTTTTCTTTTTTAGTTTCCTTTTCTTTTCTTAATGAAGTTTTCTTTTTTTTATTTTTCTTTTCTTAATGAAGTTTGAGAAGGGCATAATTACTCATTTTGTTATGATTTCGGTAATGATTGCATGGTAATTGTAGTCTTATATTTTACTTGTATATGTAAGTGGATTACTAGAGAATTTAATATAAACAGAATGAAATAAACTATGAACAATGATTGAAAGGATTCATAAATAAAATTTAAAAGTACATATGGCACTAAAACAAATTAATTTTTCAAAAAAAAAGTTATTATTTAATGTGTCAATCCAACATTCACCAAAAAAAAATTAATTTGGATATCACTTCAACATCAAACGAATATTTTCTTAATAATATTATGTATCAAAATAAAAATAAATTGTCAATATTATTCTAATGATGAGAACAAAAGTTCATATTTCGAGATTAAAAAAAGTTATGAGGCTTGATTCGTACTAATACATAGCCCATTCGGGTCATTGATCCATCCAAAGTTGCTATTGCTTGCAGGGAAATATAATAAATCTCCACATTTACCCTTATTGAAAATATCATAAATCTCCACATTCAAATTCTAGGATTACGCCTATTTGGATGGACTTAAAAAAAATACCTCATGAATGGTGCTTTTTATGGTAGAATTTTTGTTAAACCAAGCAATTTTGCTTTTAAATACATTAGTTAAAAGTGCTTTAAAAAGTACTTTTATTTAGAGCTAATCTCAAGTAGCTTCTAAAAACAAGCCCTTTTTGGCTTTTTTTTTTTTTTTTTTTTTTTCTGACTTCTACTTTTTTTTTGACAAAAAAACCCATCCAGATATAATTTTTTTTGTCTATAGTGTTTTTTTTCAAAAAGTAAATGCCTTTTCTGTTAAAAAAGACCCATCCAAACGGGCTCATAGTGCATATGGTGACCATGCTTATATGGAATGGGACTAAATACTTATTAAGCATCATGTCAAATATTTTTGAGGTTGGAATATGTTGAAAATCAACTTTCCTTGTATATATGAGAAGATAACACGTATTGCAAATTGAATCCAACTGATGAGATGGGTCAAGAACAACAAGATAATCAGCAAATAAAACCTAGTACAATCCAAACTCAAGGCTCATTAGATGCTAACTAATTGGGTAGTACACAACTGATACTTTCAAACGTTAAATTAAATATAATGATGTGATAATTTTATTTTATTTTGTAACACTTTACATCATTGTATTCATATCTGACAACTAAAAACACCATCGGACACTATCCAACTGCGTAGCATGAACAATTCCCAAACTTGCACAGGCATGATTCTAACACCTCCCTCAAGCGCATGCACAAAATGGAACACATGTTTTCTTCACGATTACCGTTGTGAAATGGAAGAACATCTAGTACACATTCACAAAATGTACTTGTAATTAGTAGAAAACCTCATCTAAAATTCCGTTGGTTCACGGTTCGGGTTCAGGGTTAGGGTACTTAATGTAATTTCCATGAAAAAACCAAGCAGCAAAAAGAACCCGAGATGTTACTGATCAGGTCCACGACCATGAACTTGCTAATGAATAATAAAAACAGAAAAACACAAACCAACATTTGGCAAAGAAGCAGTATAATCTATGGGAATGACTAAATTTGTGAGTGTTAAGTGCAAATCACATGCGTTTAGTGGCAATGCACATCAATCCGATGCAAGAGGAACCAAGTTTTCAGAAGAGGCTCAATCAAAGTTATTGAAAAGTTGAATCAGGGAAGAACAAAAAAAAAAAAAAAAACCTTTAGCGAACCGCAATCGCCACAGATAAACCGGGGACAAGCCTTGTATCCGCCCCAGTTCAGCAATAAATTTGCACTTTAATAGTATCTTAGGTCGAGTCTGATAATTTGCACTTTCATTAGTACTTCATTCTTTTTCTTCGGTTGTGTATTATACCTATTTGGTTGGCTTAAATTTAGTTTGTGTCACTCACATACGCTATGTTTCATTTCAATACGACAAACTGGTGAGAGCACTAATGTCCGATCTGGCAGGTCCGGTGGCTCTGACATGCCAGTACAACTCGGGGAGGGAATGTGGCAGGTCCCGGGACTGCCAAACCCACCCTAGACCCACCCGTTGCCATCCCTTGCTAACACGGGTACAACTCGAAACATAGACGATGGTTGGGAATCCATGAAAACATGGATCTAGAAGCAACAATCACCATCTTGCCACCCATCCACATCCACGTACATCTTAATGACTAAAAACAAACCAATCAAACAACACATGAAATGTCAAACAGGAGCCATACATTCACTCAATAATCGAAGAACATTCAACTAACTAATATCGCAATGCAATCAATTGATATCACAACGGATTTTTGATGTTTGGCTTATTCTATAGGGTCAAATGATTCTATTCGACTATTGTTGCATTAAAGAAATAATGTTCCAGATCATCATTCTTGAATTTGAAACCATTACTCGAAATGGAAAAGAAACCAAGTCGTTAAGCTAAAAAAGCCAAGTCCTAATAGTTCTTCTAAGTTAGGGGAGAGTCGAACCTTTGGCAACATGTCATTTCCATACAAGAAAGTGAGTGGCCAAGGTTCAAACGGGGGCTGGGTAGTAAATGGTTTAGCTTTAGGCACGTTATATAGTTGAAGACATGAATATGAGCGGTTATCACTCTCTTTTTCCCAATCTGAATAAATGTGTTCATACTAAAACATGTATGACAACCCAAGTTGATGCTGATGCTGCCACACAGAACATATCTAAAATAATCACGGATGACATCGTCTAAATTATCATTGAAATGTAATATAGATAACAATCTAGTTTAAACGTATAAATACAGAACAAAATATACAATAATGTCACCAAAAAAGCGATGAAGCAAGAAAGCCAAAGATGTTACTGATTGACTGAAGATGTCATGTCATATTGTGATGCACGCACCCATTCCTTCCAAAGATCTGAACAATCAAAAATTTTTTGAAGTGACTAGATTAGAAAATTTTCAAAGTAAAAAATTCAAAGAAAATAATTAACTGTAAAGAGAAGAACTCTTATTTCTCTTATTCATTTAGTAAGACATTACACATATTTATACTGATATAAAGGAAAAAGATCCTACATATTTTATGCTAACATGTTTCCACTAACCTATAATTATGCTAACATGTTTCCACTAAGCCTATAATTATGCTAACATGTTTCCACTAAGTTTATAATAATGTTCCCACTAAGTTTATAATAATGCTAACAATTCTTTACACCTAGAATTATTCTAACACTCCCCTTCAAGCTGGAGCATATATATCAATCATGCCCAGCTTGTTACAAAAGGTTTTAAATTTATTTCCCCCCAAGGCTTTAGTAAATACATCGGCAATCTGCTCTGACGACAGAGTGAACGGAGTACTGATGATGTGGCTCATCACGGCATTTCGAATGAAATGACAGTTGACCTCAATATGCTTCGTTCTTTCATGAAAGACTGGGTTAGTGGCAATGTGAATGGCTGCCTGATTGTCACAATGCATGGGTAAAGGTTCATCGTAATTGAACCCCAATTCTCCTAGCAAGCTTTTGAGCCACAACATTTCACTCGTGGTATGTGCCATAGCCCGATATTCAGCTTCTGCACTAGACCGAGCCACTGTTGTCTGCTTCTTACTACGCCAAGTCACTAGATTTCCTCCAACATACGTGCAGTAGCCAGAAGTAGATCTTCTATCTCCCTTAGACCCAGCATAATCTGCATCTGAATAGGCCTCGATCTTCAAATGTCCATGTTTCTTGAAGAGTAAACCCTTACCAGGAGAGGATTTTATGTACTTTAAAATCCTCATGGCAGCATCTAAATGAATAGGTCGGGGTTTGTCCATAAATTGGCTAATCATTCCAACTGCAAAGGATATGTCTGGTCTAGTTACAGTTAGATAGATCAGCTTTTCCACTAGTCTTCTGTACTTTGCTTTGTCTTCCAAGCATGTATCATCATCATCCCATAAATCTGGATTTAAGTCTATAGGAGTGTTAACTGGTTTGGTTCCAAGCAGGCCAGTTTCCTGTAGTAAGTCAAGCGCATACTTCCTCTGAGACAATGAAATTCCATGCTTGCTACGAGCTATCTCAATTCCCAGAAAGTACCGAGGAGGACCCAAGTCTTTAGTAACAAATTGTTGTTTTAAGTATTCCTTCGTGACCTCTATTCCTTTAACATCGCTGCCAGACACTAGGATATCATCAACATACACAATTAGAATGACAACACCTGCTGGTCTGCGTCTCACAAATACAGAGTGATCTGTCTGACACCTGTGGAACCCAAAATCACTTATAACCTGGCTGAACTTGTCAAACCAGGCACGAGGACTCTGTTTCAGTCCATAAATTGCCTTCTTTAGCCGGCACACCATAGCTTTTCTCTCCCCCTGAGCAACATACCCTGGAGGTTGCTCCATAAAGACTGTTTCTTGTAAGTCACCATAGAGAAAGGCATTTTTGATGTCCATCTGAAACATAGGCCAATCTTGATTAACAGCCAATGAAAACAGCACTCGAATGGAGTTAAGACGAGCAACGGGGGAAAACGTCTCAAGGTAGTCCACGCCATAAGTCTGGGTGAAGCCTTTAGCAACCAAGCGGGCCTTGTATCGGTCAATAGTGCCATTAGCATGGTACTTGAGGGTGAATACCCATCGACAGCCAACCACATCAGCATCAGAGGGAGGAGCGACAAGTTCCCACGTCCCCCGATCAATAAGAGAAGACATCTCCTCGTCCATTGCCTGTTTCCATTTAGGATGTCGAAGTGCCTCATGGTGAGTAGAAGGGATTGGTTCTGTAGAAAGAGAGAGAGCAAAACTACGATACGAGGGACCAAGGTTAGCAAAGGACAAAAAGTTAGTAAGAGGGTGAGCAGTACAAGAGCGTTTACCTTTGCGTAGGGCGATAGGTAAGTTGGAGTCCGAAGAAACAGGTACGGAGGAGGTTTGATCTACAGTAGGGGAAGGCTGATCAATAGTAGTCGGAGGCGTAGGGGTCCGCAATGGGCGTCGCCGTGAGTACACCTGCAGTGGAGGAGGAGTAGGAGACAAATGAGAAGGAATAGGCAAAGGAACCGAGGGTGATGAGGTACCCCCAGTAGAGTAATAAGGTGTTGACTCGAAGAATGTGACATCAGCAGAGATATAAGACCGACGAGAGAGGGGATCATAACAACGATACCCTTTTTGTGTACGAGAATACCCTAGAAAAAGACACTTAACTGAACGGGGTGAAAGTTTGTCAAGACCCGATGAAGAGATGTGGACAAAGCAAACGCACCCAAAAACCCGGAGAGTTACATGAAACAAAGGACGATCAGGATAGAGTGTCGAATGTGGGATACCCCCACGAAGAACACTTGAGGGTAACTGATTGATAAGATAGTAGGCTGTAAGGACAGCATCCCCCCAAAAGGTTTTAGGAACATTCATCTGAGTCAAAATGGTGCGCACAACATCCAAGAGGTGTCGATGTTTTCGTTCTGCTACACCATTTTGCTGTGACGTGTGGGGACAAGTTGTTTGATGAATAATTCCATGTTGGTTACAGAAGAGAGAGACTTGTTTTTGAACATACTCCAAAGCATTATCAGTACGAAGTATCCGAATAGGACTAGAAAATTGAGTCTTTATTTCATTATAAAAGGATTGAATTACAATAGGGACTTCGGACCGATCTTTTAACAAGTAGACCCAAGTCATTCTAGAATAATCATCAACAAAACATATAAAATACCGAAACCCCCCAACAGACTCGACTCGACAAGGACCCCAAACATCAGAATGAATTAGTTTAAAATGAAAAGGAACAACGCTTTTCGACACGGGGTGGAAAGGAAGCACGGTGATGCTTTCCTAATTCACATGACTCACAATTTAAACTAACAGACTCCATAGGTAACAAGCGTTTTAATATAGACAAAGGGGGGTGACCTAACCGACAATGCCATTGAAAGGGTGTAATGGAAGCAGAGAGAGCTCGAGCATCCATGGGTGTATCTACCGTATGTAAGTAGTAAAGTCCACCACGCTCACGACCGCCACCAATCGTCTTCCCCGTGTGTAGATCCTGAAAAACACAATGGGATGGAAAAAATGTGACAGAGCATTGGTAAGACTTAGTAAGTTGGCTAATAGATAATAGGCTAATAGGAAAACTTGGAGCAAACAAGACATTTTTTAGAGTAATAGTAGTAGTGGGTGTAACAATACCCGAACCTGATACAGGAAAGTAGGAGCCATCGGCTAAGCGAACAGGATTTAGAGATGGTGATAAAGATAATGAGGAAAAATGAGACTTAGTACCAGTGATATGGGTGGAGGCACCCGAATCTAATAGCCAGGACTCACCCTGAGATGCCATGAAGGCACCTGTAGAATGGGAAACTGGAGAGGCAGCGGAGGGAGACGCCTGCATAAGCTTTTCATATTCTTCACGGCTTATGAGGATCTGATCTGAGGTAGGCTGAGAGGGTTGAGTTTCGTGAGGAACAACATTGGCCCACTCCGGCTTACCGAACTTCTGCCAACAATGATCAGGGGCATGATTTGTACGGCCACAATGAGTACAAGGAGGAAATTTGCCACGACCACTACGACCGCGTCCATTATTAGATGTGTTACCCTTGGGATTGCCGCGACCACGGTCACGAACAGCCGAGGCAGAGGCCTCAACAGTAGGAGTGTGGGATCCTGAGACGCCCGTAGATACACGCAAAACTCGGGAGAATGCAGTGGGCAATGTGGGAACGGTATCACGAGCTGGTTGAAGAGAGCTGTCTAATCCAGACAGAAATTTGGTCACCCAAAATTCTTCCCATTGAGATTTGCGGGTTTCGAGATCACAGTTCAACGGGTGGTATAGAAGAATCTCATCATGAACACCTTTGATAAGAGAATAGTATTCGGCCACATTTCTACCATCCTGTTTCATGGAGAACACTTTCTCATACAGCTCAAAGACTCGAGATATATTTTTCTCGTTGGCATACATGGCATGGACGGTATCCCACATTTCCTTGGCGGAGGTCAAAAACATCAAATTAGAAGCGACGGATTCTTCCATACTATTCAATAACCAGGCCATGACAGCATATTCATCCTTTTTCCATTCTTTAAATTTAGCGTCCTTGGAATCTGGAGGATCCGAAAGAATGTGGTCTAATTTTTCATTAGATCCAAGAAATAGTTTAAAGGATTGGGCCCAAAGAAGATAATTGCGCCCGTTCAACTTAATAGAGGTACCCATAGAAGGTTTGGGTTCCGAAGAGGTTGCCATAAGAATTGTGGGATAAATTTGATACCCACACAAATATTGAGGACTATTGTGCAAATAAAGGAGCTGTAAGATAGAGAGAGGAAATATCGTGAGGAAGAAAAAGAAAGAGAAGAAAAAAAGAAAAGAGCAAGAGCGAGAGAAGAGAGCACAGCCGGGCGCTGAGCCTGCTGTTGCGACTGCTGCTGCTACAGTGGACGAAAAAAGGAATTTTTTTTTTTTTTTAATAGATTGATCAAACTCGCTCTGATACCATGTAAAGAGAAGAACTCTTATTTCTCTTATTCATTGAGTAAGACATTACACATATTTATACTAATATAAAGGAAAAAGATCCTACATATTTTATGCTAACATGTTTCCACTAACCTATAATTATGCTAACATGTTTCCACTAAGCCTATAATTATGCTAACATGTTTCCACTAAGTTTATAATAATGTTCCCACTAAGTTTATAATAATGCTAACAATTCTTTACACCTAGAATTATTCTAACATTAACATTTTGTTAAACACATACCACAGAAGCCGTATAGTTTGGGGCAGCTATTTAACTCAGTATTGCATGGTAAAGACTTCGAAATACAATTAGCAACACATAGCTTCCGGCCATTTTTATTTTTATTTTTATTTGTGGGAGTCACGTGGATGCATTCAAAGCACAGTTATTAAGTTGGAATCATGTAAAATAGAGGCTAGAAACATTCAGTCACTAGAAAGTGACTCAATCTAAACTGTGGAAAGTCGAGTTAGAAACACAATCAATGTGAATTGCAGTCCATCCATGACCTCAATTTGATGCAATTCAGAGTATATATATACATATAAGCAAAATCATCAAGAACGTAAGCAAAGGAATGATATATAAACACACATATACCTGGATCCTCCTTATATTTGTTTAAGACATAATCATGTTCTGCTGGCAAGTGATCAAGGATAAATTTTGGTCCAGGCATGGAAGGATCAAAGAAACGCATGAACTGCAGTCTTTCAGTCTCTAGGGGAAAAGCGTTTACAGTTGTGGTGTCTGCAAAATGGGGTGGGTGCAGACGCCTTTTTTCCTCCTCCGGGGCACAATAATCTCCTTAACATCAGGTCTTATGGGGTAAGCCCTCAACTCTTTGACAGCACGCCGTGCCATGACATCCGGATCCTTCTCAGAGCCAGGCCAGTAGTCCCTATTCTGCTCGATGAAAATCAGTCTCGGCCTAGGCCTACCTTCCCTTTCCTCCCTCTTTTTCTCAAACTTGATGATGGTCTTGATGAGCTTACTGGCTTCTGAAGGGATATTCGACAAAAAATCACCAATGTCGACATACACAATCTTCAGACGCGGTAGACCGAGATGATCGAAATGGTCTTAAATGATCATTGTGGCGTGGGCTGCAGCTGTCAACTCATTAAGGGCTTCGACTTCGAGGACATTTTCCATTCCACCCCCAAATCCATCGGACTTCTCCTCCGCTGACAATGGCAATTTCCCAGCCTCTTCCTCAATGTAGGTTTCGTAAACTTTCCCTTGGAACATGCACCTCACCATAGCTCTTGTTTGGTATCAAACTCTGAAAAGTGAAATTCGGGTTTTATTCATATTTTAGACAAGAATGAAACATTAAATAGTGTTCCTCGTAGCATGTGAACAAGCTTCCCCTTGGAACTGAATTCCAGTGTACTGGTTCATAATTCATTCATGTAATAATTTTTTCCAATCAAAAACCTAACATCATACCAACAAATTCAGAAAACATCAATCCTCACCAACAGTAACAGCCCTAGTGATAACAAGAATTGACATAAAAACTACAGAGCTGAACTTCAAGAAATTATAAACAAATATAGTTATAGATACCGACTGATTTATAGCAAAACAAAACCAGAAAAAAATTAACTCCAATATTTCGACAGAATCAATACTACAACTGCACGCCAACAACACCAACACAATCAGTATTTCAGCAAAATACAACTAATAAGAATTTTATTTGAAAAAAAAAATCCAGACCAACCTGTAAGATCACTGAACACAGGGAGAGGGAATGACCGAATCGGCTTGGGAGATTAGGGCTAGAAAAATCTCCGAGAAGCTAACACACACACACAGACTCACGCACAACTGAGAGAGAGAGTGGGAACTAACACACAATTCACTAAAATCATCTGGTGAATTACATGAGAGTTCTTCTGGGTTTTTATAACCAACGGATCCTAACTAATTTTTGAATTAAGACTAACTAAGCCGCTAACTAAAACGCGTACTAAGAATTGAGACACGTTTTTACAATTTCAGCGTTTCTTGTTCTTTTATTCCCACAAATATTAATCATGATTCCTACTTTCCTAACTAACACTTCTATGTTACTCCTAGTGCGACTTTATTAATAAAAACATTTTGTTTGGCTCATGCGATCTTTGTTCTTCTTTTATCTCTTCACGCATCTCTCTTTTCCTCACCTAAACAACCGGTTGCTTGTATGAATTTCTGGTAAACTTCTTGGCCTCTAACAACTGCCCCTCTCTTGAGAGCATCCTTGCCCTCAAGGATGTCAGCTGTGCGAAAGGATCAAATTCTAGAAATCGTTGTTGAAGCTGCATCAGGTCCTCCCACGAATTCTCTTCATCACCTGCATTAAACCTTGACAAGAACTTGAGTGACGGGTTTGTTATTCTTATTGATTAATCGTCTGTCCACTATCTTTTCAGGAGTTAATAGAACGTGCCCGTGTGCTGTGATTTTTATAGGTAAGTGTGAACTGTATGGTGTGTTTCCTCTCCCTCTCTTTAGTTGTGAAACGTGAAAGACCGAGTGTATCTTGGCATCTACGGGGAGTTCCTAAGCGATAAGCTACCAAACCAATCCGTTGCAACACCTTGAAAGGTCCAAAATAACGTGGGGATAGCTTATGGGACGGTTGTGTCCTTATGGAAACCTGCCTATATGGTTGAAGCCTAACATAAACTGCATCTCCAACCTCAAACTCTCTATCACTCATTCGTTTGTCGGCTTGTTGCTTCATTCGATTTTGAGCATTGTACAATTATGGTTTCAACATTCTAATAGTTGCCTCATTATACTGTAAACTTCTATCCACCGTTTCTAAAGCATATTGGAAAGGCAAGTAAATTTGATGCAACGGAGGTTTTTGCCCATAGAGGACTTCGTAGGGGATGGTGTTGATTGAGACTTGATACGTGGTGTTGTATCACCATTCAGCTAACGACAACCACTGCAGCCACTCTCTAGGCCTCTCTCCAACCATGCATCTTAGATAATATTCCACACATTTATTCACGCCTCCGCATAAGTTCTTGCCAAAACCTGCTCATAAATATGTTGTCTCTGTCACTTACTATGGTTTTGGGCAATCCATGAAGCTTGTAAACCTGATCCAAGAAACCTTGAGCCACCACCATGGTTGTATATGGGTGTTTGAGTGCAATGAAGTGACTGTACTTGCTGAGTCGATCTACTACTACCAAAATGGAACTTCTGCCTTGAGAGAGTGGTAAACCGTCAAGGAAATCCATACTGATGTCTTCCCACAACCTCTCTGGAATGGGAAGTGGGATGAGTAAGCCAAGAGAAGCACAAGTTTCTCCTTTATTCCTCAAGCATACATCACAACTGCGCACATACTCTTGTACCTCTCTCTTCATCCTTTTCCAATACAGCCCTTGCTTGATCCTGTGTAAGGTCCTTTCCACACCTGAATGTCCCCCAACCGAACTATTGTGATATGGCTCTAAAATTTTCCTTTTTAACTCCTCACAGCTTCCTACCACTAGCTTCCCTTTCTTGGTTAACACCCCATTATCCAAGTTATACTGTGGCTTACTACTGGGATTTGAAGTGATTTGTTGGATGAGTTTTTGTATCTTAGGATCAGAATTCCAGCTTACTAACAGGTACTTCAAACTTTGATGGTCCGTTCTTATGACAAAACATCTCTCTATCAAGTAGGGCCTCCACTTCTGTACAACTCTCACTATAGCTAACATTTCTTTCTCATATAGTGACAATCCCAAGTTTCTTCAAGTTAGTCCTTGACTCATGAAAGCTATAGATCTCCCTTGCTGCATCAGGACAACACCAATTCCAGTTTGTGATGCATCAGTTCTATAACAAATTCCTTAGTAAAGTCAAGAAATACTAGTACTGGTGTACTAGACACGGCTCATTTCAAGGTTTTAAATGTTGTTTGTGACAACTCATTCCAACAAAAGTTGTTTTTTTCTCAAGAGATCCGTAAGGGGTTTGGCTAATAAACCGTATCCCTTTATGAACCTCCTATAGTAGCCGGTTAATCCTAGGAATCCCCTCAACTCCTTAACAGTAGTGGGAGTTGGCCAATCCCTCATGGCTCTGATCTTATCAAGATCAGCTGCCACCCCTTCCTTGCTGATTATATGTCCCAAGTATTCTACTTGGGACTCCCCAAATTGACACTTACTTTTTTTAACAAAGAGTGTGTGTTGCTTGAGTTTGTCAAAGACTTGTTTAAGTGCATCAAGTGTGTAGAGTGATTAGGATTGTACACCAGTATATCATCAAAAAATACCAAGAAAAACTTCCTAAGGAAGGGCTAGAAAACATTGTTCATGAGGTTTTGAAATGTGGAAGGGGCATTGGTGAGACCAAAAGGCATCACCAAGAACTCAAAGTGGCCATGGTGTGTTCTAAATGCAGTTTTGAAAATGTCCCCTTCATGCATCCTGATTTGATGGTATCCAGACCTCAAATCTAGCTTAGTGAACACCTTAGATCCGCCAAGCTCATCCAGGAGTTCCTCTATCACCGGTATAGGGAACTTATCCTTGATTGTTATCCTATTCAACTCCCTATAATCCACGCATAAGCACCAGCTACTATCCTTCTTCTTAACTAACACAATTAGGGAGGAAAACTGACCATGGCTTTGTCTAATAACCCCAGAATTCAACAATTCTTAAACGATTTTTTCAATTTCAGTTTTCTGAATGTGAGCATATTGGTATGGCCTCACAGACACTGCCTTGGCTCCCTCTTCTAAGTGTATCCTATGGTCTTCCTCCCTAGGTGGTGGCAATTCCTTAGGTTCAGCAAAGAGATCCTGATATTTAGTCATAAGTAATTCTAAGTTGTCCTGGAATTGTACTCTAGAGTTCACCATTGCTCCATCCCGAACCTGTTCCACCTCTAATTCTGGGTCTGGCAGCTGCCCTATACACATCAAGGATAGAGAAGCTGGTTTTTGCAACATTTTCTTCATTTTCTTGCCATTTATTATTATCACAGAGTGATGTTGCATCCCTCTTAAGGCAACCTTCCTGTTAGCCACAACAAACTCCATCCTCAATTTATCAAAGTTCCATCTAATATCCCCTAGAGTTACTAGCCATTGTACTCCTAAAACCATGCTACATCCTCCTAAAGGCAAAGTCATCATATCTGTTGTGAATTCCTGTCCTTGCATCCTCCACCTAAAGTTTCTACAGATGTGTGTGCTCATGATTTTATTGCCATCAGCTATAGGGACAGAAAAGGGCTTAACAGCTTCTAATTTACATCCTATCCTCTTTGTAGTTTCTACATCCAAGAAGTTGTGAGTGCTACCGGTGTCAATCAAAATGTGAATGACTTTGCCATTGGCATTGCCATTCAATCTCACGGTTCTGTAATCATGTACTCCAGTGAGTGCATACACTGATACATGAGATGGAGATTCATCTAAAGACGGATCGTCCAAGTGCTCATCGCTCTTTTCTTCCTCACACATTTCAAACTCAGCCTCACCTTCCTCCTCTTCTAACTCTAAAACAAAGAGTTGTCTTCTCTTAGGGCACACATGCCCTCGCTCAAATTTTTGGTCACACCAAAAACATAAACCTTTAGCTCTTTTCTCATCTATTTCCTATGGTAATAGTCTTCTAGAGGGAATAATTGGTCCAGAATTTCTCCTAGGTCCCATGGTTTTGTTAGGCATTGCAGTTGGGAGATTGTGGTGATTACTCCTTGAGAATACAGCTGGTGGTTTGGGTTGAGAGACATTGGAAATGGTTTTGGAGAAGGTGGTGGAGAGAGGGTTTAGCCACTGGAAGGGAACTGAATTTGCGAGAATGAAAGGATACTGCTTGCTCCTGCAACTTAGCTAAGCTAACGGCCTCCTGGAGATTGTTTGGTTTGAACATTCTCACCTGCACTGAGATTTCATTCCCAAGCCCCGCGAAGAAACAACTAACCGCATAAGCTTCATTCAACTCCAAACAATTAACTAACTCATCAAATTTATCCAAATATTCCCCAATTGTGCCAGTTTGCCTCAGATTCATCAATTCTGCCATTAGATCCTCAAATACCAAGGTACCAAACCTGTCATTGAGAGCTCTAACATACTCTTCCCAACCAGGAGTATCTCTCGTTAACCTCGCCTTTATCCACATCTGATGCCATTGCAACGCTTTTCCTTCCAGGCGAAGAGAAGCTAATCTCACCTTCGCATCGGGCGGAGTGTGATCTACATCAAAAAATTGCTCACATTTGTAGACCCATCCCCGCAGATCTTCGCCAGAGAATCGAGGAAATTCCACACTCGAACATTGAGTTGGAATCTGATACTCACCTACACCATTTTCACCACGAGTCACCGTCGCTTCATCGATCGGAGCTTGTGTCGTACCAGCACTGCCGTTCGTTTGGAAAGTGCTTAGCATTGCTGCCATAGATATCATCATAGCACGCAATTGATCGAAGCTTTTCTCATTATTTTGATTACTAATCCGAAACTGTTCCAATAGGACATCCACATCGCGGCAGAGCTCCGCCGCCCTCGTCTAAATTCCGTCTGCCATGCCTTGATCTAATCGGCGCCACCGACCAAGGATCGGTGCTCTAATACCACTTGTAAGATCACTGAACACAAGGAGAGGGAATGACCGAATCGGCCTGGGAGATTAGGGCTAGAAAAATCTCCGAGAAGCCAACACGCACACAGACTCACGCACAACTGAGATAGAGAGTGGGAACCAACACACAATTCACTAAAATCATCTGGTGAATTACATGAGAGTTCTTCTGGGCTTTTATAACCAACGGATCCTAACTAATTTTTGAATTAAGACTAACTAAGCCGCTAACTAAAACACATACTAACAATTGAGACACGTTTTTACAATTTCAGCATTTCTTGTTCTTTTATTCCCACAAATATTAATCACGATTCCTACTTTCCTAACTAACCCTTCTATGTTGCTCCTAGTGCGACTTTATTAATAAAAACATTTTTTTTTGGCTCAGGCGATCTTTATTCTTCTTTTATCTCTTCACGCTTCTCTCTTTTCCTCACGTAAATAACCGGTTGCTTGTATGAATTTCTGGTAAACTTCTTGGCAAAACTATGGGCCCTTTACCAAATAAAGTAAATGACGAAAATTGAGAGTTAACTAGTATAAACTTTAGTTATTTGTAAAAGTAAACATGCCCTAAGAGTGATATAAATTGTAGCTTAAAAAATTAACATTAATATATTATTTAAGATAAAATGAAATTTATTTTTGTGAACACATAAAATTAAAATACATCAAATAAAATTTAATTTAAAAAAAAACAGAAGACATGAATGAGTGAATTGGAAAAAATTGTTTAATACACCACAATACATATAAATAAAACTTAATGTTGTAGATAATTAATAGGTTAACATGTTATTCAAATAAAACTTAATGTTGTAGATAATTAATAGGTTAACATGTTATTCAAACTTAAATAATAGGCTGAAGGTAATTACAATGTGTTTTACAAGTACAAGGTATTTTCATATTTTCGCAAAGTACTGAGTTACCAATGTTAACCTAGTAATAAGGTATGTTATTTTAGACAAACCATGTTTAAAAAAAAAAAATTGTCCCCTAAAAAGTTTCTTAGTAATTACTTTTATGAAAAATTAAAATTTTCCGATTGGAATCTTCAATTTTGTAATGGAAATCCCTTAGTAAAGTGGTTTTTTTTTTAAAGAAATTCACAAATTGCTAATTGCTTGAAACTACTCTGTGATTGCGGTTAGCAGGTATGTAATACTCACTTCTACCGATTTGGGAGAAACGAGAAACCTAGCCTGGAAATTGCAAGATTGAAGCAAAATCGAGAACTAGACTCACACACTTTCGACTCAACTTAGAGAGAGAGAGGTTCGAGAAGAACATAAACTTCACTAAATTGGAAAAATTATTTGTAGTTACAATCAGGTTTTCCCGTTTTTATAGTCCCGCTCTACTAATAAGAAGATATCTAATCTAATTCTATTTACTTTCCTAAACTCTATCTAACTAAAAGTGTTATCTCTAAAACATAGAAAGAAAGAACATTAAAACAAAAGAGAAAATCAAATGGCTACAAAAGACAAGAGAGAAATATATTTGGAGGAACAAAGAACTTTTATTGGAATTATGAATGTGTATTGAATAAATTTGAAGTGATACAACTCCCCCTATTTATAGAGTTCTACTAACACCTATTCCCTTAAAACATGAACCCATGTTCCCACTAATTCCACCATGTTCCCACTAATCCACATATTAGCACATGTTAATTCCCACTAATTTCCACTATCAAACATTAATATAATAAAAGCTAACCAAGTCAATTAATTGTGAACATGCCTCACATTATAGCAATAGAATTGGTAATACTAAAGTGGAATAAATAATTAATACCTAAATAATAGGAAGTCATGACTAAATAAGTTGCACTAATTTTCAACACTCCCCCTTAGTGCAAGCTTACTATCAGTGACTCGAAGAGCATCCCGAAAGCCTTGAAACTTGGGCTTCACCAAAGGCTTAGTAAATATATCAGCCACTTGAGCATTAGTACGAACACTTGTTAATTCAATTTCTTCACTCAAGACCTTCTCACGAACAAAGTAATGACGAACCTCTATGTGCTTCGTTCTCGCATGGAAAACGGGATTAGAAGCAAGCTTGATGGCACTCTCATTATCACACTTGATTTGCACAGCATAGTTAACTTTACATAGTATGTCCCCGATCAGCCTTTTTAACCAAATGCACTCTTGTGCTGTCATGGTAGCTGCGACATATTCTGCTTCAGTGCTAGATAAGGCAACAACATCTTGCTTCTTGCTGCACCAAGAAATTATCGATGAGCCAGTGTTGAAACAGTAACCTGAAGTTGAGTGACGATCATTTGTATCTCCGGCCCAATCCGCGTCAGTAAATCCACTTAACACAAAGCTATCACATCTCTTGTATAGAAGACCATAGTCAAGAGTTCCTTTTACATAACGCAAAATTCTTCTTGCTGCTTCCAAATGAGGATGTCTTGGATTCTGCATAAACTGTGAAATAATACCTACAGAGTATGAAATTTCTGGTCTTGTGATGGTCAGATAAATCAAGCTTCCAACAAGTTGTCTGAACTTTCTTGCATCTTTCAATAGCTCGCCTTCATCTTTCTTTAACTTGAGGTTTGCCTCCATTGGAGTAGCCTTTTCTTTTGACTCCTCCATGCTAAAACGGTTCAAAAGGCTTTTTGCATAGCCTCTTTGGGAAACAAAATATCCTTGACATGATTTTTCCACTTCAAGACCAAGAAAACATCCAATCTCCCCCAAATTTTTCATATCAAAGCGAACAGACAAGTCATCCCTTAAATTAGAAATTTCTGATTCATTATCTCCAGTTATTATCATATCATCAACATATAATAATACCAGGATATGAACATTTGTTTCTAATTTTATAAACAAACTAGAATCTGAATCAGAAATTTTAAATCTACAGAAGATGAGGTATTGAGCAATTTTACCATACCAAGCTCTTGGAGCTTGCTTCAGGCCATAGAAAGCTTTCTTCAACCGGCAAACATGATTTGGAAATTGCTCAGAAACAAAGCCAAGGGGTTGCTCCATGAATACTTCTCGATCCAACTCCCCGTAAAGAAATGCATTCTTTACGTCAAGCTGCCATTTTTTCCAACTTTTAAAAGCAGCAAGTGAGATAATAGTTCTTACCGTCACCATTTTTGCCACTGGACTAAACGTCTCTTCATAGTCCAATCCATAGCTTTGAGAGAAACCACGAGCAACCAAACGAGCTTTAAACCTGTCAATAGTGCCATCAGATTTTTTCTTCAACCAAAAAACCCATTTGCACGTGACTGGCTCACAATTTTCTGGTCTGGGTACCAACTCCCATGTCTCATTTTTGTCTTGAGCATCAATTTCTTCTTGCATTGCTTTCTCCCAATCTGGACAACCTTTTGCTTCCTCATAACTTGTTGGTTCTTCTAAAGTTAATGCTCCTGTAAAGAAGCATGAAGTCACCGAACAATTATTAAGTTCTACCTCATAATCTTTGAGGTAGTATGGCTGCCTTTTATCCCTTGTTGACCGTCTCACAGCTTGTTGCTCGCCATCTTCTATACTCCCAAGTGGTTACTCATTTTCTACCTCTCCACTAGGTGCTTGCACATTTGCTTCAGGAATTAAGAGCTCTAAATTATCTTGGTCATCACCAAGAGCAGCAAACTTTGAAGCAGAAAATGGTGATGATACCTCATCGAACACCACATCTCTAGAAGTAGTAAACTTCTTTGTCTCCGGATCCATGCACCTCCAACCCTTCCTAAAAGAGTCATAGCCAACAAATACACACTTTCTTGCTTTCGGATCAAGTTTGGTCCTATGACTTTTAGGAACATGAACATAGCATATAGAACCAAATACCCGAAAATAATTCACATTTGGTTTTTCACCATATAAAATCTCAAAAGGAGATTTTTGTGTACCTGGCCAAGGCGGCAGCCTATTAGTTACATGGCATGCACATTGAATTCCTTCTACCCAAAGCTTCCGAGGAAGATTCTTGTCATGCAACCATGAAAGACAAACTGAAGCAAGATACCCAAGCTTTCTTTCTGCAATCCCGTTCTGCTGCGGAGTATTCGGACAAGTCATTTGACGAAGAATGATGTTATCGTCACAATACTGGAAGGAATCATTTGACATATATTCCCCACCATTATCGCTGCGGAGACATTTTATTTTCTTCCCAAACTCCTTTTCAATTGCATCTTTGAATGCTGCAAACTTGGATAGAGCTTCACTTTTCTCTTTCAAGAATTTCACCCAAGTGAACCTCGAGTGATCATCCACCAACACCATAACATATCTATGCCCACTATAGCTTGGTGTTGTTGTCGGTCCCATCAAATCTGTATGAACCAACTCGAACAATGTAGATCATCGATTTGATGACTTTTTGAAAAGAAGGCGATGAGATTTGCCATATTGGCAACCTTGACAAATCACATCTTCACGAACATTTTTGAAAGTTGGCATTCCATCCACCAACTTTTGAGAAGAAATTTGCTGCAACAATTGATAGCCTACATGACCCAACCGAGCATGCCAAATTGCGACATTGTCGGTTGGCTTGTCTTCTTCATATAGGCTTCTTCTGCTGACATAACAAACAAAGAGCCTTTCTTTTCGCCAGTAAAAATAACATCAGCAGATATTTCTTTCACATTGTCAAGCACCTTCACATCCTTTGGGCCAAATAAGACATATTTTCCAGAGTCAGTAATTTGAGGAACTGAGACTAGATTTTTCGTCAAACCTGGGACATGATAAACATCATGCAACTTGATACTTCTTGTGCTCGTATTACCGCCAACGCCAATGTCAATAGTCACCACACCTTCTTTTGCTACCGGATGCGTAGAGTTATCAGCAGTGACAATAACTCGATCTCCATGGTGCTCATGCGCCTCTGAGAACAATGTGTCATTACCGGTTACATGGTGAGAACAACTGGAATCAATGATCCACTCTTCTTTCTTGTTGCCGGCATAATTGACAAAAGCTTAAGATGTCTTTTGTTCAACAGCCTCTACCGTAAAACAATGCTCCCATTTGAGTTGATCATCTCCTTCATTTGTGCAAGCAACATTGGCATTCGCAAGCCTTACCCGAAAATTTTTCTTGATATGCCCGGGCTTTTTGCATCTAAAACATGTGATGATCTTCTTGCTTTGTGAGTTACCACTTTTTTCTGCATTTGTTTCTTCTTCTTTATTCTTGTTTCCTAATGAGTTCTTTTTGTTTGGCTTTCCCTTTGAAAAGAGAACGATATCGGATTCGAAACTTTTTGCCATTTATTTTGCCAAAGCTTCTTGATTAGAGAGCAAATTCTCTAACTCTTCGACGGAAGGCTGCGTCGACCACCCTTGAATGGAAGTGACAAAAGGCCCATACTCCTTCTTTAACCCACGAACAAGATAGCGACGTAGCCGGCCTTCGCTAATCTTCTCGTCCGGATCAATCTCTGAAATTTCAGCACAAATACTTTTAACTCGTAAAAAGTATTCCGAAATTGACATACCTCATTGCTTTAACATTGCCAACTCGTTCTCCAACAACTGCAATCTTGCAGTATTCTTCTTGGTAAACAGCTTTTCGAGCGTTTCCCAAACTTCCTCCGGAGAAATGACATCATGAACATGATCAATGAACTCTTTGCTAATAGATGTTCTCAAAGCAAAAAGAGCCTTCCCACACTTGATCTTCCACCTTCGTCGTGACTCAGCATTATTAGGAGTATCAGGAGGAATTGTTTCGTTACCGAAAACTAATTCCCATAAATCCTGACCTTGAAGGTATGCCTCCATACACATCCTCCAATACTTGTAGTTGTTGCCTACAAGCTTCTCCATCCCATTCTGAACGTTTCCTCCATTTGAGACCTCCATTTGTAGCAGATAAAAGGGTTCCCTTTCTATCGCGTATTATTATTCTATTTTATGGCTCTGATACCATAAAACAAAAGAGAAAATCAAATGGCTACAAAAGACAATAGAGAAATATATTTGGAGGAACAAAGAACTTTTATTGGAATTATGAATGTGTATTGAATAAATTTGAAGTGATACAACTCCCCCTATTTATAGAGTTCTACTAACACTGATTCCCTTAAAACATGAACCCATGTTCCCACTAATTCCACCATGTTCCCACTAATTCCATATACTAACCCATGTTCCCACTAATCCACATATTAGCACATGTTAATTCCCACTAATTCCACTATCAAACATTATTATAATAAAAGCTAATCAAGTCAATTAATTGTGAACATGCCTCACATTATAGCAATAGAATTGGTAATGCTAAAGTAGAATAAACAATTAATAGCTAAATAATAGGAAGTCATGACTAAATAAGTTGCACTAATTTTCAACAAACATGTAACCAGAATGTTCTACCACTGACTTATTAACTAGGAGAAAACGCAGCTATGATTGTAACAACTTTTCTAATAACGTGATTTCTTCCAAAAGCGTCTCTTTCATCCAGTAGCGATTTTATTAATAAAATCGTCCCTTCGCCAAAACACGCCTTTGGAGTTGAGATGTTTCTGACTCGCTGTCGCCAACCCCGCAAGAAGGTAATTCAGAAACTGGTTATCACAAGATATCACCCTGAAAGAGAGTTTGGCGCTCTAGTCACCACTGAGCAACTTCTATGGTAATCTACTATCTGTTGTTATCTTCCACCATTCCTCTCTCTCTCTCTCTCTCAAACTCTTGCTCATAATTGTCAATGTGCTGTGTGTCTGTGCTTTGCACACCATGTGTTTGTATTTATGACCGGATTTTTATGAACAACCAATTAGCTAATCTGTTGAATCATTGCATTTATTTGGGAGTGATTTAATTTCTAACCCGAGAGCTTGTCGAATTCTTAGGGAAATTTTGTTTTTCTGTTTCAGTTTTTCACTGATTGTAGAGGGAATAATATACTGAAATTTGACTATGTATTCAACAGATATATGCTAATGACAAGGAGGGGTAAATGGTGGAGAGATTTAGAACGGATTTTTGTCTACTTCATTTAATTTCTTTTGTTCCACTTTACATGAAATCTTTTCTTCCAATACTACTTCGTGATTGTCTCTCTTTGTGGCTTATGTTTCAGCATCATTATCAGTGAAGTGTACAAGAGATAGTATCTCTCTAGTATGCGTTTCTCAATCACTCCATCAGGTACCAATCTCAGCAATCTGTGTCATAAAATCAAAGAGTTGTCGTCAACTGGCAGATGGAAAGAGTTGCTTTCACATTACAAAGAGATAAAACGAGTGGGACTTCAACTGATAGACCACACAATTTTCAGTCACATTCTCAAATCTTGTTTGGCTTTGTCATTTAAACTTGGAACATCTGTCCATGCATCCCTTATCAAGCAGGGATTTGAATCATTCAGTTTGGTCGGAAATTCATTAATGGACTTTTATGCAAAATCTGGAGCTTTGGGCTCTACGTTGAGTGTTTTTGATGACATGAAGATGAAAGATTCAGTTTCATGGAATATAATCCTCCATGGGCATCTTGATCAAGGTGCTTTTGAGGGAGGGTTGGATTTATTTAATCAAGCTCGAATGTTTGGATTTGAGCCCAATATCTCTACTTTGGTGCTCGTAATTCAAGCATTACGCAGTCTTGGAGCTTTCAGTGATGCCCAGAGATTTCATGGTTACTTGATAAGAAGTGGGCTGTGGAGCCTTACTTCAGTGCAGAACTCTCTGTTGGATATGTATACAGATATTTGTATGGGTTATGCAGAAACCCTTTTTGACGAAATGTATGAAAAAGATGTAATTTCATGGAGTGTGATGATCAGAGGTTATGTGCACAGTGATGAAACTTTGTTTGCTTTAGAGTTATTTAAGCAGATGGTATCTGAGTTTGGAGTAGATGCTGATGGACAAACCATGGTAAGTGTAATAAAAGGCTGTGCTAGTTTTGGGGACATCAGAATAGGAAAATCAATTCATGGCTTTGTAGTCTTAAGAGGTTGGAATAATGATTTGTTTGTAGGTAATACTCTGGTTGATTTCTATTGCAAGTGTGGAGATGTCGATTCAGCTGTTATAGCGTTCCTGGAGATGCCTCACAGGAACATAGTATCATGGAACTCTCTTCTTTCTGGATATGTTCATAATGATAATCATGCAGAAGCATTGATATTGTTTGACTCTATGGCAAGGTCAGGAGTTGATGCTGATGAGGTGACTCTAGTGAACCTACTTCTAATATGCAAAGTCTTAGGATATGTACATCAGTGCAAGTTGATTCATTCTAGAGTAATTCGAAGAGGTTTCCTATCGAATGATTTGGCCATGAATTCTTTAATTGATGCATATGCAAAATGTAATCAGATCGAACTTTCATGGAGACTATTCTGCCAAATAAAAAGACCGGATACTGTTACCTGGAGTGCTATGATCTCAGGTTTCACTCACTGTCGCATGCCTGATGAAGCCATTGCTCTGTATCGAGAGATGCAGCTTTCACTAGAAGAACCAAATCCTGTTACCCTTTTAAACCTTCTTGAGGCTTGTGCACTTTCTGCTGAAATTCGAAGATCTAAGTGGGCCCATGGAGTTGCTACACGGATGGGCTTGGCATCAGATGTTGTAATTGGCACTGCAATCCTTGATATGTACTCAAAATGTGGAGCGATAGAAGCATCAAGAAGGGCCTTTGACCAAATTTCAAGGAAAAACATTGTTTCATGTACTGCGATTATTGCTGCATACGGCCTAAACGGATTCCCACATGATGCTCTAGCTTTGCTTTCTGAGATGGAAGAAGTTCACGGTTTGGAGCCAAATCCAGTAACAATTCTCTCCGTGTTATCTGCATGTTGCCATGGGGGATTGGTTAAGGAGGGACTATCCATTTTCAAAGAGCTGGCGAACAAGCATGGTGATGAACTAAAGTTAGAACACTACTCGTGCCTTGTGGATTTGCTGGCAAGAGCTGGAAATCTTGATGATGCATTGGAGATGATTAAGTCTATTCCTATTCGCATGAAGCCCAGCGCTAGTGCTTGGGGTGCACTTTTGAGTGCCAGCAGGAACTATGAGAATAGAAAATTAACTGCTAATGCTCTTACTCATATTTTTCAAATGGAGCCGTCAAGCTCTGCTGGTTATTTACTTGCATCAAGCATGTATGCTGCTGGAGGGTCATGGACAGATGCCTCTAGGATGAGATATTTGATGAAGGAGAGAGGTGTAAAGGTGATGGCTTCGTACAGTTTGATTCATGTGAGCAACAAAGCATATACTTTTAGTGCAGGAGATAAGAATCATCCATTGTCTCATATTTTTTGCCCGATAATCAAGCAATTGCACTTGTGTATGAGAATGGATACGGGAGCAAGGCCACTGGTTACTTAGTTCTACCTGCAAATAATGTCTTAAAGGGACATATGGGCATCATTTCTAGATTCTTGGTGATTTTTTGTTGGAATTCCGACCCATCAGGCCCTCAGATTTTGCGTCGATGATATTGCCGATCAGTTACGATGAAATCAACTCAGAGAAAGCGATACCTTGTCTTTATTGGCCGAAAGTGAAGTTTGGGTGTCAAGTTAAACGTCGATTGGTTGCTTGAAGTTTGTCTATTTCAGACAAAGAATGGAGAACGCTTATGGAGGGACTGAGAGTACTGTCACATCAACCTGTCCACTGACTTCTCGTATAACCACGTGTAATTACCAAACTACTTCTCTTAATTTCAGAATTACAGATACCCCCTTGTGACTATCAAAGTGGAACGAAAAACCAAAAAAGTTTCTTACGGAACTTCGACAATACTATTGTGTAAGAACAATTTGAAAAATTCAATAAAATTTGAATCACAACACCATTTAATTATATGTAATAATCAACAAAAGGGGGTACTTTGTAAGGTGGAAATAAGTTATAAATGAGGTATTTGAGTTATTGTATATAAATGTACTTGCATTACAGTTCTTCATCCGTGACCAGGCTGTCAATTGATGCATTCAGATCGAAGAAGCTTCTACCATCTGATGCAAGAAGATGCCCCTGATAAGTTAACCCGAAACTATCTTCAAGGTTTATCTTTGAATTCTTGCTGCTATTTCCAATTTTCGTTTAGATGCCATTCTAATGCTTTCAGCATATGAAATAACCGAAGTAGAAAATACCACGTTTTACAAGGTATAATAACATTTTACATCATGCTGTGACCTCCTAAACTTTTCTGCTCTAACTTATTTGAGGATTGAAAAAATTCAAAAGAAAAAATGTTGAGGATAAACACCTTATCTACGCGTTATGCTTATTCATCTTAAATTTGTCACCACAATTGCAGCAAGTGAGAAACTCTGCACCCTGATATACACAAATGTTCTTGCGAACGTAAGTTCCTTATAATCAACTTGTTATTTCCGCAATCTTCTTTTGCATCTTTTGTTAAATTTCAATAAGATAGCAGGTCTTGTTATCCGTGAATGTCATATATATACATATATATGTGTGTGTGTACACACACACACACACACACACAAATGTCAATGACCAACATTGATATTTTTTTCTCAGGCTTCTGCTTTGGTAAGCTAAAGTGTGAATTACATGCTTGTTTCTGCTGTTGACATTCGAATTCATCACCAATTCAAATTGACTACCTACAAAACATAAAATGAAAAGAAAAAAAGAAAGAAAAGAATGACAAATACAAGAACGCATTGAGAATATTCAAAAACTACAACTACGAGTAACGTAGGAAAAAAATAAAATAAAATAAAATGGGAACCTACAGAAACTGTTTTTTCATCATTTGGTGTCTGTGCAGGTGCCATTCCAAACAAAAACTGCTGGAGTATTTTGTCTGGATAATAGCAACCTTCAAATCCAAGTCCTAATGATGTCCAGTCTATGTGAGGATGAGGTACTCTTTTCTTGTGGGGAGAAAGAAAAAAGAAAAGAATTATGTACACTGCAGCCTACTGGAAATAAAAGAGAAAATGGCGAGAGATGGTTAATTGCTCAATGCAGCAAAGCCTCCCCCTCTCATCATCTGCTTGAACTCACTGAAATTGACCATGCCATCTCCGTCGGCATCGACCCTCATTATCATCCTCTTGCAATCGTCTACAGCCCTCGCTTGCTTAAGGCCAAGAGACCCCAGCACGATTTTCAGCTCATCGACGGTGATGAACCCATCGCCATTGAGGTCAAAAACCTTGAAAGCCTCCTTCATGTCTTCCTCCTCGTTGCGCCCGTCCATGATGTTCTCGTAAAGCGCGCCGAACTCATCCACGTCGACGCACCCGTCTCCGTTGACATCGATCTTCTCGATTAAGCATGTCAGCTCCGTGTCCGGAATGAAGATCCCCATTTTCTCCAAGGATTCGTTCAGCTCCTGCTTGGTGATCATCCCGTCGCCGTTCGTGTCGAATATTTGGAATACGCGTTTGAGCTCGTCCGCATCCATTCTACGGGGAATGCAGACCCTGGGCAAGGACGGGACGACAATAGAAGGGGACAAGGGCGAAGCGGGCTCTGATTTTTTGCTGTCTTCTTGTTGTTGCTGCTGCCGTTGTTGTTGTGAGTATGGGTACCAAGAAGTGGGGAGGTACGTCCTCAACTTCTTGGGAACCAAGTACAAAAGAACCGCGTTTAAGAGCTTGTAAACAAAGAAAATCCTCAAAAGAATTGTTGCCATTGTCAGATTATTTATGTAGGGAAGCTCTTGTGTGTGTGTGGTATGTGTGGGAGGTCGAGAAAAACTTGGAGAGAAACTTGGAAACTGCGGTGCTAAATAAGTAGAGAGAAAGGAGATCTAATGATAGGAAAGTTTTGGGGTTGTGAAAAAAGAACTGTCTTGGAGCTACTAGATCTGTCATGTTACGCGTAAAAGCTAGTGGCTTGTTTTATACTATTTTAAAGTACCACAAAACGCGTTTGCTATAATTATGCATGCGTGTTTCTTTAAATGAAAATAATAGAGTAGTGGGGTAGTTTTTAGCTTATTTTATTTGAAGTTTGTTAGAGATGGTGAAAAAAGGGGGGTGGGAGTAAATGACCGTTGATAACGGATCTTAAATAGTAAACGACGAGAGACGTTGGGGACTGACTCACGCTAAAAAGCTTAAAGGCCGGCCAGACAAAAAACGCGTGTTTGGTGGGATGCTGGCACGTGGAAGGATGGAGCAGGCACCGTTTTGAACTAACTACTAGTGTATTGGGGTTGGGGTTGGGGTTGGGGATGGGAACTAATTCATTAGAGGAGCAAATCGCGGGTCGAGGAACAAATTGCAAGAGACTCACCGGCGAGAGAGATTGAAGAGAGATTAATCGAGGGGGTGGCGGCGGTGGCATCGCCGGCGGTAAGAAGCCACGAGGGAGAGGCGAGAGGTGTGAGAGAGAGAGGAACAAATATGACGATGATGAAGGGAAAAAAAAAGTTAAAAAATAAAAAAAAAGAATGATAAATGAAAAAGAATAAAGAATAAAATAGAAAAAGGCAAAAAAATAATATTGAAACATATGTAAGGGTAATTTGATTAATTCAATTAAAAAAGTTGACTAAGTTGATTGAGTGGGTGGTAAGCAACTTTAAAAAAGTATATGATTTTTTATAACAATTATTACAAAATTTAGCATGCTACTTAAGTAAATTACAGAGGAGTATGGTGCATTTTACCCTTTGTATTATTATGGTTTTCTTCTTTTACAATATTGGATCACTTATTTTATAAATAAAATATTGAATAACTTGAATTTTAAATATATATACATATATTATACATTATATATAAGTTTATTGATATTGAATATACATTAACATATATATATGTTTATGTATCATATATACTACAACAAATATATACCATATCTATTTTTATATTATATATTCATACAATAAATATGTACACAAATACACTAATGAGAAAAATGAAAAGATGGCAGGGTTTATTGTATTTTTAAGACAGTTAAAATGTCACTTTTCATATTGAGGATACATTTTATTTAGGGTGGCAAATGTGGGACATAAATTTTATTTTATTTTTGGCAAAATTAGGACTCCGGCCAATTTCCGGCCTTTTTTGTCGGAAAATGACACGTGATGCAACATCATCACCAAAAATGCATATGTGTGAGCCACGTATGCACCATGTCATTAACCATGTGTGCGCCATGTCATGTTGTTTCAATAGCCGGCCAAATGAGTACAGGATTATCGGTCTACTCTAGGACAATTCATCATTTCGAACCTTATATAGAAGGTTTTTTTGTTCCAATTTCTTTTAGCCATATCGCAACAAATAAAAAAAGGAAATAAAAGTGGGGAATTTGTTGAGCAAAGGAGTTGCTTTGCCACTAGGATATGGTATAACATTAGATAAATCAAATACTTAGAATGAGTCATTCTACACTTCATTAAATAATAATAATAATAATAATAATAATAATTATTATTATTATTATTATTATTTGTTGCATTATGTCAAGAAACAAATGTGTTGCATTCAGTCCCAATCACGTTGTTTCCTTCCGGAGGGCTTCACGATTATCATTGGAAAACAAGCTATGATCGATTTCGAAATTGCTATTATTAGTACCAATACTACTAAAAATGAAAAGGAAAAAAATGTTCTAGACAAGTATTTTTGGGTTTTAAAAAATCTTGTGCAATATACTTAATCATTAGTGAATGGATTATTTTTTTGGAGGAATTTAAAAATGAATCAAGCTATATGATACTTGATTCGAAATTGATTATTGAAAGTTCATTTGAATTCGGTTTGTAAAGTACAAAACCCCCAAACTTGGACAATTTGTTTTGTTCCATAAAATTTGAAACTTGACTCAAATTGGAGTGAATTAATTAAGATATAGTAATATATATATATATATGTAAAAATATTTAAATATTCGAGTTCGATTCAATTAAAGTTTGTTTGAGTTTGACGATTTATTTAATAATCAAATCAAACTCAATTTTTTTTTAACTTGACAAAAAATTTAAATCAAATTTAAACAATACTTTATTTGACCCAACTCGATTCGAATACACCTCTGTTCATTGGATTTATTTCTAGAAACTATGATTTCAATTGAGATATATTTTTTAGCTTGATAATTATTAGTTGGTTTGTTCCCATCTGTGGAACTTCTTTGCTTCTGTAATATTTCTTAGCAAAGAATAATTTAAAATGTTATGCGTGACAAATCACCTAATGTTAAGACATAGTTCTTTTTAGTAATACAAAAATATTATTTAAACACAAAAATAAAATGAAAATAAAAAATATTTGGTGAGATGAAGAAACGACCTTCTTCGATGTCGTTTCGTGCACGTCTTCATCAATTAGGACTGAGTGATTCGCACATCATTCTTTAGCTGCCGCCTATAGTTGATTCCTTTGAATTTCATATCGTTTAAGCTTGATCTTCAATTTCGTGTAATTGTTTAGGTATACAAGTCAATTAGGATAGGTTTAAAAAACAAAAAAAGTATTTCTCGAGTCGTATTAATTTTTTACTAAAAGAAAGTTGTCCTTCATTAAAGAAAAATCTGTTACGGAAGAAATTTTGTCACAAATTTGAGATATTTGTAATGAATTAGTAATAGAATTTAATATAAACAAAACTTAAAAAATAATCAGCTATAAAATATTTAGTAATAGAATTGTTATAGATTAAATTGGTCACAAAGATGAAATTTATCATGTATTTGTTCATCATTGAATGAGATATATTCTTGTAATGTTTTATAATAGAACCTTTTTTAGACCAAACAATTTTTTATTTGAATACAATAATTAGAATTGTTTTAAAAGATTAGCCAATTAAACACTATTTTTGGGCTAAAGTGCCTAGGATTTAATATGGGGGAAATCACATCGACCTCTCTTGAATTACAAGTAATTCCTCAAAATTGGATTTTTCGGCACTCATCTTCCTTTCCATCAATTTGTTTAATTTAATTTTTTAAGACTAATATAACTTTTATGGGCATGAAGATTATTTGACTTCAATTAATGTATAGTTAATGAAACGCAATAAGAATATTATGTTATGGTCATTCTAAATTCAAATAAAATAAAGCTCACAGAACTGAAAAACCAAATTCTGGAAATATAGGTCTACAATAATATTGAACTTTATTAATTAACTAAAATATATATTTTAAGTGTAAAAAAAACAAAAATCGAAGACACATCCTTTATTTAAGTTGTTTTTGATAGTATGTTATTTTTACCTAGTTTTAGGCCTCAATTATGCTTATTTTGATTAACTTTGGATCTTAAATTGGTTAAAATTTCACAAAACTTAATTCTTACTTGCTATATGTGAAAATTAATGAAAAGGAGCTAAAAACGGGCCAAAAGATGGTAAAAGTGTAGAGGGATGTCATACAAGGAAGTTGGAAGACTAAATTTGAAAATAATCATATTAATCCCGCAAAGCGTGCTCACGCCTTATGGGCTGAAATTCCTACGCGGGAATGAAAAAGAAGAATCTTGATATGGCAAGAGTTCAACTTGGAAACAAATTCCCTACTTGTCTACGACTCTTAGGATTTGCCAAAGAGTTATCCTAGTTCTCTTAAGAATTTCGTCTAGGGTTTGAACCCTATATATACTTGATTGCATCGTATTGTCTAGACATCTTGGATTTCAATCTTTTACTGTAGTTTTAGTTTAGCTTTTAATTTTCAGCTTTTATATTTTTATTGTTATTATGGTCATGCGTGGCTAAACCACTTTATTCAGTTAAGGAGTAATTCGAGCCAACATTTTCTTCAAAGATTGTGAGATCTAATCGGTTTGCTTGTCTTTTAATTTTATATAGTATTTGTATATTTTTCTGTATTTTTTGGAAAAACTCCATCTCTTATTGTTGTTTTGTTAGTTGTGCAATTAGGGCCCATTGTTCAATTAATTTAACTTCATAGTTCCAGTTGAGGAAATCGAATCCGTAATTGTTTGATTGAATCAACACAAGTGAAAAATAGTATAATTTGTTATACTATGAAAAATACGCAATCTAGTTTCGAACAATAACGTTTGTAGGTTTGTTGGCTAGGATTTGAGTCTTTCTAGTTTTTAATGTTGTTAACGAATTAAATCCTATCGTTTGACTAGGGTTATTCGTTAATTAGGGATTATTCATAGCATTCGCATGTCTAGTCTATTATTAAGGAAAGATTAGGTTGGATGAGTTCTCTAAAAGCTATAACCAATTTATTGCATGAGTTAAAAGCTATTTTTGAATCAATGATCAATCCATGAAAACGTTGTGCGAAGGATTACCCTAAACTGAGTCTTTATTCTTATAAATTTACTTTTGATTTCTTTCTTGCTTTTGTAAACTTGTCATTCAAAACTTCATTTCTTCGCTTTATTTTACACTCTTGGTTATCTTGGAAAGTAGTCGACAAATTATTTTCTATGGGATCGACCCTTCTCACCCTATCTACAAATTAATTTTGTAGTTAGAAGGATATGATTTATTTTTAGTGGATTCGACACCTATCATTTTTATTGACATATTAATATCAAAACCCTAAAAGGAAAAAGGAAAACATACAACTTGGATAGCAAAAGAATGAAAAATGCAGAAAAAAATGAAATTCAAGATACTATTTTTTTTTTTGGGTGGTTTTAATTTAATACTTTTGGATAATTTTCCTTGGTTTTCAAAACAATCAAGCATCCGTTATACATATATATATATATATATATATATATTAGTTCATGCCCTATTTTTTTTTTTTTTTTATGATTATGATATTGATTCTTCATGCCAAAAAATAAAGGTAACTTCAATCTTCAAATAAAACGAGTCATCAAAAAAATTGATAGAATGAAGGTAGATGTCAAAGGGTCTAGTCGATACTGCACCTGGTGCACATGTCAAAGAATATGGATGCAATTCTCCCATTAATATATGGTGATAATTTGATGGGATTTGTTTATCAAAAATATCATTTATTCCCTTGAAATTGATTGCCCTAAATGTTGGAGACAAAACTACTCTTTATTTCATTATACATGTATGTTGTCTTATTGTTTTAACATTAATATTTGGTAAATAATTGTTTTTATTTTTAATTTCTTAGTACATTATCTTTTAAAAATTCAAATAACTCTATAATTTATAAATATTCATTTTTTTTAAGTAAAGTGTGTATTTATACACATTTTTCATGAAAAAATAAGGGTAAATTACGTCAAACCCCCCAACGTTTGGCCTTAGTTGCACTTTACCCCCCAACCTTTTAATTTGAGCGAAATCACTTCCCAACCTTTGTAAAGTGTGCGATAATACCCCCTTAACACATTTCCGGGCGAATCTAAGCGAATATTCCGTCGAACTTGTTTCGCGTGCCAACCGCGTGCATCATGGAAGGGCATTTTCGACATTTTGTCTCAATGAATAACATTCCCGAAAATTTCTGAAAACTAATGAAACAAAATGTCGAAAATGCCCTTCCATGATGCACGCGGTTGGCACGCGAAACAAGTTCGACGGAATATTCGCTTAGATTCGCCCGGAAATGTGTTAAGGGGGTATTCACTACAAGAAAACACAGTTTTTTCGGCGAAATTTTCGGCGGATTTTCGGCGGATTCAATCTCCCGAAAAAACCTTCGTCGCTAGTGATTTTTCGGCGGATTTTCGGCGGGAAAAATATATATTTTTTTTTAATTTTTTAAAATTTTCGGCGGAATTTCCCGCCGAAATTCCGTCGAAATTTTTTTAATTTTCGGCGGAATTTCCCGCCGAATTTTTTTAAATTTTCGGCGGAATTTCGGCTGGAAATTCCGCCGAAATTTAAATTAAATTTTTGAAAATATATTTTCAATTACCCAACCTAGGAGTCGAACACGAGACCTCGCCCCAGTTCGCGCGCGCGTGCGTACACGCGTCGGATATTATCCCAACTTTTGGGGCCGCTGGGAGTCGAACCTTCGACCTCTCGGTTGGCAAACAACTCTCTTACCGTTGAGCTATGTTCACTTTGTTGTCATAATTCATTACATTATATATTTATATCATACAACAATTCAAATAAAAATAATTAATAATAATAATAATACATTTTTATTTATTGAAAATTTATATTTATAATACATAATATTATATACATATATATAGCATACAAAAATTCATTATATTCTAATAATAATAATAATAACAATAATAATAATAATTTTATAAAAATAATTCAAATAAAAATCAAACTTTTTAATTTTAATATATTTTAAAAATATATAAAATTATTATTATTTTTTATTTAAAAAATATTTATTTTTAATTTTTATTTATTTTTTAATTATTTTTAATTTAAAAAATATTAATTTTTATTTATTTTTAATTTTTTTAAATTTTCGGCTGGAAATTCCGCCGAAAATCCGCCGAAAAATTTAAAAAATTTTATTTTTATTTATTTTTAATTTAAAAAATATTATTTTTTAATTATTTTTAATTTTTAAAATTTTTCGGCGAAAATTCCGCCGAAAATCCGCCGAAAAATTTAAAAAGTTTTATTTTTTAATTATTTTTAATTTAAAAATATTAATTTTTAATTATTTTTAATTTTTTAAATTTTTCGGCGGAAAATCCGCCGAAAATCCGCCGAAAAATTTAAAAATTTTATTTTTTTAATTATTTTTAATTTAAAAAATATTAATTTTTATTTATTTTTAATTTTTTAAATTTTTCGGCGGAAATTCGGCCGAAAAATTTAAAAATTTTATTTTTTAATTATTTTTAATTTAAAAAATATTAATTTTTATTTATTTTTAATTTTTTAAATTTTTCGGCGGAAATTCCGCCGAAAATCGGCCGAAAAATTTAAAAATTATTATTTTTTATTTTTTTTAATTTAAAAATTATTATTTTTTATTTTTTTTAATTTAAAAATTATTATTTTTTATTTTTTTTAATTTTCCGCCGAAATTCCGCCGAAAAATTTCGGCGGAATATTCCGCCGAAAATTGAGCTTTTTCTTGTAGTGATTATCGCACACTTTACAAAGGTTGGGAGCTGATTTCGCTTAAATTAAAAGGTTGGGGGGTAAAGTGCAACTAAGGCCAAACGTTGGGGGGTTTGCCGTAATTTACCCAAAAAATAAATAGTTAAAATAAACTATAAACAAACTATTTTTTTTTAAAAACTTAATATTAAATAGTTGTACTTAATTGATTAATGAAGCATTTTGCTTCCAATATTTTGAACGTAAAGCACTTTAACAAATTTCAATTACTTAGCTAATATTAATCATTTCAAAAATTTATTTGTATTATATTATATTTTAATTATTTATTATGCTTTATGATATACATATGTTAATTGATGAATGAGCATATTATTTGACCTTCTTATAATATAATTTACTAAGGAAAAAAATTAAAAATCAATTATTTCCACCAATATTGATGTTAAAATAATAAGATAAAGCATTTGTATGATAAAGTAAATGACAATTTTTTTATTGATATTTAGGCTAATTAATTTTAGAGAGGTAACTGATGTTGTCTATAATACAACTGTATAAGGGACTAATGTTACATACGATATATAATAAGGCGCAAATGTATTTTGCCAAAAATAAATAAAAATAAAAATAAAAATCTTTCACTTACAATCTCTAATCCAATTTTAAGTTTTAATATGAGATCATAACTCTTTATTGGGCAATTACGTTGAATAACCGAGAACGGGTACCACTTTGAGAGTAGTTTACAATAGATTTGGTACTTGATGCTTATGAAGACTAAATTAACAATAATTAATTAGTTCTTATTCTTTACTAATTGATATTACTTGTATATACAACCAGGGCATGACGATAACGTAAAAGTTATCATTTGATGGTGTCGATTTTTGAGTCTGAGCAAAGGGATGCTCTAGTTCGAAGAAAGTAACGAGTTGTTGGATTGGTTTTTGAACTGCAAGGAAAAAACACACTTGAATTTAGTCGAAATTATTTTTAGTGAAAATCCTTCGATTCTTAAGTTAGTAAGAGTTCAAGCAAAAGATCGAAAGATGAGGTAATGTACTGTAGAAAGTGTAAGTATGAAAGATAGAGAATGTACCTTCATGAATAATGGAGAACTTCCATTTACAATATCTAGTTTAGAGTGAATAAAGTTAGGGCTGAAGTGGCTCTTTTCCAGTGTTTCGTACAAGGAATATTCCTCTAACACATAGTAGTGGAGGTTGCGGGCATAACAATGTGTTAAAAACCGTTGCAGGAGAGGACCATCTCGAGGAGAGGTAGGGGACCACCTCGACGAGAAGTGGGGAACCCTCTCGAGGGGGAATGCAAGAGCTACCCTGAGGAGGGGCCCAAACTTCCGAGGAGATCTTTGAGTGCCAAATCTGCTCCGATTAACTGGGCTAAATGTCTAGTCGGCCCTAGAAACTCTCCTTGACCCATTAGAGACCTATGGAGACATGTGGATGCCACACATCCTGGTATTGTTCATTGTCATATCCCTTTTGGCCGCCACGTGGATAGTAATATTATCCTCCACATCATCGTTTATATATATTTAGTAACAAGAAATTTATTTTATTAAAAATAAAATATATTTAACAAGATTAATAGTGAAAAACTATATTTAAATTATCACCATGCAACTTAATGACACCTTACAGTAAATATTTAGTGAATAAAATAATTTTCTTACAAGTTATACTGACATTTTTATCTATTTTTTTTATTTTGTCGTTTGCCACTAAATTGCCATTATGAAAGTATTATTAATTACTCTTTCTGTTCCCTTTTATTTGTTTCTTTTATGAATGTGTTATCAAAATATTTGTCATTCTCATCTTTCAAGGCTGCATTTATTTTGTTTTCCTAATATACCCTTTTATTTGAATAAGTAGGGTAGTTTTTTAATTAATTAACTAAAGTGACATTTTAGTCTTATTAATCTAAATTTATAGCTATTAATTATTTTCTTTAACTATTGTTAGTGGTAAAGGCAGAATTTTTTCTCAGTGGGGTCACCACTAAAAATGCAAATGACTTAAGTTAGGTCGAAATTTGGCATTTCTTTAAGTTCTAACTCAAGTTTAAACTCAACAAGACAATAAAAGTAAGGCTTGAACTTGACTTAACTTGTTTGGCTCGAATGTGCAAATGAACTATAGGTTTGGTATTGATATTGAATTGGAACCCAAAATTTTTCAATTATTTTATTTCAATTCAAAGATTGATGTATTATTTTATAATTTTATATAACACAAACAAATTTTTTTTTTAAAAAAAAATCGACTCACGAGTCTATGAGTAAGAACTATATAGTTCGAATTCTTTGAACTTAAGCTTGACTGTTTATATTTTTGAACATAATTTTTAAAAAAAGACTCACTAGTCTTTGAACATAATTTAAAAAGAATCGGCTAGTTAAGCTCGCAAGCAAATTCGATTCATGCATATTTATTAGATTCCATACATGAATATATTTTTAACTATTTGTAATGTATTTTATCAAATTTAATAGAAAAAAAATTAAGTTAAACTAAAATTATATGATAAAAATAAATAAGAAAAAATAGTAAAAAATTGATAAAGAAATGATGAAAGAAACTAAAAAAGATGGATAGAGAATATAGAAGGAAAGAGAAAAGAAATTACAAAGGAAAGTAAGAAACACTGTAAGTCTATAATTAGTGGGACGAAGAAAGATGAGATAGAAGATGAATTGAGAGAGGAAATATACTAAAAACATAAAAATCATAAATTTATAATATATACTATATGGGAATGCAATTACTGTTTGGACCCCACTATATCAAAATTTTCATTTTTTTACTTGGATCCAATGACAAATAAAAATCAAATTTTATAACTTTTTTCAATATTTACTATATGATTAATGAGGTTTTAAAAATTTTAGTGGCTCCGCCCATGACTATTGTGCAAAAACCTTAAAAGACAAATAAAACGGAATGAATGGAGCATAAATAGTAGCAAGTGAAAATATTTTTCTTGTCACCATTAAATCATATTATGACAAAATAATTTTTTGTTGACTAATAGATGTTTTTAGTGTAAGCATAAAAGTTGTTGCTATTAAATATATATTATTAATGATAACTATTCTTTTTTGAATATTGATTTTTTTCCATCAAATCTCTTGATTGAATGAAATGGTACAATATATTTTTACTCAAGAATTTTAATCCATTTTATCTTTGCCTTTTAAAATTTACCCGAAAATTAAAAAAAGAAATTACAATGTCTATGGATAATGAGTTGATTTGGTTATAAAATCCCTTGTTTATATTTTTCCCACAACCTCCCGCCAACTTAGATTGCATGGTGCTTTAGCCCTAATAATTGTTTCGAGTATATATATATATATATATATATATATATGTATGTATGTATACATATATTATTAAAATTGTTTTTAGTATATATGGATGGATGTAGGGTTGGCATGTCATCAGAAAGCCCACTAGACTTTGTAATGCGGAGACAGGGACTAGTGCAACCACACTGGAAGACAACAAAGGAATAGACAGATTCTGCTCCGCCACATTACGTTGTTAGCAAACAAGGCCACACTCACTGAGCTGTGTCCTCTCTTCCCGGAAAAAAGTCAACTTTTGCCAGATTGTCTCCAAAATTTTGTAATTTTCTATATCTTATAATTATAAAAATATTTTTCATAATTTATCTCTATTTTATAATTGCATCCATACATCGGTATATATGTATATATGCACACAAATATTTGATTATTTTGTCGTGAAAAATCTAATAAAATTTTCGAAAATTAACTTAATATATTTTGTTGATAGTAATTAGAAGTGTTAGAGTGGTGTCCAATAAGTCAGTGAGATGGACGATACTTTTCAATTAATAATAGAAATGAAAGTTTATAATTTTGGGTCACGTTCATCATAATGTGTAGGTTTTACATTTATGGTTGAAGCTCCTAAATCATATAAGGCTATGAGACTTGACCTTGTATAGAGATGGAAGTCTTGAAATAAGTCTCTAAAGCGTGATCTAAATCACTCCAACTCGACAAGTCTAACAAATATCAGAGGCATTAACATTACTCGAATTAAGACTTGTACTTATGACACATCTCAAATGGGAGGATGTCTTATTTCATAAACATTGAATATAGAGACATTCATATGTATAAGTAGGTGTTCATTAAAAAATGAGTTCATTGAGGATCCCATCGAAAATACCTAAATGGGAGCATTAGTTGCACATCAAATTAAGATTGTTTCTCAACTTATGGTGTGCATTAATTAGTTCTTAGACTTGAGGTTCTATAATAATCTTGTACATGTGCATTTATACTTTGATATAGGCACCGATCTCGTGGCGGGTCTTATGGTGCCTATGTCGGGTATAAATCTCCCATGTATGAAGGTTTGTGAGAGTCAATAAAGAATCCATTTGCTCATCTTGTAGAGTGAGTGAATCTCCTATGTGTTCTATTTTAAAATCAAAGGTCCTTTATTATCTCACTTGAAGATTTAAAGTTTTCACTTACTTTAAGAAGCTAGTGGGAGTCCAGTTGGATGCTAGATCCATCTTATGATTAATTTCTGGGATATCTAAAATTTTTCTAAGATATTATTTCTATGAGCCATTGAAACGGCGTGTTGTATCAAAAAAGGGGCTATGTCCCTCGTGAGTGATTCTCTACTAGATAAAAAAAAAAAAAAAAAAAATTGGATCATAGATCTTGAAAGAGTTCAAGAAAAAGTCTTTGAGCCCATAAACAATAGAAACACAATCACAAAGAAACAATGAGTTGTACATATAGATCCTTTGCGCAGGCCTTGTTGAGGTCTGTAAAATCATTGCACATTCTCCATGGGCGTCACCACTACATTGCACAACCATTTGGTACACTGTATGGGCACTATCTACCGGCTTCAAGTAACTTGTTGACATCGGCTTCAATTATCTTGTTTCTTTCAACCCCGAAGACCCTTTTCTTTTGTTTGATAGACTTAATAGTCAGGTCTACATTCAACCTTTGTACGATCACCTCAGGGTCAATTCTTGGAAAATTCGAGGCCTTCAATGTGGATACTTCCTTGTCCTTCTAGCTCAATTGTTCAAAACTACCCAGTAGGCTTAACCCTCATTTTCTCGACTTTTTTTTCTTTTGGGGGATGAGCCCTTTGGATCGTCTGATTCGTCATCTGAGCCTACTTTGAGCAAATCCCTTTTCTGTGATCTAGGTTTCATACCCAAAGAGATAGAATAGCAAGTCCATGTGTCAAGTATATCCTACTGGACCTACCTAATTTCTAAATTGGCATGTGAGACTAGCCAGTTTTGCCAAAGCATATGCTCTTCAACATTAAAGTTAGTATGACTTGAATATTAGGGAGAGAGGATGGAGAAGATGAATAGTGTATTGTGGGAATGAGTGTGAGATGGATGAGATACCTTGTATGGTGAGATGGGAGCCTACTTATATGAGTGGGGCATTGATTTGATTAGGTTGATGGGGGTAGGTCCCTTGATTGATGATTAAAGTACATGTGGACCTCCCATTTGATGGCTTGCCATACTTCCATTAAATAGAGTTTGACTCCTCATTAATGACAAATTCGATGCATTTAATGCTCGAGATATCACTCAAGAGAGAGCATTAATACAAGGACGTCTACGCATTGCCAGCTGTGTTTGGTAACAGTGGTTGTCCTTGCATATCAGGGGTCAGTTGGGTCCCCTTAAGGGTTGGTAGCTACCTTTTCGGTTTGGCTCATAAGGGACCTCATGATTCTTGCCCTTGAGTATCTTTGCAACCCTCGAAGATGCTTCTTCTTTTGGATATTTTGAGGCAATTTAGGCGGGTGCAATGCCCTCAACACTCTTAGCCACAACATATGTGGGTTATATATTATTCTCTCAAGCTTTCTTGGTGGGATCAAGTTCGTCCTTGAAGGATTAAGTCCTTATTGAGGGCTTCTTATCTTCCTCTAGGCCTTGGTGGGATTTCCCCTTAGCTTGGTGATGATGTGTCTTGTGAGTAGGGGCTGCCCATATCAAGTAGATATGATATGCAGTCAAGTAGTCTAATTCCTTAAAAATCCGAATCCAAACTTTAATTATACATTTTTATTAAATTAATAACCTTATGTATATAATATTGGTAAAATAGTTCAAATAGAATGTAGCTCAAATCACACAATTGGTCCCTAAAATTTATGTATAAAATCACTTTAGTTTGTAATCTTTAAATCACAACGTTTTAGTCCTTCAAATTTTAATTTCATTCACTTTAGTCCATCAATCAATTTTTTTAGAGTATTTTTAACAATATTTTTTTGTTAAACCAATAACTTTATGTATATAATATTGATAAAAAATTTCAAACAAAATGTAGGGCAAATCACACAATTGGTCCCTAAAATTTATGTTTAAAATCACTTTATCCCCTACTCTTTAAATCGCAACATTTTAGTCCTTTAAATTTTAATTACATTCAGTTTAGTCCTTTAGTCACTTTAATAATACACTATTTTTTATTTGCCAGGGTATCTTTTTTAACAAAATAATGTAGAGTTATCATACATATTCTAAAATATTATTCTACTTTCTTAAATTTTATTTTTACATAAGGGTTCTTCTTAAGCATTAACTGATCTTAAAATTTCACAAATTTTGATTATTATTTGGGTCAAATTTTCTTATCGGGTTTTGAATTTTTATCGGATTGAAACTCAACAATAACATATATATTTATTGGATTTGATTTGAATACTAAACGAGCTAATCAAATTTGAACTTTTCAAATTGACTGCAAATCCTGCTCATTGTCAACCCCTTTTTTTTTTCATGAGAATGTCTTTGGACGATGTCCTAGATTAGTTAATGCATGTGGCAACAAGAGGATCCTCTTGAAAAATGCAAGGCATTGGCCTCATAGGGACCAATTTGTTCACGGTCCACCGATCACCGAACATCCTCATCCGATTCCCCTTCCAATTCACCATTTTAGCTCTTATCTTAGCAACTATTTTCCACCAATGAGGCTTTTCCAAACATATGAGTGATGCGGCCTAATCATTCAATCCAAAAAATGTGTTTGAGAGCAACAACTTCCCATAAGAATTTTGCTAAATAGAGTATTTGGCCTCATAATTATCCGCCATGCTTACTTGGCTAAGAGTGCAAGGTTAAATGAAATGAAGTAATGGAATCTTAGTTATCCACCTGCCTTTAGCTGGGAAAGGTACAACCAAACGTCCCATGCAATTCGTCACCTCCCTGCTTTCTCCTCCCACCAAAATCTACCACACATGGTGTTTATTTCCTCACAGAACATTTTTGAGAACTCGGAGATGCTCATCGCATAAGCTAGTATAGCCTAAGCCACAACTTTTATCAATATTTCTTTCCCTTCAGCCGACAACAATTTTCTTTACTAGCCCTAGATACTCTTCCATATATGATCTTTCAAGTACTGGAAGCTTTATCTCTTGGACCTCCTAAAGTGAACTGGGAGGCCAAGGTAAAATTCTATTGGCCTACTTCAGCATTGAAGTAACCCACACACTAGTTCCCAAGTTTGTACCCGAGTGTTTGAGTAGAAGAGAAGTGATGTTTTTTTCCAGATTTATTTTTTGAACCAACCATTTCTCACATTGCTCTAGTATCTCTAATAACTTCCTGATTTTCTTGTTCGAGGCTCTGATGAATAATAGTGAATTATTGGTAAATAAGAGATGCAACAACCTAGGTTGTCCCATGCACATTTTCAACCATTTTAATTAGATTGCCTTGTGTGCCAAAATCGCATTGTCATGAATCAAGAGCCCCGTAATTGGATTGCCTTGTGTTCCTCTTTTCCCACATTACTCGAATAGGTTTGATAAAAACCCGTTGGGGATCTATCTGGTCTCGGTGCCTTCAATGGATGCATTCTGTTGAATGAGACGTGCTTAAGAAAGGAGGTTGAATTAGGCTAAAAATAATTCTTACAAAATCAAAGTGTAGTAAAATATTTGTTGCGCAGTGGAAATTTTTGTGCTCTGTGAAATACATTTAAGTCTTGCTTTGCTATGGAAACTTGTTGGCATCTTATTACAAGTTGAAATACCAGTTAAAGCAGTAAAGATAAACTAAGTGCAAAGCAGTAAAAATGACACAACTATGTATCCTGGTTCATCCAAATGGGCTACGTTCAGTCCCTAAGTTTTCACTTAGGATTAACTTGTTAAAAGAAACAGTATTAGTACAATATACAAATGTTCCAGGTTAAACTCAAGGGCACTCGGAGCGGCACAACAGGCATGAAACTTAAGACTCAAATTAACAAGAAAGACCAATGTATACAACCTTGTAATGTGTTTGCACTAAAGAATCTAACTTGAAATATTTGTTCTAAGCGTTGTGCTACAATTGAACATGATTTCTCTCTTATATAGCACTTAATACAACAGATATAGTATATATTAAAAAGGAAAGAGCCGTAAGTGATTTGTTTCGTATGAAATTGTTGCATCCAGATTTGGTACTGGGTTAACTTTTGTTGAAATAAGAAGATATGACCGAGTAAGAAAAGATTTTGATTTGAGTCTATAATAAATGCAACAGCTATAATAAGTTTAAGAAAGGAATGAACAGTCAGTAATAAGTTCCATTTATGTTACTAGTTAGATACCAAACCAAACTTTTCTAAAATAAAGATGCAGTTGATTAAGGAAATAATTTGATTAATATCTATAGGATTCTCGTCTATCTCACAAGAAAAGGATGGTGAGATAATATTGATAGATCTTTACTGAATATGTGGTTAAAGACAACTAAGGAAGTTTATTTAATGAAGATCAATAATTTCTTAATTTCATTCATCATCAAGTCCTTGGAGTATCGAAACTATCCAAGACCAAAAAGGTTAACAGATCTCCCCATTTTTTTATGATGACAAGTGATTTGATGATTTAATGTAAAGCTCAAAAGGAAATATACTTGTACACCCCCTAAATTGGTGAGGACTTACATGTGCTCTCTTTGAATCTGTGCTTCATTAAATTTGTGAGGAACTTACCTGTGCTCCCCCCGAATAAGTGCAACCCCTTTTTGGAAAGAGGACTGATTCCACTGCTGTTTCGTGGTATTGGAACAAGTAATATTAAAGCAATACCAACCATAAAAACAAGCAAAGATAGTGCCAACGCATTTAAGAAAACTAGATAATAGCAAGTAAGAGCAAATAATAGCAAGCAAGAGCAGACAACTTAGACTAAGTAGTTTAGAGTTATTATAGGCCATCATCAAATCCACCTCTCCCCCTTCATCATCAAAGAGGATGAGTTTCAAAAACAAATAGTTCAAAATAAATTATCAGTTCAAAAGGGCAATCATATGGTTCCCTTATTTTTCCTAAGCTTTGCAAGAAAGCGGTAGACTTTGTGAGCTTTGGTTGGTTTTCCTCACTTTCAAGGCAATACTTGCAGTGTTTTTTTCGGTTTTTTCCTTGAGGTCAGTGATGGCAATCAAGATTCCTTCCAGCTTATCTTCCAAGCTTTTTTCAAAGTTTTCTTGAAGTCGTCCTGACCTGCGTGGATTACTGGTAGCAACGTCAATAATGGGATTGGAACCCTTTGTATCACAGGCAACCTATGAATTGGTAGAGAATTCAAAATTACAAATAGCAAAAAGAAGATCATACCACTGATTGAAGTTATGCGCATAAACACAGAAACAAATTTAAAAAATTTAGAATTCTCAAAACCAAAAATATACTTTGAACAGAAGAAAGAATAGAAACAAAACAAAACTTACTGAGGACTTGGAGTGTTGAAGACCAAGCAAGTTCACTAATTTCCAATGCAAAACGCTTAAATATCCAACTAAAAGCATCAAAAAATATTTATAATTTTTTATTATCAAATTTATACATATAACTAAAATTTATTTAATTGTTAATTGGAACGCATATCTATACTCCTATACGTTTATAAAGCACTAGGCCTATGAATAACCACTTTTAATGTTTTAGTCTGTTACTTTATTTTCTCTCCCATGTCTCTTATCTCTTCTCTCCTCCTCTATTTTATTTGACGTAATATTATAATTTTTCTTTCTATCTCTCTCTCTCTTATTTCCCTATTCATTATTTGATTTTTTTTTTGGTATTTATCCTTTTAATTATATGATTTGATTTAATTTAAATTAAGTTTTTCTTTAATAAATATATTGCAAATATCTATCTATCTATATATATATATAATCAAAAAATTAATAATTTTTTATTTTATACCTTTCAAAATTTTAAACAGAGGTTAGATATATGTTATTTTTCATTTACACCGCATGGGCTACGCCGGCTTCGCGGAGTAGTGTCTTGCTGTCGGTAAAAACAGGCTTTAGAAGTTCTATTAATTTAACGGGAATTTGGGGAATTTAGTCCTGCACTTGTTTTTTTCTCTCTCATGTTCTTTAACTGGATTGCACTCGAGATCGCAGAAACACCTGACAATTTCTTGCAATGTCGGCCCAAATGGAGATCTCTCTGTAAATTTCTTGTACATATACTCTTGCACTGTATTCAATTTCGATCTCCCCACCACAAGACTGTAATATCATGTCAAGTTTCGACATCCTCATAGGTTAAGCTCATGCTGCTACCTTATTAATTCTTCAGTTTCTCCTCCAATTTCGGCTATCATGTACAACAAACTCTGAATTTCCTCTTCATGAATTTTTGAACCAACCCTTTCGGTAGTTGTAGATCAATCGAGTTCCATGGGTTCTCTTGCGGAATTTTTGATGTTTTCTTGATATACAATTCAACTTTTCTCGGAACTTGTTGGGTGTGTGTTTGTGGTTTTGGGCCCATTATCTCTCTCTCTCTCCCTCCCTCTCTCTCTGCAGCAACTAACTGTTAGTTTGGTGTCAATGAGCTTGATTCCATATCTTATTCGGTACAGGAAGGATGTGAGCCTTCAACGGAAACTTTATTGTAGAACCACTGTTCAAGGAAGATTCTTTCTAGCTGATGATAATGGTATTTTAGTTTCTTTACTCAAAATTAAATTCATGTCGTGCCATGCTTTATACGCCCACTTTTAGTTGCAGATATAACCGGCAGTTGATTTGTGACGAGTTGCACTATGTGGAGAGGGATTTGAATGACTGTGGAATGATTGTTAGATATGAGAACATGATTTGTTATGGATAGGACTGCGTAGTTAAGATGCCATAAATTGCCTGGATGGATAATAATATGCAAATTTTTAGGCCCAACTAATCAATTCTTAAGCGTTGTGAAACAATGTGAATAAAAGTGATCATAGTGTTTGGCAAGTCCAGTGACCGTTTGTCCTGATGAGGTTTCGTTATTGTAGGTCATGTATGTGATGCATTCTCAGTCGACCCGCTGTCATTGTTTGCCCAGCCAAATGGAGACCAATTCTCTGTGTCAGTCGAGTTACTTCTTTAAGTCCTTTAATCAATTTTGTACCCCTTCCACAATTCCATTCCATTGTCTCTGTCTCCTA